>JAJQZP010000034.1:63153-275768 GCA_025403435.1 Artocarpus heterophyllus
TCTAGAACGGCTTTCGTCACCTCGGCGAATAACTGGAACTGCAAGACGCTCCCAGAAGTACAACGATCCATCAGCATGCAGGCTCCATTCTTCAAACTGCTCCCCAGTTCTGAATCCGCGACCAAATCCCCTGCAAATGTCGATCCTGCCACTGACTTTGCTTCACCATCCGAACAAGAGTTGGAGTCGCTTCCACATGATACACTGAAACTATATCATAGTCTTCATGATAACGTAGCCGATACTCACTCACTGTCGCATCCCTGCTCCAGTCCTCAAAAATCAAACAAGCGAGAATCCCAAAAGACTTCCTGCTAAGCGCGTCCGCGACCACATTAGCTTTTCCGGGATGATACTGCAACGCGAAATCATAATCCTCCATATACTCGATCCACCTACGCTGCCTCAAGTTAAGATCCCTCTGAGTGAACAGATACTTCAAACTCTTGTGATCGAAGAAGACCTGAAACGATGCTCCATACAAGTAACACCTCCAAATCTTCAGCGCGTAAATCACCGCCGCGAGCTCTAAATCATGAGTAGGATAATTCCGCTCGTGAGGTCGTAGCTGTCTCGATCCGTACAAAACTACACGCCCATGCTGCATCAACACGCATCCGAGTCTGTGTCCTAAAGCATCTGCATAAACCTCATACGGCTCGTCACTGCTAGGAATAACCAACACCAGAGCGGAAGTCAACCGGTTCTTCAATTCCTGAAAAGTAAGCTCACAATCTTCATTCCACTCAAACCTGACATTTTTCTTGATCAATCTCGTCAACGGAGCTGCAATCTTCGAAAAACCTTTACAAATTTCCTGTAATATCCAGCAAGACCTAAGAAGCTGCGAATCTCCGCTACATTCCTTGGTCGTTCCCACTCCAATATAGCTTCAATCTTGGATGGATCCACAGAAATACCATGCTCCGAGATAACATGACCCAGAAACTTGACCTCAGTCAACCAGAACTCACACTTTTCCCTCTTAGCATAAACTGGTGCTCCCGCAGAGTCTGAAGCACGATCCGAAGATGCTGCTCATGCTCCTCCCAAGTCTTAGAATACACAAGAATATCATCGATGAACACGATCACGAACTGATCCAAATAGACCTAAATATCCTGTTCCATCAAATCCATGAAAGCTGCCGGAGCATTCGTCAACCCAAAAGACATAACCAGAAACTCGAAGTGCCCATACCGAGTCCTAAAAGCTGTCTTAGGAATATCCTCTTCCTTAATCCTGAGTTGATGATAACCCAACCGCAAATCAATCTTCAAGAAGTACCGCGAACCTCCCAACTGATCAAACAACTCATCAATCCTAGGCAAGGGATACTTGTTCTTCACCGTGACACGATTCAGCTGCCGATAATCCACACATAACCTGAGAGTCCCATCGTGCTTCTTAGCAAACAAAACCGGTGCTCCCCACGGAGATGTGCTATTATGAATATACCCCTTATCAGCAAGCTCCTGAAGTTGCTTCCTCAATTCCTTCATTTCTGCTGGCGCCATCCGATAAGGTGCCATAGAAATCGGTGATGTCCCTGGAAACAACTCGATACCAAACTCAATTTCTCGATGCAGTGGTAATCCTGGCAACTCGTTGGGGAAAACATCATCGAACTCATCAACCACCGGAATCGCTACACTGCTACTCGAAACATAGGGTTCGCAATCTAGATTGGCAAGAAAAGCACAACAACCTAGATTCCTTTGCCCTCCTAGACACGACTTCATGAGACGCTCACTCATTAACCAATCACCACCACCCTGGTAAATGATCACTATCCCTCTACCAGACACTAGGGTCACTTTTCTAAGTTGGCAGTCCACGACTGCACTATACCTGGACAACCAGTCCATCCCTAGAATTACATCATAGGAACTCATGGGGAGTATAATCAAATCACTTTTCAAAATCTCATCCCCAATCTTTATTTTACAGGATTTACACACACCCGCCCCAAGGGAGAAGTTATAACTAGGGGTTCATTAAACTCTTCTATCTCTAATCCCAAGGCATGTACAAAAGAACTCGAAATGAGAGAATGAGAGGCACCGGTATCAAATAAAACGCGAGCTAAAGATATGGAAACCAAAATCATACCATCGACAACCGCGTTACCAGTCTGAGAATCTGACCCTCCAGATACCATTGCATGAACCTGCACCGGCGCCTTCCCTTTTCCTCTACCGACATTGCTGGGTCCTGGATTACTCGGCCGATACTGCTGAGATGGAGACGACTGCACACTACCTGTACTCGGTGCTCGATACTGAGGAACACTGCGCTGAAAATACTACGGCTGCTGCCCCCGTGCCTGATAGGAGAATTACTGAGGAGAGAACTGCGGATACTGCAACTGCAGGTACTACAGAGGCGGAGGTAGGGTCTAAGGCTGAGACAAAAGACTGGCATCCTCCCCGGTCTGAGATCCAAGACGAGCACTCCTGATCGGGCAATTCCTCTTCATGTGTCTGGGCTACTGACAGAAATGACAATGAAAACTGTAGGGATTGCTACGCCTGCTGCCAGATGAACTACTGCTACCACTGGTCGCACCGCCTTGCTTGCCTTTCCCTGGAGCTGGATGACTACTGGTGCTCTTCCTGCCACTCCTCTGCGGTCCTCCTGAAGCCTTGGCTCAGTCCTCACAATACTGCACATAATCACTCTCCACAGAGATCGCCGACGACACAAGCTCTCCGAAACTCCTAAGCCGTAGAGCAACCAACTGCTGCCGAATAGGAGCCTTGAGTCCTTCCTGAAACTTAATACATTTCTCACGCTTCGATGCCACCGCTGATGGAGCAAACCTAGCCAACTCATTAAACTTTGCCTCATACTCCCGAACTGACATATCACCCTGCTGCAATCTATAAAACTCAGCTGCCTTCTGATCTCTATACCCTTGCGAAAAATATCGATCATAGAACAGCTCCTCGAACCTGTCCCAACTGATATCGCCACCACGCCCCAGACGCTTAACCTGCTTCCACCAAGTGTTAGCACCACCCTCGAGCTTGTACGCAGCAAATTCCACACGATACTCCTCAGGCACACCAAGAGTATCCAAATGCTTCAAGATCGAATCCAACCAATACTCTACTAACTGCGGATCCCCATTGCCATCAAAAGTCAGAATAGACGCCCGCTGAAATTCTTTAAAATACGCGTGCCGACTACCAATATCAGAATCTCCCGGTCTAGCCCTAGCTGCCATCTATCGAAAAGCTACAAACATAGACCTCATCATGCTCTCATCATTTCCAAACTCGGCGTCAGCTGTCGAACGACGTCTAGGTGCCATTCTCTCACTTCTGAAAACAAAATTTGGACTGTCAGAGGTATTTCATTGTCAAACCTATGTGTGTACAATTCCCAAGGTTCATAACCTTACGCTCTGATACCATTCTGTCACGCCCCGGAGTACGGGAGGTGACATGGTGAATTATTTAAATTAATTACAAGAGAATTTAATTAAAACCAATGGTTTAAGGATCAAATTAAGTGAGAAATAAGAAGATTTCCACCACATTTTTATAAAAGAATTTATAAGTATTAAGCAAGAAATAAAAAAAATTAATAAAGAACCGCGAGTATGGGTTCCACAACCCACAACTTGTGCACACACATGGTACTGACAATATCATAAATACAATTACAGTCCAAGATACAAATAAAGTTAAATCTTACATGCCTTGATTAAATAATACAAAATGTAAATTAATCCTTCTATTGCTCCTGAGTTTGGTCCGAAGAATCCTCTCCAAACCTAAATGGGAAACCACCTAGAGGGGGAAATTTAAAACAATAAAACGTGAGCGAAAGGCTCAGTAGGACTATGTTTTATAAAATAATTTAATTTAGAGAAACATTCCATCGACAGGAGTGCTCAAAAGAAACCTTAAATAAATAAATAATTTGAGTAGAACCGTCCTGACTCAGGACAGTCTACTTGCACAATCATAAATACCATTTTTCTTTTCCTAGGCAAACCATAGTATCACCACCTGTAGTGGCCCAGCTAGGGTTTTCGGGACCTGCCCCCAAGGTCGATCGCTACACGACCCGATCTCTGAGATGGCATCACGCCTATGTTTATTATCATTATCATTCAAAACCCAATTACCGAGTGTTGTCAATTACATTCATTATGAAGTTCATTTCAAATCACGGTATATTAAAATATAACTGACAAATCCATTTTCCAACAACCGTTGAAAATATTTTAATAGAAATCTTTTTCAAAGCCAAATCATTTCAAAACTAGGCTACCAAAGAAATAGGATAGAGGTCCTACCTCAATACTCGTGCCGGTGCCCCACACCGTAATCCCGGTCCGCTATACGTTAGCTCCGCGGAACCATGAACGACCCTAGATACAAACTAAGTCGATCAATATCTAGTTCGAGACATTCTATGTTACTAAACCATTTCATGATGTCCTAGTGTGCCATTTGTACCTTTAAAATCATCCTATAAGGTTGGGATTTAAATCAGGGTTCAAAACAGTGAAAACGGGTATAAATCACAAAAATTTCCATGCCTCGGTCGGCCTGCCGGACTCCCTACTTCGGCCTGCCGAACTGCACAGTTCGGCCTGCCAGAGGCAAAGTTTGGTCGGCCGAACAATTTCCAGGTTCGGCCTGCTGAACCGAAGAACACCGGCCTACCGATCCCTGTTCCGGGCTGCCGAACACGCACTTCGGCCTGCCGAACTGGGAAAATCCAGAAATCCCAGCCACGGGTTTCTCGATCCCCAAAATTCAAATCTTGATTCTAACCTATTTTTCTCAAATCCCAGGCATGAAAAACAATCATAGTTGATAGAAAAACATACTAGAACATGTTTGGACTCATTTAAACAAGATTTAAACTCGAAATCCTCAAAAATCCAAAAATGAGAAAGTGAGGAGAAAAATGAAAAATCTTGAATTCGATTCGTTTTTCTTTAATTTAAGCTTAGATTCTAGGTGTTCTAAGTTCATTTAACTCAAATCCAAGGTTTTCTAAGCTTAAACAAACCTAGATTTCAAAAATGCACAAAATTGAAAATTTTGTAAAAAGTTTAGAAATCTCAAATCTAACCTCGAATCGAAGCTTCAATCCGCGTTCTCGGTTGCCAAATCATGTCCCCGAGCTTCCTCCTTGCTAACCCAAAGCTTGGATTTGAATTTCTTTCAAAAATTTTGAGAGAGAATTGAGAGATCGAGAGCTGCCGAGAGAGAGTTCAAGAGGAAGAGAGAGAGATGACCGTGAGAGTGAGGAGAGAGAGAGAGAGGAAGGAAATAAATAGAGAAAATCGGTGGGCGGTTTTACTGTGTGAAAACCATGTGCCGCCCACGGTTTTGCAAAACGGAGTATTTTTAACATTTTACATATTGTTGTGTTTTAAAACTCAAAACATCATTTTAAAACAATAAGAAATCATTTGAACGCATCAATTTAACAATACAACCAAAAATTCAAAATCCAACCAAATAATCTAATTAATGTTAAAACGTTAATTATGGCACACTAATTCATCATTTATATTACATTAAGATTAAATAAATTTCAGGGCGTTACAATATCCCCAAAAGGATAAAGGCAATGATGAATAACTCATCATGGCCCTAATCATGTCCAACAAAGTCCTATTCCTTCTCTCTGCTACGCCATTCTACTGCGGAGTGCCCGGCGTAGTCAAATGGGATAAAATCTCATTCTCTAACAAGTGTCCCAAGAACTCATCAGAAAGGTATTCCCCACGTCGATCAGATCGAAGTGCCTTTATGGGCCTACCCAATTGGTTTTCCACTTCAGCCCTAAACTCCCTGAACTTATCATAAGTTTCACTTTTGTGGTGCATTAGATACACATACCCATATCAAAAGTGACGAAGTACTCATACCCTCCTCGTGCCCAGATGTTCATTGGTCTGCAAACATCACTATGCACAAGTTCTAGAACCCCTTCAGCCCAATTGCCCTTAGACCTGTATGGTCTTTTGGTTATTTTACCCTACAAACAAGATTCACATTGAGGTATAGATTTCACATTTAAGTGACTTAAAGGTCTATCCCTTACCAACCTTTGAATCCTATTCAGGTTAATATGGCCAAGGTGCAAATGCCAAAGATAAGTCTTATTAGAGTGAGAAGTTTTAAGTCTTTTTGAGTCATTATCATTTATCTCAGCATTAAGCAATAAGTCCATCTTAGGTTTGATAAAGTATAGATTATTTTGCATCCATCCAGAACAGATAAAAGATTTGTTTTTACGAATCACCACTTTTTCATTAAAAGATACCACGTAGGAGTCTTTAAACAAAGAAGATACAGAAATTAAATTCCTTTTAAATTTAGGAACATAAAAACAGTCTCGTAAAATTAAATTCCTATAATTATCAAAATAAAGATGGACATCTCCCACTGCTTCTGCTGAGACCAAGGATCCATCGCCCATCCGAAGCGTTAAGTCTTCACGAAGTTGACTTCTCGTTTCTTTGAATCCCAGCAGAGAAACACAAACATGATTAGTTGCACCGGAATCTATGACCCAGATGTCACTAGATTCCCCAACCAAACAAGTTTCTAAATATAGAAGATCACACCTACCTCCCTTGGAAAGGAAGTCCTTCCAATGCTTCTTTATATGCCCGACCTTACCATAGAAGAAGCACTTAAGCTACTTTGTGTTCTTCTTCTTCTTATTCTTGCTCTTGGTAGTAGGAGGAATAGAAGACTTCTCACTCTTGGCCTGTTGCTTCTTTCCATTCCCAGAGTTAGGATTAGAACCAGAAGCAGCTACCACGTTGGCCTCACCACCAGCAGGAGACTCCCTGATCAGCAGTTCAAACTCCTGTAACTGTTTCATTAGTTCTGTCAAGGTCATAGCCTGTCTATTATTTAAATTAAAAGTAGTCCAAAACGGAATAAATTCCTTAGACAGAGTCTCAAAGACCATAGTCATCTGAGTTTCAGCATCGATGTCGGCTCCATTGGTTTGAGCCTCAGCGACGTAACCCATGACCAACATCATGTGCTCCTTTACAGTGTCCCCGGTCTCTGTCTACAGTTTAAGAGTTTCCAAAGCACCCCTTGCCGCTTTGTTATGTCCTGACCTCCAAACATGTCCTCAAGATTATCCAAGATCTGCTTCGCAGTCTCATAATCCTGATGTTGAGCCTGCAGCACGTTGTTCATGCTAGCCATAACATAGCAGCGGGCCTGATCATTAGCATCTTTCCAGCGGTCGTACGCTTGGAATTGCTCATTACTTGAGTCTCCTGTAGGCTCGGGAGGACAAGGAGTTGCCATAACAAATTTCAGTTTCTCAAAGGAAAGGACGATGTCCAGGTTCCGTTCCCAATCGTTATAGTTCTCACTGGTTAATTGGTTTTTGTCAAGTATCGAAGATAAAGCATTTTTAGACATTTTCAATCTAAAATAAAGAATCATATACCAAACATAAGCAAACATATATAATAATTTAGTAAGATAACACAATCATGTAAAATCATACAAATGTGTTTATGTGTCAAAACCTTGAAAATATCACAACCTTACAACGATAATTCCCAACTCAGAATTCAACAAGCTCTTAGGGGAGTCATGCCAAATTCAATCAGGAACACGGATCCCCCCCTAATTAATATATGCCATCCAGGACCCGTATGATCTAGCATATACTAATAATCATTTCTTTGGCCATTAATTTTATTAACAGAGCTCCTAGGGGAGGATAATAATAAAATTAACATGAGTGTATAACCACCGTTTCAATATTTTATCCATGATTTATAATCACCACCTAGGGGTGTGCAACCATAAATCATACTAAAATACCTTATCCTTTCAGAGATCCAATCTGGTACATGATAGAAATCCCTTCCTAGGGGTTGGGACACCATGTTCTTCCTATGGACCAACGATGGAGGCCTTAGGTTCTCTCTTCGAAAACCTTCTCCCACTCAATCTTTTGAAGTCAAGGTTTTATTTTAAAATCATGCATGACATGTTATCAATATACATGGTAAATCATATTATAATGCAGACAAGAAAAGCAATCAAGCAAAGCTACAAGCAAAATAATAATAACCGTAATATTATGGTTCCACCCTAGAGAATAAAAAACTAAGATTACAAGAGAATAATCAAGACATTTATCGATTCTTCATCCTTGAATCCTCAAGCTGTATCCTTCTTCATGTAATATCCATCTTCAAGTCTTCAATTCCGTATGAATCAAATAATTCATATTTCCGGTCATATCCAAATTTAATGTTTCTCAGAATCGTCTCAAAAATAAAATTAAAACTACACCGAAAAAATTGCACCTTTTCTAGACACTTCGTAGCTCTCGGTCGGTAGGCCGATCTGGATGTTCGGCCTCCCGATCATGGAGGTTCGGCCTGCCGACAGAGCACCAAAATTTCTACCCCACTGTCGGCCTACCGGACCACACGTCTGGCCTGCCGATCTGTGACCTTCGGCCTGCCGAACTGTGAGGTCCGGCATGCCGACCGAGCAGAAAATCCTTAATCCAGAAAATACAATTTTAATGCAATTCATCAATTTTATTTTCAACAATTCAAAAACATAAAATTAGAGACTCAGGAAATACTTGGAGGAGCCATCATCAATCTTTAAGATCCGACTTCTCGTTCCATCTTCTCCAAACAATTATTTAATTACAAAATTCTTATAAATTAAAAATTAAATAACAATTCCTAGACGGAGATGATAGTCCGCCATCTAATTGCATGAAAAACCTATATACACGTTCTAACCTCTAAGGAACCATAACCGGTATTAATTAATTAATTAATAAATAATTAAACAACGATTTCATCCATCAAAATTAATTAATAAACATTCACCACATAATCCATGACAACATATATATTATATAAAAACCTAGAGTGCCATCTCTCTATAAAATTCAATTCAAGCATAGGAGAGATAAAGATCATAAAATTTATGCATACAACAAGATCACAAACTTGCAAATTTATGTGAAATCCTCAGCTCTGATACCAATTGTTAGAAACAAAGTGCGCAGCGGAATTTAAAAAAAAAATTCATCAGAGTAATTTCTAAAACACAAGTTTGACATGTTATATGTATAAATTAGACAGATCTTACTAACCTCAGTGTGCCGAAGAACCTCCGCAACCTGTGTAGAGAAGTAACGTTCCAGAAGAGCCTCAACCAACTGGTCTTCTCTATCCACAACCGAACTGAGTGTGGGCTCACACGTATAACTCTTCCACCGGTGACGCTCCTTCCAACCAATAGAGAGAACCCAAAGCTAGTGTTCGTGATTTGTGAACAAAAGCTCTCAGGGAGTTTTCAGATGCTCACTAGAAGAGTATCACTCTTAATCTCTCAAATTGATCTGAGTAAATCATGAGACTCACCCCCTTTTTATACCTATTGGTCCTGGGGTCAGTCCATATCAGATTAGCTCTGAAAAACTCAAAGCAGAATTAAGTTCAGATCAATATCTGATAAGATCTACGTGAAAATGCGTAATCTTATCTCCATTGATCGGAAGGCCGAACATTCTGATTGGCAGGCCGAACACGTCATCCGACAGGCCGAACTACCGAGAAAAAATCTACGCGAATCTTTTATTTTCCACCCGAGATTCTAAAGGATAAAGTCTCAGTTTTGATTCAAATAACCCAATAGAGAAGATATCTGATCAAAACAAACTTTATCAAGATAATCTGTAAGAAAATAAATCAATTCACAATAATTCTACAAGTTTATCTTGTTCTAATTTGTCCAAAATTAAAACAACCGATAAACAGACAAGAATTATCTGATCGCAATAATTCAACAAGTTTATCTTGAACTAATTTCTTACAAAATTAATTCAACCGATAAACAGATATGAATTATTTGATTCTTACAAATTTTAAACCAATCTGATAAATCCGACATAAGTCACCAATTATTGGAAAAGCACGCCGTGTCGTTACAGGACTTTGTGAGCTAGCAAAGGGGACCAAAATGGACCTATAAAGTTCAAGCTCATGATAATTATGAAACCCAATATCCCAGATATACATTTCCAATTATCAACTCCAACGCTACTCTACTAAAAGCTTGGAGCTACACTCTCGAACTTTATAAAATTACGAAGCTCGTGTAGCTAAGTCTCCATGACATATCATAGTGTATCGTATCCCCATATGATCATCCATAATCGGCTTAAGGACAAGTTCTGTCTTACCTTCCCGATTATTTTTATCTTACGTTCCATTGTCTCACCATTAGAAAACTTACAATCCAAAGATAGTATACCATTCAGTTACACCTATGTATCCAAATGGTTGAGCGCTCCAGTTTTCCAATTACAGGACAACGTATATAACAGGATATCATTACTCCTAAAGAGGAGCTATGGATTCCATATCTATGAATAACAAGTCTACGCTATCAAGAGTCATGCCTCCAACGTACCGTCATGCATACCACTATAGAGATGTGGGAGTCACCCATTGGTACATCAAAAGACACAAGTCAAGACAACGGGCCTACTATTCATCTCAGGATTAAGATAGAATACAAATGACTGTCTGAAGTGAATCGATTTGCCAAGACAGAATTATTAATCCAAATCAATTCACTTTATGTCCCGACCCAACACGTCGTCACCTATGACAACGCGCCAATGTTTCTATTCACGGAGTCCAACTCCGATGGTCAAGACAAACCATCTCCCAGAAGGGATATAGACAACATAACAATCTTTACATGAATAAAGCACCCAACTTTATTCCCTCGATTGCAGATCATATGTTTTAGACCGTCACCTTAAGAATCGTGTCTTCTGCATAATCAGTCCATCATATGCCCAATTCTTAAGGTTTAGACTGACAGTCTCAGACTACTGTTTGCTTATCATACATTCAACAAATATGAACGTAAAGAGGACAAGATTTGGTATATATAAAAGAATAAATTCTTTATTGATAAAAATGTCTCCAAAAACGTATTACATTTTTACTCCTTAGGGCATACATGTCTAACTGTTTTAAATTTTTGGTATTTGTTAAATTACCTTTAATGAATTTTGGCATTTGTTTTATTTCCTCAAAATTTTGATTTAATAAAAATTTGTCATAAAACAAAACCCAAAATGCCAAACAAGTCCCTACTCAAAGCTCACCTTTGGAAACTCTGAGAACCACTCTCAATCTCCCTCCCATGTCAGACCATAGTCATATTTTGAAAACTACCCCACCAAAACTATGTATAGGGCATGGTTTTACCTCAAAACCATTCCATTGCTCAGCATAAAAGGATGCTAAGAATTAACTGAACACTACCCACTTTTATTTTGGCTGCACCCACTTTTGCTTTCTTTTTTTCTCTCTTCGTCACTTCCACTCACTCTTACTCCCTCTTTCTTGTCTGTCTCTCTCTTTAATCTCTTTTCCTAAAAATAATTGCCAACTGTAAATTCACACAAAGACTGAGACCATTTAATAAACTTAGAATCACCATCTCTTCAAGCTAGGTCAAGATTGGGCAAGTTCTATCCATATTCTTCAAAGAATTAAGGTAGAGTGTTTAAACCCAAATCTAGTTTCTTTTTGTCTTTCTTGAATCTAAAAATTTAGGAATATTTGACACCATAAATTATGTGTTAAATATAAGTTTGAAGTCTTTTAGGACATGCATAAATGTTAATGAGAATTTTAAGCATGAAAGTGAGTTGTGTGATGAATGTGTGAACCTATCTATGAATTGATAAACTGGATTGTTAATCTATTTTGTGCATGTTTTAAATCCATGAGTGCATACTTAAAATTTATGAAGAATCATGGTTTAAGCTCAAATTAAGAATGTTTTAGCTTTTGGTATTTTTAAAATTTTGATTCCAGTTATCAATTTGTGACTTTGATGCTAGAAATTGGGGGAAATGATTGTAAACTATTACAAGCCGTGTTTATATGATTTCTAAACATTACCCATGCTTTGAAACTTATTAAAACAGGCTAGGTTGAACTTTGAAACCTAGGATTGCCAAGACTGAAATTTGGAAATTTTTCTAGATTTTGAAAGATCAACAAGCCAAACTTAGCCGCCGGCAGGCTGAGCTTGACCAATTTGGCAAGCCAGATCAAATGGTCAACAGACCGACCAAGCATTCCAAAATGGTTGTTTTGGCTGTCATTTTTTATCGGCTAATGATTAATAAATGTTTTAAAAAGGATTATGATTTTTGTGTTCAAAACACTATGAATATAATAGATGGCATACTAAGGTACACTAAGGTACCATGAAATAGCATACCATTGTAGAGTATTCAAGTTTAGATAGTGGTTAGTGAGTATGGGTTGCATTATTATGAAGATTGCAACCAGGTCTTGCTATACAACATGAAGTCTACTCCATCTCTTGTTCAAATGGTAAAGCAGGGCCAATGGCAGGGTCAACATCTTCAGGAAATGTGGATGCTGAGACAAAATAATAACAACTTGATGAATGGAGGATACATGCAGATAGGTCTTTGTACTTTGGGAAACCTTTGGCAATACCTATAATAGAAGAGGTGATAAGGGCTATAATGGATGAGGCACACAAGTCCTATTTTTCTATTCATCCAGGAAGCATGAAGATGTATCATGTTCTAAAAAGACAATATTGGTGGAGAGGTATGAGAAAGGATGTTCTAGAATATGTCGCCAAGTGTATGACTTGTCTCCACGTGAAGGCCGAACACTAGAAACCTGCTAGACAACTTCAATCGCTTCCCATTCTAGGGTGGAAGTGGGAGCATATTATGATGGATTTCCTCGCTGGTTTACCAAGTATGGAGCATAAGCAAGATGTAATTTGGGTTGTTGTCGACAGTTGACAAAATCAACACATTTCATACCCTTTAGATCGATGTGCTAGAGAAAAGTTCTTAGAGAGTTGTATCTCAAGAATATAGTAAGACTGCATGGAGTTTCACTATCCATTATCTCTAATAGGGATAGTTAGTTTAATGCTAAATATTAGAGAAGTTTCCAAGAAGCACTAGACACGAAGTTGAACTTTAGCACTGCTTTTTATCCTCAAACTGATGGACAATTTGAGCGAGTAATTTAGATCCTTGAGGACATGTGGCGTGCTTGTATATTGGACTTTGGCATAAGAAGCACCTACATCTACCTGAATTCACATACAATAATAGTTACTAAGCAAGTATAGGTATGGCATCATTTGAGGCACTTTATGAGAGACCATGTCGATCACCAGTTTTTTAATTGAAATGGAGGATAGGATCATCACCGGACTTGATGAGATCTATGAGAATGATGAGAAGGTTGTCGTGATTTAGAATCGATTGAAAGTTGTCCAAATCCGACAGAAGAGTTATGTTAACAAGAGACAATGACCTTTGTTATTTGAAGCAAGTGATTTTGTTCTCTTAAAGTTTTCACGGTGCAAAGGGTTTATATGTTTTAGTGTAAGTAGGAAACTCACGCCAAGGTATGTCAAACATATTAGTGATGTGCTCTAGGCCAATTATGTAATGACCACATTTTGACTTCATTACATTTGCATTTTATTAATAAAGAGGCATTTTCATTATTGTTTTTAATTCTAATTTCATGAATAGTTAATTCTGCCTAAGGTCATCAATTATGTACCTTGATAGTAAAACTCTTAGGTGAAAATTGAATACTATTCTCAATTATCCCTTGTCGATCATTATTATTGGAATAATAATGAATGAAAACTAGCATGAAGTTTGACTGGTGATTATGTTTACTAATCATGTGTATGAGATACGAAGTCAACTCAAAGATACATATTTGAGAAATGATGTATTGGATTGACCTGCTATGAGAATAATGCATGGATAATTGTCATAAGTGATTTTCATCACAATAGTATTATCCTAGTCCTCTGACCTGAAATCACTATTATTTCCTACATGACAAGTTATATATTTTGTCACATTCTAATATTATCTTTAATAGGATGATAGAATGGATTATTGTTAGATATAGAGTGAATCATGTGAGTGATTAAGAAGGAATTTGTCCCTCATTTATTATGAGAAAGATATCTATGGGCCCCTCGATAAGTTAGACTGAAGAAAAATGTATGGCCATAGTGGAATGAATTGATAAGGTTTATCAATATCAGTGCACTTAAGATCGAGAAATAATATAAATGAATAGTATAAGGATAACATAAACAATACCTTATGTTCAATCAAAGTATTTAGTGACAAAAGGACTTTAATACTTATTGTGGATTAGGTTATGTCGGATTATTGACATTCACATAACTTGGGTAATCATAATGTCTTGCTAGAGGCCGCTTATGATTTGTGGGCCAAAAATAGAATTTTAAGCCCACTACCAATGTTATGTGAACCTATAGGGTCGCACACTTAGAACAGACCAAAAATAAATTTTGGGTTTACTGTGTCTAGGTTCAATGAACCTAATAATGTCCAGATTCGATGTACTAGATCAGATTTGATGTACTAGATATGTCTAGGTTCATTGAATCTAATATTATCTAGATTCTCTAAATTAGATTCTCTTAATTATATTCAAATTATAGACATTGTCAAGATTCTCTGAATCATATTCGAATTACAGTTTACCCTAGTTAAAATCTGACTCTATCTTGCAGTCAATAGATCTATATATATATATATAGTTGTTTTAGGGTTTTTGGCCAGATGAGATGAGAAAAGGCGTTCTCTTATTCTAAAAGGCAAAAAACATTAAAACCCTAAAAATTAGAGAGAGTCATTTAATGCAAGGAGAGGGTGCTAGAGTCTGTTCGTGAGGATACCTACAGAGGGCGTTGCTCTAAGTAACAATCTCTGAATCCTATCTCGAATACTAAAAGCTCAAGTTAAGGTGTCACCGGAGTGAACCCGCTCTCTTCCTTCTAGAAATCTTGCCCCTTTTGTCATCCTGGTAAGATTCTATGACTTTCTTGCAATCTAATCGAATTGCATCGATACTGTGAGGGTTTTGTGGGAATTAATTTTGATTTTTCGCTGCTTATTTGAATCACAAAATCCAACAAAACCTAACAGGACCATTTGAGATTACTTACCATGTCGATGTAGTTGTTTACTCACTTAATCTTCCCCATGGGCTCTCTTATGTTCACAATGTATTCCACGTGTCAATGCTTTGGAATTGCCCACCTAAGCCGAGCAAAGTTGTTTCATTCTATGACATACTGATATAGGAAGACGCAACCTATGAGGAGGTGCTGATTTAGATTATCGATTGGAAGGCAATGAGTTTACAACGTCGAGACATACCACTAGTGAAACTCATGTGGCAGCACCATGATGTCGAAGAGGCAACATGGGAGCTACGATCAATGATACAAGAACTGTACCCACACTTGTTTTGTTTTTGAGATGATTCTAATTTCGAGGACAAGATTCTTTTAGGGGAGGAAGTAGTAATGTCCAAAATTAATTAAGCATAATTAGTATGCAAATTGGTGAATTAATGTGCCTAGTTACAAATAAGAATAATTGAATCATTTTGTGATATTTTCTTAATTAATTACATTTTTAATTATGTTGTTGGTTGCCTTAAATTTTTAGTATTTGTTAAATTACCTTTAATGAATTTTTGCATTTGTTTTATTTTCTTAAAATTCAGATTTAATAAAAATTTGGAATAAAACAAAACCCAAAATGCTAAACAGGTCCCCACTCAAAGCTCACCTTTGGAAACTCTAAGAACCACTCTCAATCTCCCTCTCACATTAGATCATACTCATGTTTTGAAAACTGCCTCACCAAAACTATGTATAGGAAAAGGTTTTACCTTAAAACGATTTTGTTACTCAGGATAAAAGGATGCTAAGAATTAACTCAACATTGCCCTCTTTCATTTTTACTACACCTACTTTTGCTCTCTTCTTTTCTCTCCTCTTCACTTCCACTTAGTCGCACTCTCTTTTTCTCATCTGTCTATCTCTATTCTCTTTTGCTAAAAATAATTGCCAGCCAAAAACTCACACAAAGACTAAGAACATTCAATAAAATTAGAATCACCTTCTCTTCAAGCTAGGGTTCAAGATTGGACAAGTTCTAGCCATATTCTTCAAAGAATTGAGGTAAAGTGTTTAAACCCAAATCTAGTTTCTTTTTTTCCTACTTGAATCTAAAAATTTAAGAATAATTCACACCATAAATTTTATTTTAAATATGAGTTTGAAGCCATATAGAACATGCATGAGTGTTGATGAGAATTTTGAGCATGAAAGTTAGTTGTATGATGAATGTGTGAACCTATCTATGAATTCATAAACTAGATTGTTAATCTATTTTGTGCTTGTTTTAAATCTATGAGTATATACTTGAAATTTATGAAAAATCATGGTTTAAGCCTAGATTGAGAATGTATTAGATTTTGGTACTTTCAAAATTTTGATTCAAGATTTTAATTTGTGATTTTGACGCTAGAAATTGGGGGAAATGATTGTAAACTATTACAAACTGTGTTTATATGATTTTTGAACATTACTCATGCTCTTAGACTTGCTAAAATAGGTTTGGTTGAACTTTGAAACCTGATATTATCGAGACTGAAATCTAAAAGTTTTTCTAGATTTCGACAGATAGGCATGCCGAGCTTGACCAGTTCGACATGCCAAACTCAAATGGTCTGTAGGACAAACTCGACCAGTTTGCCAGGCCGTATCAGATGGTCGATGAGCCAAACATAAGCAAGTTTGGCATGCCAGACCCACATGGTTGGCAAGCTGACTGAGCATTCTAAAATGGTGGTTTTGCTCATCATTTTTCATCATTTAATAATTTGTTAATGTTTTAAAATTGATTATGATTTTTGTGTTCAAAACATTGAAAATATAATAGATGGCATACATGATTATTTGAAATATAAAGGCACACTAAGGCACCATGAAATAGCATACTAATGTAGAGTATTCAAGTTTAGATATTAATGTATCTAGTCTACTTCTAAGGTTGTTTGCAATGCCAAGGAGCTAACGTAGTGGGACGGGACTGCGGAGTTGGTGCAATCGTGCTAGATTACGAGGTAGGACTCTAGATCCTCCTCATTCAATAGCTATGATTTTTAAAGAGTTTTTGACTGTATTGTATTTTCCTGAAAATGTTTTTAAGGAATGATTGTCTATATTTATTTATTTATTTCCAATGGATATTGAACAATGAATGTAGTCATAATGAATAGAGTATAAATGTAAATGTGACAACCCAGCAATACGAGACCCGAATAATGATATGAGTAGTATGACATTGAGTGCCAAACGGGTTAAGAACCCCCGTTCGGAATGAGATATTAGTGAATGATGTCATACACAGAGATCGGGTCATGCAGAGAATGACCTTGGGGGCAGGTCTCAAAACCCAACTAGATTACTATGGTAGTGAATTAAATGGCTTGTACAAAATGAAAGGTAAACCTTGATTTCAGATGATCACTGGACCAGAATGGTAAGTATGGAATGCTTGGTATCTAATTATTGTCTTTTTACTGCTTTTATATTTATATATTTCATTTTAAATTATCGTTTTTAAAAAACTTAAGTCCTACTGAGCCTTTCGCTTACAGATTACTTGTTTTAAAATTCCCTCCCCTCCAGGTGGTTCGTAGTGTACCGCCAAATAGAACTCTACTGGTTTGAATGCGTGGACTTTGGGAACCTTATTAAGATTATCTACTTATTTCATTAAAGCATATAATACTAAGGACATTATTTAATTTCTGTTGGACTATGGTTTGTACTTAGCTTATGTCGGTACTGTTTGTGCAATATGTAGGGCCCAGTGCAGCTCAATTCGCTCTTAATGAATTTATATTTTAATTTAATTTAATTTAGAGGTATTTCAAAAAATTATTTGTTCAGTCTTAACGTGTTACGCCCCTTTACGAACGTCACAGATCTCATTACTTTCATCCTTGTTGTCATTATTTTTAAGATAAACTATATACATTTAAACACAATTTGATAAACATATCCCAGATCCATGCATACAAATTTTTTTTTTTTTAAAAAAATTCCAAATATTTCAAATCTTTTTTTTTAATAGTTTATCGATGCCAAATTAACAAAACCATAATTCAAATAAAATTTCAAAACAAACTTTAAAATCTATTTAAACAGTTTGGTAGTTCAAACTTCTGCAAAATCAAAATAAATGTAAAACAAGTCTTTTTACTTAATAGTGCAGAAATTTAGGCATTCAAAGAAATAAAAATATATTTGAAAAAAAAAATTCTTTCTTGGCGTTCTTTCGTTTCCAATCCATCATTCTTAGTTTACACGCTCATCTTCGCCCTCCACCTATTCCATGGTCCTTTTACCTATATCTGCAACATGATTATAAGCTAAGTAAGCAAAAGCTTAGTAAGTACACTTTTTTTTATCTCACAACATAAAACATTTTATGAACACCTTTATGAAACATCATAATCATAATCATCATTAACATAATAGTACACTTGGCACAGTTTCATATAGAACATATCTTTCATTATTATTATCATATTAAAAACTTCATTCATTTTATCTTTGGGGGCCAAAGTGTTGCACCATAAACATCATCATCATAGGCGCGCCGTCATGAGAGGAGAGGGGTAGCCAATCCCAAACCAAACATAACAAGTCTAACCTTCGGGACATCATAAACATAAACAAAAACATAGGGTGTGCAACACTTAATTAGGTGATACATATATATAGATATTCTTTTAACATACCTTATTATTGAAACATTCGTTAAACTTTCTTGTTGCAACAAGAGTTTTCATAAGAAAAACCATATGTAAAAAGAAACTTAAGAATCATCATAAAACATGTTCTCAAAACCTTTTCATAAACTTTTATCATGTTGTAGATGAGAATGTACTTACTTGTCTTGCTTGCTTACTAAACCTTAACTTGGGTAACGTTACTGCGGTTCTCGATGTGCTCGCCTTTTGGAGTATTCATGTCAAACATTCATATTAACTATTAGTCACTAGCAATACTATTAGCAATATATAAACATCTCATAGTATCATTAAACATCGCCTTATCACGTAATAATATCAAAAAGCACAAAATCACAATTTATGAACCTAGGGCATAATTCCCAAAAGTAGGCAGAATGACCTTTATTCACTTAAAAATTCATAATAATTCATCGTAACTCTAAATCAGTCAAAACTAGTGGCATTAGAAACTAGACTCAAAAATAAACAATTTGATATATGACATGCATATTTTGACAATAATTTACACGAAGAAAAAGTCCTCGAAATTCAATCTAAATTTCAGGTCTGTGTAAAACTATACAGCTTTTAGGGTCAATTTCAAAAAATCATAACTATTTAAAGAAAACTCTGATTCAAGCGATTCAAAACCCAAACAAAAGCTTAAGATGTCTAGTATTTGAGAAAAATATAATAAAACATAAACAGAGCAATACATAATCAAAGATTACTGAAACACAACAGCCGTTAGATGTTTGTATGAAAAGCAGACCTAAGGCATCAAAAAAAAAATCAATACCAATTAATAAGCCAATAAAACCTCAATTAAAATTGTAAAAACGTAATTAACATGATACCAATTGTTAATAAATATATACCTATAAAGATCTACATAAGAAAATATGAAAATATATGATATCTCCAATCTAGGGTTTAATGAGAAGTTAATCAAAACAACCAAATTATCAACTCTTTTCAATCACCAATTGACATGAAATACATACAATAAAAGAATTTTTGTGATGATAATAATAATTCTAATACTAACACAATACACCAAAACTATAACATATCAAAAAATTAGCTTCAAATTAATTTTCAACAATTCAAAACATGCATTAGAATTTAGAGACCAAACAAACTCTAATTACATAAAGCAGTGAGCAACACACGATCACAAAATTCCAATAATTAATATAAAATTACTTTAACCCTAAATTTTTATGAGAACTTAATAACATATAAATACAGCACCACAAAAAGTCTCATTAGCAAATAAATTTGTTTAGCTATACAAATAGGTCACATAAACAAGAAGTACCGAATTCACTGAATAGACATCCATAAACACCTATCTTAAAGAAAATTGAAGAACTCATAAAATATTCATCAAACAACTACGAAATTTTTCAGATCATAACTTGACATGTGGATGAATATCTCTGTAAAATTTCGTTCAAATCAAAGGTCGTTTGCCCCTTAAACATAGACTATACTGTTGTGCAAAATACCGATCAGCAACAGTTTGGTCATGAGTGGTAGAGAATGAAAATTTAATATCTCAGCATAGAAAATTCCAAATAACGTGAAATTTTGAGTAATATCACATAACACATACATAAACATCATACTAAAATTTTAGAGCAAAAAAATATTTGTAGACAAAGTTATGGGGGTCGGATTACAAAGGAAACAAAATTTCAGCAGTAGTCTTGAATGAGTTTCTTACCTCCAAAATGATTCTTTGCAATTCCCTTGAATTTATCTAAGTGAAAACCCAATATTTCAATCAATTGTTTGCAGAAAATAAGGGAGAGAAGGGAAGAAAATGTGGAGAAGAAAGAGAGTGTGTCTAAGAAAATTTTAGAGAGTGAGAATTTTCTTTGGCTAGAAATTTAGAGAATAAAGACTTTTGTGACTTAGAGGTATATTTATAGGTCTATGAGAGAGAAAAAATTAGATAAGTGTAGAAAACCCTAATCCTAATCTAATTCAACTTCCCTTTATTTTCTTTTTCTTTCTTTTTCTTTTTTTTCTTTTTTTCTTCTTTTTTTTTTTTTTGCACGGCTACTGCTGCTGTTTCTTTTTTTTTTCATTTAAACAGAAACCTATATACTTATATAATATAATATAATATAAATATGTTATAATATAAATAATAATATTAAGATATGGATATATATTATTATAATATAATATATTATAATGTTATATAATATAATTATAATACAAAATTATTTATACACAATATTATTATTTATTCTATGATCCAAAAATATTATTACACATGTAATTATCATAACATCATTAATATTATAAAAATAAGAGAATATGCAATAACATTCATGTCATCATCAAGAATTTAACCTTACGGCATACATAACTCTAGAGCATTATAAAGATTATAAATTTAAGGTAAGTTGAAAACTCTTTTAGAAAAAAATACTTTAAACTTATCATCATTTTTTACATGAACATCTTGAGCATATCGATCCCACGAGACCATCACCTGTCATCATACTTAAAATAAAATGGTTAGTAACATTATATCATAAAGAAATTACTTACCATCGTTATATATCAATCATTAACCATTACATAAAAAATAGCGGGTTTTACAATTCCCCCCACCTTATAAGAGTTTCATCCTCGAAACTCATAATAGTTGCAGATACTTGGCTCTCATTTCATCTTCACATTCCCATGTAGCATCTTTGACCTTGTGATTCACTATAAAACCTTAATCAAAAGAATCTCTTTCTTCCTTACAATTTTAGTTTTCTGATCTAAATTCCCAACTTGCTTTTCTTCATAACAGAGTTCTTCTTGTATTTCAATCATCTACGGCTTTATCACATACATAGGATCTGAGGCATACATTTTAAACATCAAAACTTAAAATGCATCGTGAGTGGATGACATCTTTGATAGTAAACTCCATTGATAAGTTACCTTGCCTATCCACTTCACAATTTTACAAAATCCGATAACCTTAGTTCATCTTGCCTCTCTTTCGATTCTGATATCTTCCTTTATTGGTGCAACTTTTAAGAATATAGAATCACATACAGCGAATTCCAAGGGCCTTCTCCTTTTATCGGCATAACTCTTCTGTCGACTTTGAGCAGTCTCAATTCTTTTACGTATTAACTTTACCATCTCTATCGTCTCGTTGACAAAATCTTTCTTTTCGCTGTCATCGCTTTCCATCATATTCTTTTCACTAGCTTCGCGCCAACATAAAGGCAATCTATATTTCCATCCATATAAATCCCCATAAGCTATCATTCCTATCGACACCTGATAGTTGTTGTTACAAGCGAATTCTGCTAACAAATACATTTTACACTATCTAGTCTTGTAATTAAGGGTACAAGCACGAAGCATATCCTCTAAACTCAAATTCATCTTCTCCATTTGGCCATCAATCTGAGGATGAAAAAGCTGGCTTAAGTGTAACCTAGTTCCCATTGTAGTTTGTATACTTTCCCAAACTTTGCATGTGAACTTGCCATCATGATCATAAATGATAGGCTTAGAAATTCCATAAAGTCTCACTATTTCTCTAACATAAAATTCCATTACTCGCTTCATAGAGTGATTGATTTAGATGGGAATGAGGTGTACTGTTTTTGTCAGTTGATCAATAATTACCCAAATAGCATCAAATCCATTAGTAGTTCTTAGCAATCTTGTGACAAAATCCATTAAAATTTCTTTCTATTTCTATTTTGGTGTCTATGTTGACTGTAATTCACTGCAAGATAGTTGATGTTTAGCTTTGACTTGCTAGCATGTTAAACATTTCTTTACATGCCTTGCAACATCATGCTTCACTCCAAACCATTAGAAACTGATCCTTAAATTGTTGTACATCTTTGTCATACCTGCTTGAATTGAAAAAGTCAGTATCATGAATCTATATCCTTTTCTTAAACTGTTAACATTGAAAACAAGTAAGAAATCTTTGAGACATAATGTTCCATCATTAGTAACTCAAAATTCCTCACATCTTCCTTCCTTTATTTCTCACTTGATCATTGCTAGATTGGCATCTTCGTTTCGATTACTTGAATCTCATCAGTCAACGCTGAGAGTTCTCCTATCATAAGTTCTAAATCGAAGACCATAATTTCCTTCCTTAGAGGTTGAGGCCTTGATTACAATAGCATCAATGCTACAATAGTCTCTCTACTTAAAGCATCAACTTATCCAATTCATCTTTCTTGGATTATATAAGATTTTACAATTAAACTCCTTTACTAGCTATAACCATCTCTGTTGCCTTATATTTGGCCCTTCTGGGTGTAGATATACTTTAAACTTTAATAATCGGTGAAGGTCTTACATTGAACTCCATAAAATAGTGCCTCTAGATCTTTAGCATGAAAACCATAGCTGCCAAGTCGAGGTTGTGAGCGGGATAGTTCATCTTATAATCCTTTAGTTGTCTTGGGGCATAAGTGATCACTCTATCATTCTGCATCAATACAATGCCAAGGTCCATCATAGAAGCATCGCTGTAAGTCACGAATCCATCATTCCCTTCTGAAGTAACCAAGACTGGATTTATAGTCAACTTTTTCTTTAATTCTTGAAGTCCTTCTCACATACATCTATCCACTCAACTCTTTCCTTTACACGTTAGGTTCGTGAGGGGTGTCGCTATCCTAGAGAAATCCTCTGCAAACTTTTGAAAATAACTAACTAATCCTAAGAAACTTCTTATCTTACTTACATTCTTTTGTTGCTTCTAATTTAAAACAGCTTCGACTGTAGAATGATCCACCATTATTCCATCCTTTGATGCATATAAGCCAATAAAGATATGTTATCGAGCCAAAACTCACACTTAGAAAACCTTGCAGACATCTTACGTCTCTTTAGGGTCTCTAGCACAATCCTCAAGTACTCAACATACTCTTCCCGACTCTTTGAATACGCCAAAATATCATCGATAAACACTATAACAAATTCATTAGGATAAGCTTTGAATACCCAATTCATTAGGTCCATAAAGGCTAATGGTGCATTTGATTAACCAAAGGTATAACCTCAAATTCATTAACATATCTCAATCTAAAGGGCTGTCTTAAAAATGTCTTCTTCTATTATCTTCAGCTGATGATATCCCGACTGTAAATCTATCTATGAGTATACAGACATGGCTTTCAGTTGTTTGAACAAATCATCAATTTGAGCAATGGGTACTTGTTCTTAATCATCACATTGTTCAGCTCCTGATAGTGGATGCATAATCTCATGGAACTATCCTTCCTCTTTATAATGAAAACCGGTGCTCCCCATGGTGAGTGTTTTGGTCGAATGAAACCCTTGCTAAGACATTTTCTTTAATTAGGAATGCAACCTTTCGATTCAGCTAGAAATGTTCTTTATGGTGCCCTGGAAATCGAATATGTACTGGAGCAAATTCGATCTCAATTTCGATTTCTCTATTTGGAGGTAAGCTTGATAGGTCATTAAGAAATTACCTTTGGAAATTCTTGAACCTCCAAAACATCTTCAATCTTTGTCTTTCTTCTTGACTTTTATCTATGATGTTCGCTGGAAAACTTATACAGCCACTTGCTAACAGCTTTCTTGCCTTCATGACAAACAAAAACATATTTGGCTTCTTCTTGACTCTCCCATGAATATGAATCTTTTTCTTTCACTTTTCGGATGAAGAATCATCTTTCGTCTTCAGCATTCAACAAAACATTATACTTACTTAGGAAATTCATCTTGAGAACCATATCATAGTCATACACGTTGATTACAATACGATCGATGAAGAGTTCTCTTTTGGTAATCTATAAAAGAACTGCATGCAATTAATACATAGACATCATCATTTCCCAGAAGGTGTTGTCGTTGTGAATCCCTATCTCATAGGTTCCTTATTTCTTTCTACTTTCATATCATTCCACTATCCTCACTCTCTTTTCATCATAATACTTACTTCATCACCATCCCGATTCTTTAGTCTTATAAATATTAACATCATGGTTCCTATTCTAACTTCAAGAAAATTCATCAACTTATTATCGTATATTATTCGTCCAATAATAGATCACTATAACACGTTGTTCGACTAACTTGATTTCCATTAGAATACAATGGATCCACTCCTAACCATGAAGTAACTTACATTTCAAATTCCTTTCTTTCCTTTTCAATAGCAATAAAATCCTCTATTAACTCCAATAATTTAGATATAGACAATTACCTCATCCAATAATATATATGCTCATATTTCATGTTTAACACTCAAATTATAAAACACATCTATTAATAAATTCCTTTATAATCAAACTAGATATATCCTCAAAATTGTTGTTAAATTAACTCTTGTAAACATCTTATATTAGTAGTAAAAACTATTGTCATTTCCACATGAAAGTATATGTAAACCTAAACAAGTCAACTTATAAATTCCTTGACTTAGCAATAGTTCTAGCTAACCCAAAAGATCATCACTTAAACTATGCTGGACGCCATATCATTGGATTCCTAAGTTCTCTTATATTACCTGAAGAAATTAGTATCTCCTTCCATCACTTTGTATTCCATATTAATCTAGTCCACTTATAATAATTATATGGGTTGCATCACCAATAATTTATTATAGGCATATTTGCTCTTAATATCAACAACTCTAGCCTTTTATGCCACATTATTTCTTACATGATAGAAGACTTCCAAATCCTCACAGTCATGCAAATTTATTTAGGTCATTCTATATCTTAATTTCTATTAACTTATGATTAGAAACTTATTCTCCATAAAAGAAGTTCAATACTCCCTTTCCTTATTCTATTCCTTCATATTGTTTTGTTCCTTGAGTCAAATTCAACCATATAATTAATATAACCATGACCACTAGTGTTGAGTTCTTTCTAAAAGAATCACAAGCTTAGGAAGAAACCTCTAATTGTGGGAATGAGATAGGATTTCACTAGTAACTTATACACTAGGGCATTTATCATAAAACAACTAAATCTTATATTTATCATCAAACTTACATTCATGCAATTAACTTAAAATACACTTACTTGGAGGACTTGAACTGACGTGTAGCGGTGTATATTGGAAATGAAAACCCGCTCTGATACCATGGCTATAACGCCCCTTTTGGACGTCACACATGTTGTTCTTTTCATCCTTGTTATCATTATTTTTAAGATAAACTATTTAAATTTAAACATAATTTGAAAAACATATCCCAGATCCATGCATACAATTTTTTTTTTTTTTAAAAAATATTCCAAATATTTCAAATCTTTTTTTTAATAGTTTATCGATGACAAATTAACAAAACCATAATTCAAATAAAATTTCAAAACAAATTTTAAAATCTGTTTAAACAGTTTGGCAGTTCAAACTTCTGCAAAATCAAATTAAATGTAAAACAAGTCTTTTTACTTAATAGTGCGGAAATTTAAGCAATCAAAGAAATAAAAACATATTTTAAAAAAAAAATTTCTTTCCTGGCGTTCTTTCGTTTCCAATCCATCATTCTTAGCCAACACGCCCGTCTTCGCTCTCCACCTATTTCATAGTCCTTTTACCTTTATCTGCAACATGATTATAAGCTAAGTAAGCAAAAGCTTAGTAAGTACACTTTTTTTTTATCTCACAACATAAAACATTTTATGAACACCTTTATGAAACATCATAATCATAATCATCATTAACATAATAGTGCTCTTGGCACAGTTTCATATAGAACATATCTTTCATTATCATTATCATATTAAAAACTTCATTCATTTTATCTTTGGGGGCCTAAGTATTGCACCATAAACATCATCATCATCATAGGCGCACCGCCAAGAGAGGAAAGGGATAGCTAATTCCAAACCAAACATGACAAGTCCAACCTTCGGGACATCATAAACATAGGGTGTACAACACTTAATTAAGTAATACATATATATAGATATACTTTTAACATACCTTATCATTGAAGCATTTGTTAAACTTTCTTGTTGCAATAAGAGTTTTCGTAAAAAAAACCATATGTAAAAACAAACTTAAGAATCGTCATAAAACATGTTCTTAAAACCTTTTCATAAACTTTTATCATGTTGCAGGTGAGAATGTACTTACTTGTCTTGCTTGCTTACTAAACCTTAACTTGGGTGACGTTACTACGGTTCTCGATGTGCTCGCCTTTTGGAGTGTTTATGTCAAACATTCATATTAACTATTAGTCACTAGCAATACTATTAGCAATATATAAACATATCATACTATCATTAAACATCACCTTATCACGTAATAATATCAAAAAGCACAAAATCACAATTTATGAACCTAGGGCATAATTCTCAAAAGTAGGCAGAATGACCTTTATTCACTTAAAAATTCATAATAATTTCATCTTAACTCCAAATCAGTCAAAACCAGTGGCATTAGAAAGTAGACACAAAAATAAAGAATTTGATATGTCACATGCAAATTTTGACAATAATTTACATGAAGAAAAAGTCCTCAAAATTCAATCTAAATTTAGGGTCTATGTAAAACTATACAGCTTTTAGGGTCAATTTTGAAAATCATAACTATTTAAAAAAAACTTTGATTCAAGCAATTCAAAAGCCAAACAAAAGCTTAAGATGTCTAGTATTTGAGAAAAATATAAGAAAAATATTCACAGAGCAATACAGAATAAAAAATTACTGAAACACAAAAGCTGTCAAATGTTTGTATGAAAAGCAGACCTAAGGCATCTAAAAAAAAAATTCAATACCAATTAATAAGCCAATAAAACCTCAATTAAAATTGTAAACACATAATTAGCATGATACCAATTGATAATAAATATATACCTATAAAGATCTACATAATAAAATATAAAAATATATGATATCTCTAATCTAGGGTTTAATGAGAAGTTAATCAAAACAACCAAATCATCAACTCTTTTCAATCACCAATTGACATGAAATACATACAATAAAAGAATCTTTGTGATGATAATAATAATTCTAATACTAACACAATACACCAAAACTATAACATATCAAAAAATTAGCTTCAAATAAATTTTCAACAATTCAAAACATGCATTAGAATTTAGAGACCAAACAAACTCTAATTATGTAAAACAGTGAGCAACAAACGATCGCAAAATTCCAATAATTAATATAAAATTACTTTAACCCTAAAATTTTTATGACAAACTAATAACATATATATACAGCACCACAAAAAGTCTCATTAGCAAATAAATTTGTTTAGCCATACAAATAGGTCACATCAACAAGAAGTACCGAATTCACTGAATAGACATCCATAAAAATCTATCTTAAAGAAAATTCAAGAACTCATAAAATATTCGTCAAATAACTACAAAATTTTCCAAATCAAAATTAACATATTCATGAATATCTCTGTAAAATTTTGTTCAAATCAAAGGTCATTTGCCCCTTAAACATGGACTATACTTTTGTGCAAAATACCGATCAGTAACAGTTTGGTCATGAGTGGTAGAGAATAAAAATTTAATATCTCAGCATAAAAAATTCCAAATAACGTGAAATTTTGAGGAATATCACATAACACATATATAAACATCATACTAAAATTTTAGAGCAAACAAAAATTTGTAGACAAAGTTATGGGCGTCAGATTACAAAGGAAACAAAATTTCAATAATAGCCTAGAATGAGTTCTTAACTCCAAAACGATTCTTTGCAATTCCCTTGAATTTATCTAAGTGAAAACCCAATATTTCAATCAATTGTTTGCAGAGAATAAGGGAGAAAAGGGAAGAAAACATGGAGAAGAAAGAGAGTGTGTTTAAGAAAATTTTAGGGAGAGAGAATTTTCTTTGGCTAGAAATTCAGAGAACGAAGACTTTCGTGGCTTAAAGGCATATTTATAGGTATATGAGAGAGAAGAAATTAGATAAGTATAGAAAAACCTAATACTAATCTAATTCAGCTTCCCTTTTGTTTTCTTTTTCTTTTTTTTTTTTTTTTTGCACGGCTACTGCTGCTGTTTGTTTTTTGTCATTTAAACATAAACCTATATACTTGTATAATATAATATAATATAAATATGTTATAATATAATAATAAGACTATGATATGGTTATATATTATTATGATATAATATATTATAATATTATATAATATAATAATGTAATATAATATAATTATAATACAAAATTATTTATACACAACAATATTATTTATTCTATGATCCAAAAATATTATTACACATGTAATTATCAAAACATCATTAATATTATAAAAATAAGAAAATATGCAACAACATTCATGTCATCATCAAGAATTTAACCTTACGGCATACATAACTCTAGAGCATTATAAAGATTATAAATTTAGGGTTAGTTGAACACTCTTTTAGGAAAAGAATACTTTAAACTTATCATCATTTTTTTATATGAACATCCTGAGCACATCGATCCCACGAGGCCGTCATCTGTCATCATACTTAAAATAAAATGGTCAGTAACATTATATCATAAAGAAATTACTTGTCATCGTTATATATCATTCATTAACCATTACATAAAAAATGGCGGGTGTTACATAACGGATGGTAATATTCTAAAAGGTTTAAATTTATCACGTTTTTATAAATAACCCAAAGTACATTTTCTTAAATTACCAAATAATTAATTGACGAGTTTAGTTAAATTTGCTTAATTATTTTAACTAAATAACCACATCACTACTCGGGTTTGGGTTTGTGACAGACCGATCCCTATTTTTAACGATTGAGGGAAAAAAACACTAGCTTCTATTGTCACCTCTCCACCACCATACTCTAGACCAACTACTAGTGACGACGTTTCGCCGACTCTGCTGAAGCTCCATTTCTGACAGTCACTCCAAGTTCTACCACATCAACAATTAGTCATCCATTCTGGACACTGCTTGTGTTTTTTTTTTTTTTTCATTTGTGTTCCTGCTTTTTTTTTTTTTTCCTGAGAATTTCTTGTAGATTCTTTGTCTGGGCAATACTAGTGTCTCTTAAGCTTAAGTTTATACTCTATTTTTCTGTCTGGGAATTTTTCTCATTTATTATTTTTCACTTTATTCTTCTCCTCATTTTTTTAAGAACTTTTGTTCATCTTTTATTCTGTCAGGGATTTTTGTTTATGGGTTGTTTGCCGTTGTCCAGCTTCTTCTATTTGTTTATTCATTTCTTTGTGGTTATGGCTTATCGGTGGGCAATTCAGAGCACTAGAGAAAAGCATAAGAAATGCACACCCATAATAAAGTTATTTGAATGGCTAAAAATAAGATAAAATAAAACCAAAGATGACCAGCAAATGCTTGTAAGAATCACACACATGCGAGTTAATACCAGATTTCATGCCTCAAACAAAACAAAAAAATAAAAATAAAAAATCTTACTTTCCATATTAGTTAATTCTCCACATGTTCTTCGGCTTCATGGGCAGTAGGCACCGATCTCACACACATGCTAGCTCATTATCATATATATTATTTAATAATTATTAAAAAGAACTTAAAAGTTCAAGGATGATGAAGAGCTATTTAAGAGTACACAGGCAGGAACCATCAAAAACGATGGCCATATATGCATTGTTATCTTTCTGTCAAAATCATTGTGAAAACCAGAAAATTTTACAACGGAAATTACTAATCACATTTCGAATATAATTGTTTGGTTATTTTGATTATAGGTTAATGGATCGTTTAACATTAACCGTCAGAGAAACTTTGAGAAAGAAGAGGATAATGGCTTTGTTTTTGCATTAGTTAGATATTATGCATGTAGTACAATGGTTCTTCCAATTGTTTGAAAGAGTGCTAAGGGAGGATATAGAATCCAACTGCTTAAGAAGACAACTTTATGTGCTTGATGTGTTTGTCAATAGGCAAATTGTGCATCAAATGGCTTATGATAGTGACATCACTTGTAGAGAGCAACTAAGGACAGAAAGAGATGCTTTTACTCATTGATGCACATTGCCTGAAACTAGGGCTAAAGCATCTAAATGCTTTGCAAGTAGATAAACAAGTGGTTATCTTCTTACGTACATTGCTCGTCATAAGAAAAATAGAGATTAAATTTTCAGTTTACGAGGTCTGAAGAGATGGTTAATAAGTACTCTCATAATATTTTGCATTCAATAATTCGACTTTATGCAGAGTTATTCGTTAAACCTGAGCTAGTTACTTAGGACTCAACTGATGAGAGGTAGAAATGTTTAAGGTAATTTTTAAATATACATATATTTTTAAAAATATTACGTTGTCAAATGTGCAATACTCGTTTAGAATACCAATTGTTTTTTTTTTTTTTTTTTTTTTTTACATTTAAGGCTTACCGCTTGCTTTGATTAGACAAAATGCCTCGGTTCCCATTTTCGCCTTTTAAAACCTTGGTCTTAACCTAATTCGTTGCTCAGCATAAATTTCTTCTCAAGCTGAGGCTTGCTCATATTTTTCCACTTCTTCAGTCAATTTTGCTTGAATTTCAGTTGGAATTTTTATTTTCTCTTTGATTTATTTGTTGTTTTGCTCCTTTTTTCTCCAGTTCGTTCAGTTTTTTACCATCCTTATTGTTAAAGATTGCTCTTCATTATAATTTTTGTTTCTCTTTTGGTTTTCATGATGAAAATATATTTGTTCTAATCTTGTTCGTTTGATTTGTATCTGCAACGCCTCGAAATTTATTTAATGTTATTGTAATGCAAAACGATGAATTAGTGTGCCATAATTAATGTTTCAACATTAATTTGATTATTTGGTTGAAGTTTGAATTTTAGGTTGTTTTGTTAATTGGATAAATTCAAATGATTTCTTATTGTTTTAAAATGATGTTTTGAGTTTTAACACACAAGAATTTGTAAAATGTTAAAAATATTCCGTTTTACAAAACCGTGGGTGGCATTTGGTTTTTGCACAGTAAAATCGACCAACGTTTCTCTCTATTTATCTCTCTCCTCTCCTTCTCTCTTCATTCTCTCTGATCTCTCTCTCTCTCTCCATCGCCGTGGTCTCTCTCCCACTCTCTCTCTCTCGGTTTCTCTCTTTCCCTCTCAAATTTCTTTGAGATTTTTGAATCATGATTCGAATCCAAGCTTCGGGTTAGCTAGAAGGAAGCTTGGGAACGTGGTTTGGCAACCAAGAATGTGGATTGAAGCTTCGATTCGAGGTTAGTTTTGAAATTTCTAAACTTTTTCAAAATTTTTAATTTTGTGCATTTTTTAAATTTAAGTTCGTTTGAGCTTAGAAAACCTTTGATTTGAGTTAAATGAACTTAGAACAAGTAGAATCTAAGCTTAGATTGAAGAAAAATGGATTGGATTCAAGATTTCTCATTTTTCTCCTCATTTTCCCATTTTCAGATTTTTGAGATTTTTGAGTTTAAATCTTGTTTAAATGAGTCCAAAAGTGTTTTAGCATGTTTTTCTATCATCTATGAATGTTTTCTATGCCTGAGATTTGAGAAAAATAGGTTAAAATCAAGATTTGGATTATGGGAGATTGAAAACCCGTGGCTGGAATTTCTGGGTTTTTCCAGTTCGGCAGGCCGAACTACGTGTTTGGTAGGCCGAATTCAAAGGATCGGCAGGCCAGAGTTCATCTGTCCAGCAGGCCGAACCTGGGAAATGTCCGGTCGACCGGACTTGGTTTCCGGCAGGCCGAACTGCACAGTTCGGCTGGCCGAAGCAGGGAGTCCGGCAGGGCCTAGAAAAATTTTGTGATTTTTCACCCATTTTCACTGTTTTGAACCCCGATTTAAATTCCAATATTGTAAAATGATTTTAAAGATATAAATGGCACACTAGGACATCATGAAATGGTTTAGTAACATAGAATGTCTCGAACTAGATATTGATCGACTTAGTGTGTATCTAGGATCGTTCGTGGTTCCGCGGGGCTAACATATAGCGGACCAGGATTTTGGTGTGGGGCACTGACACGAGTATCGAGGTAGGAATTCTATCCCATTCTTTGGTAGCCTAGTTCCAAAATGATTTGGCCTTGAAAAAGGATTTCTATAAAAATGTTTTCAACGGTTGTTTGAAAATGAATTTATCGTTTATATTTTAATATACCGTGAACTGAAATAAACTCCATAATAAATGTAAATGATAATACTCGGTAATTGGGTGTTGAATAACGATGAAAATAAACATAAGGGCATGATGCCATGTCAGAGATCGGATCGTGAAGCGATCGACTTTGGGGGCAGGTCTCGGAACCCAGCTGGGCCACTACGGTGGTGATATCCTTATGGTTTGCCTAGGAAAATAAAAATGATGTTTCTGGTCGACCTAATAAACTGTTTTGGGTAAGAACGGTTTTATTTAAATTTATTTACTTATTCAAGGTTTCTTTTAAAGAATTCCTGAATAGTGAAATTTTATTTAAATTAAATGATTTAATAAAATATAATCCTACTAAGCCTTTCGCTTATATTTTCTTTGTTTTTTTTTAAATTTCCCCTCCCCCTTCTAGGTGGTTTCCCATTTAGGTTCAGAGAGGACTCAACGGACAAAACTCAGGAGCAGTAGGAAGACTAATAGATTATTTATAATATTTAATTAAGGCATGTGTTTTAACTCTATTTGTACTTGGACTGTGGTTGTATTATTATATTATCAGTACTATGTGTGTGCACAATTTGTGGGACCCATACTCGCGGTTCTTCATTATTTCGTTATTTATTTTTCATGCAATGGTTTTCTTGAAACTTTCATATTTTATTATTTAATTTAACCCCTAAAATTCTTGATTTTAACTAAACTCTCTTTTAATTAATTTAAATAATCTGTCACGTCACCTCCCGTACTCCAGGGCGTGACAGTATCTCTTAGATTTGTAGCATTAGTTGGAGCAAATCATTCGCTGTTTTTTGTTTCAACGTAATTTCAAATGAACTTGTTTTATGAATTTTTGTTGAAAACAGAGAAAATCTAAGGAAATTAGGAATTTTGATTTGTATTGCTTTATGTATAGAGATCAATATTACGAGATTGCATTATTGTTGTTTTCAGCATAGTACTGAAAATTGAAGATTTTGATGCTCAACTTATGAATGTCAAAGCAGTTAGTTTTTCTCAGCCCAAAGAAAAATAACAAGTCAGTATTTTTGCCCCATTTTGTCCAAGAGGAAATATTGAGGACAATGTTGGATAAAATAAAGCTTGTTTGCCATTTTATTTTACAATGCATGGAAAATCAGCTTCAAATTTGTTATTGCAATATGACTTTATCAGGGCATCTTGTAAAAAAAATATGAAACCTCATTGATTAAAATGTGAGAATTCGTCTATTGATGTAACACCCATGAATTTTATAGTGAGATTAATTATGTTAAGTTTAATTATTAAGTGTATCAAGTGTGAATTTATTGTCAATTTCAGTCATTTAAGATTTTATTGCAATTGTTATATCTGAAAATTTGATTTTTAGTTCTTACAATGCCAAATGATATTTTTACATCACTTTTTTTATATTTACGAAAATGCCCTTAACCACTTTATTTTTCCCTCTCTCTCTTTCTTTCTCATTTTTCTCTCTCTTTTCTCGTGTTTCTCTCGTCTCTCTCTCTGCACTCTCTTCCCTCCTTCTTTCCTCTGATTTTTCCACTGATTTGAGACGAGAAATTGAAGTTCAAACTACCCAAGAGTTTTTCAAATCTCCTTTGAGTTTAGTTTTCTTTTTTTCTTTAAAATTTCAAAGCTTTAATTTCAAATTTCAAATTTTCTTTGATTGTTGAAATCTGAAACTTCTTGAGCTCAAATAATGTTCAATTTTAAGTTGTGGAAACTATTTTATAGTGAATCTAAACTTAATTTAAGCTAAAATCAACTTACACAAGTTTTGACATTTTTTTTAATTTTCAAATAAATTGAAAAATTGAGTTTAAATTTGAAAAAAATGGTTTAAATTTGTTCTATTATGGTTTTCTATGTTTTTTGTGTGATTTCTATGCTTTAGGAATTGAAAAATAGATTTAAAATGAGGATTTGAGTATGAGGAGGCCGAGACTCGAAGTTTGGGGTCCCTAGATTTTTTCAGTTCGGTAGGCCGATCATGAGCATCAGCAGGCGGGACTCATGGGTTCGGCATGCCGAATTTATATCATCAGTAGGCCAAAACCTAGGGACAGTTCGGCAAGTCGGTCCTATATGGCTGACAGGCAGGATTGAGATGTTCGGAAGGCCGACTGTGAACTTTGAAAAATTGTATTTTTTTTTAGTTTTCAATGTTTAATGATTCTAAAATGTTTTAAAAAGGATTAGGATTTCGTGTCATGATTATTTTGAGTCAAAAGGCACACTGATAATTAAATTAACATAATGATACTTGTTGAATGTGATTTCTGAATTTAAATGCAGTTTTTAAGCTTTTGGATGCTATTTGGACCTTACATTATTGGATTTAAATGAGGTAGGATATACATATATTTCTATCCCTTTCTTTGATAGCCGCTTTTTAATTGTTTTGGCCAAATGCTTGATTTTAAATGATTGTAGAAAATAATTTCTGTCTTTGATTTTGTAGTTGATATTCTTTCCAATTTTCAAAACACGTACGGTAATATTTTTATCAAGTTTTGTACAATTAAGTGTTTTATTGATTTGCTAAGCTTTGAGATTTATTTCAGTAAGAAGGATTTGTTAACAATTCTTTTGTTCTTGACTACTATTTTTAAAACAACTTGTTTTTAACTAATTTAGTTATCTTATTGAGCCTTCCGCTCACGTTCTCCTGTTTTTTAAAATCCCCCTTCTAGGTTTGAAGAGAAAGGAAGGTCCTAGGATCAAAACATGGCTCTTTGAATAGAAATGGTATTTTCTCTGAGACTGTTGTATGATACGGGTACTGTATGACTAGTCCCGATGTCAATGTTGATGTCGTGTCATCTTTGTAAGATTCTATATTTCAATTTATTTCAAAGACGATGATTTACGATGCTTTTCAGAAGTCTTGTATTACTATTATTATTGTTTTATTTTATTTACTTACCCACCTTTATGGTAAGCGTCCACGTGATGGCGAATGATAAAAAGATCTCGGCCCCACCTTCATAGCATTTACGTGATGGAAACCGCCGATGATATTTATTTACTTTCTATATATATTTATTTACTTTATCTCTATTTACCTCATTTAATCTGCCTTATTTACCTTAATTTCAACTTCTTTACCTAAAACTCTATAACGCCCCGAAATTTATTTAATGTTAATGTAATATAAATGATGAATTAGTGTGCCATAATTAATGTTTCAACATTAATTTGATTATTGGGTTGGATTTTGAATTTTTGGCTGTTTTGTTAATTTGATGAATTCAACTGATTCTTATTGTTTTAAAATGATGTTTTGAGTTTTAAAACACAACAATTTGTAAAATGTTAAAAATACTCCATTTTACAAAACCGTGGGCGGCACATGGTTTTCGCACAGTAAAACCGCCCACCATTTCCCTCTATTTATTCTCTCTCTTCCTCCTCTCTCCTCACACTCTCAAATTTCTCTCTCTCTTTAGTCACTCTCTCTCTCTCTTGATCTCTCTCTCGGCTACTCTCCTCTCTCTCTATCCCTCTCAAAATTTTTGAAACCAAATTCGAATACAAGCTTCGGGTTAGCAAGGAGGAAGCTCAGGAACGTGATTTGGAAACCGAGAACGCGGATTGAAGCTTCGATTCGAGGATCATTCGTGGTTCCACGGAGCTAACGTATAGCGGACCGGGATTACGGTGTAGGGCACCAGCACGAGTATTGAGGTAGGACTTCTACCCCATTTCCTTGGTAGCCTAGTTTCATAATGATTTGGCTCTGAAAAGGATTTGTATTAAAACGTTTTCAACAGTTGCTTGAAAAATGAATTTATCGGTTATATTTTAATATACCGTGAACTGAAATGAACTTCATAATGAATGTAAATGACAACACTCGGTAATTGGGTTTTGAATGATGATGATAATAAACATATAGGCATGATGCCATATCAGAGATCGGGTCGTGTAACGATCGACCTTGGGGGCAGGTCCCGAAACCCAGCTGGGCCACTACGGTGGTGATACTATTATGGTTTGCCTAGGAAAAAGAAAATGATATTTCGGGTTATCCAAGTAAACTGTTCTGGGTAAGGACGGTTTTACTTAAATTTGCTTATTGATTTATTTATTCAAGGTTTCTTTTAAATATCTCCTGAATAATGAAATGTTTCTTTAAATGAAATTATTTTATAAAACCTAATCCTACTGAGCCTTTCGTTCACGTTTTATTTGTTTTAAATTTCCCCCTCTAGGTGGTTATCCATTTAGGTTTGGAGAGGATTCAACGGACAGGACTCAGGAGCAGTAGAGGGACTAGTAAATTTATTTGTATTATTTAAATCAAGGCATGTAAGGTCTTAACTTTATTTGTACTTGGACTGTGATTGTATTTATGATATTGTCAGTACCATGTGTGTGCACAAGTTGTGGGTTTGTGGAACCCATACTCGCTATGTTTAATCTTTAATATTCATTCTTCATGTAATGGCTTTCTTTAAACTTTCACATTTTATATTTAACTCAACCCCTTAAACTCTGGATTTTTAATTAAATTCTCTTTTAATTAATTTAAATAATCCACCACGTCACCTCCCGTACTCCGGGGCGTGACAAAATGGTATCAAAGCTCAAGGTTATGAACCTTGGGAATTGTGCACACATAGGTTTGACAATGAAATACCTCTGACAGTCCAAATTTTGTTTTCAAAAGTGAGAGAATGGCACCTAGACGTCGTTCGACAGCTGACGTCGAGTTCAGAAATGATGAGGGCATGATGAGGTCTATGTTTGCAGCTTTTCGGCAGATGGCAGCCAGGGCTAGACCGGGAGATTCTGATGTTGGTAGTCAGCATGCGTACTTTAAAGAATTTTGGCGTGCATCTATTCTGACTTTTGATGGCAATGGGGATTCGCAGTTAGCAAAGTATTGGCTGGATTCGGTTTTAAAGCATCTAGATACCCTTGGTGTGCCTGAGGAGTATCGTGTGGAGTTTGCTGCGTATAAGCTCGAGGGTGGCCCGAACACTTGGTGGAAACAAGCTAAGCGTTTGGAGTACGGTGGTGATATTAGTTGGGACAGGTTGGAGGAGCTGTTCTATGATCGATATTTTCCGCAGGGGTATAGAGATCAGAAGGTAGTTGAGTTCTACAGGTTGCAGCAGGGTGAGTTGTCAGTCCGGGAATATGAGGCAAGGTTTAATGAGTTGGCTAGGTTTGCTCCATCAGCTGTGGCATCAGAGCGTGAGAAGTGCATTAAGTTCAGGAAGGGCTCAAGGCTCCTATTCGACGGCAGTTGGTTGCTCTACGGCTTAGGACTTTTGGAGAGCTTGTGTCATCGGCGATCTCCATGGAGAATGATTACGTGCAGTATTGTGAGGACCGAGCCATGGCTTCGGGAGGACTACGGAGGAGTGGTAGGAAGAGCACTAGCAGTCGTCGAGCTTCGGGGAAGAACAAGCAAGGTGGCACGACCAGTGGTAGCAGCAGTTCATCTGGCAGTGGGCGCAGCAATCCCTACAGCTTCCATTGTCATTTCTGTCAGCAGCCTAGACACATCAAGAGGAATTTCCCGATCAGGAGTGCTCGTCTTGGGTCTCAGACCGGGGAGGATGCCAGTTGTCAGTCTCAGCCTCAGACCCTACCTCGGCCTCAGTAGTACCTGCAGTTGCAGTATCCCTAGTTCTCTCCTCAGCAGTTCTCATATCCGGCACAGGGGCAACAGCCGTAGCACTTTCAGCGCAGTGTCCCTCAGTATCGAGCGCCAAGTACAGGTAGTGTGCAGTCGTCTCCATCCCAGCAACATCGGTAGAGTAATCCAGGACCCAGCAATGTCGGTAGAGGAAAGAGAAAGGCTCCAGTGCAGGTTCATGCGATGGCATCTGGAGGATCAGATTCTCATGTTGGTAACGCGGTTATCGATGGTACGATCTTGGTTTCTAGATCTTTAGCTCGCGTTTTATTTGATACCGGTGCCTCTCATTCTCTCATTTCGAGTTCTTTTGTACATGCCTTGGGATTAGAGATAGAAGAGTTTAATGAACCCCTAGTCATAACTTCTCCCTTGGGGCGGGTGTGTGTAAATCTTGTAAAATAAAGATTGGGGATGAGATTTTGAAAAGTGATTTGATTATACTCCCCATGAGCTCCTATGATGTAATTCTAGGGATGGACTGGTTGTCCAGGTATAATACAGTTGTGGACTGCCAACTTAGAAAAGTGACCCTAGTGTCTGATAGGGGGACGATGATCACTTACCAGGGTGGTGGTGATTGGTTAATGAGTGAGCGTCTCATGAAGTCGTGTCTAGGAGGGCGGAGGAATCTAGGTTGTTGTGCTTTTCTTGCCAACCTAGATTGCGAGCCCTATGCTTTGAGAGACAGTGTAGCGATTCCGATGGTTGATGAGTTTGAGGATGTCTTTCTCGATGAGTTGCTAGGATTACCATCGCATCGGGAGATTGAGTTTGGTATCGAGTTGTTTCTAGGAACAGCACCAATCTCTATGTGAGCTTGCTTTTCAGGAATTGAAGGACCGATTGACTTCAGCTCCAATGTTAGTTATTCCTAGCAGTGATGAGCCGTACGAGGTTTATACGGATGCTGCAGGGCGCGGACTTGGATGCATGTTGATGCAGCATGGACGTGTGGTTGTGTACGGATCGAGACAGCTACGACCTCACGAGTGAAATTATCCTACTCATGATTTGGAGCCCGCGGTGGTGATTCACGTGCTGAAGATTTGGAGGTGTTACTTGTATGGAGCGTCGTTTCAGGTCTTCTCTGATCACAAGAGTTTGAGGTATTTGTTCACTTAGAGGGATCTTAATTTAAGGCAGCGCAGATGGATAGAGTATATGGAGGATTATGATTTCACGTTGCAGTATCATCCCGGGAAAGCTAATGTGGTCGCGGACGTGCTTAGCAGGAAGTCTTCAGGGATTCTCGTTTGTTTGGCTTTTGAGGACTGGAGCAGGGATGCGACAGTGAGTGAGTTTAGGCTACGGTATCATGAAGACTGTGATCGACTTTCGGTATATCATGTGGAAGCGACCCTAGCTCTTGTTCGGATGGTGAAGCAAAGTCAGTGGTAGGATCGACATTTGCAGGGGATTTGGTCACTGATTCAGAACGGGGAGTAGTTTGAAGAATGAAGCGTGCATGCAGATGGATCGTTGTATTTTCGGGAGCATCTTGCAGTTCCAGCCATCACCGAGGTGACGAAAGCCATTTTGGACAAAGCTCATAGGTCTCAGTTCGCTATTCATCCGGGGAGCACAAAGATGTATCGTGATTTGAAGAGGCAGTATTGGTGGAAAGGCATGAAGAAAGATGTTCGAGAGTACGTGGCCGAGTGGTCGACTTGTCTTTAGGTGAAAGCTGAGCATCAGAAGCCTGCAGGTCAGCTTCAGCCGCTTCCTATTTCAGGGTGGGAATGGGAGCATGTGACGATGGATTTTCTCACAGGTTTGCTGAGGACGGAGCAGCGGCATGATGCAGTTTGGGTCGTGGTCGACAGGTTGACAAAATTGGCGTATTTCATTCCATTTAGGTCCACGTGTTCGAGGAAGGTTCTCGGGGATTTGTATCTGCAGAACATCGTGAGGTTGCATGGAGTTCCTTTGTCCATCACCTCTGATCGAGACACCAGGTTTAATGCTAAGTACAGGAGGAGTTTTCAAGAGGCTTTGAGTACATATTTGAACTTTAGTACGCCGTTTCATCCTCAGACTGATGGGCAGTCTGAGCGGGTTATTCAGATTCTAGAGGATATGTTGCGTGCCTGTGCGTTGGACTTCGGCAGGAATTGGAAGCAATGTTTCCATTTGGCAGAGTTCGCGTACAACAATAGTTATCAGGCGAGTATTGGTATGACACCATTTGAGGTGTTGTATGGGCGACCGTGTCAGTCACCTATGTGTTGGGCAGAGCCGGAAGATAGGATTATTCTTGGGCCGGATGAGATCCGTGATAGCAACGAGAAAGTCACGGTGATTCAAGATCGATTGAGGGCAGCTCAGAGTCGACAAAAGAGTTACGCGGATAGGAGACGTAGACCCTTAGAGTTCACGGTTGGAGATTTCGTTCTCTTCAGGGTATCGCCTCGTAAGGGAACTATGCGGTTCGGGGTGAGTGGGAAGCTCACGCCGAGGTATATTAGGCCGTTTGAGATCACTCAGCGTGTTGGTGTGGTCGCTTATCGGCTTGATCTTCTGCCCAAACTTTCTCATGTTCAAGATGTGTTTCATGTGTCGATGCTTAGGAAGTGTCCACATGAGCAGGGTAAGATAGTTTCATTTTGCGATGTGTAGGTTCAGGAAGATATGACGTACTAAGAAGTGCCGATTCAGATTATCGACCGAAAAGTGATTAGTTTGCGTCGTCGTGAAATACCGTTGGTAAAAGTCGTGTGGCAGCATCATGGGGTTGATGAAGCCACTTGGGAACTAGAGTTGAGTATGCAGGAATTGTATCCGCATTTGTTTTGTTTCTGAAATGAGATGTAAATTTCGAGGGTGAAATTTCTTTTAGGGGTGGAGAGTTGTAACGCCCCAAAATTTATTTAATGTTAATGTAATATAAATGATGAATTAGTGTGCCATAATTAATGTTTCAACATTAATTTGATTGTTGGGTTGGATTTTGAATTTTTGGTTGTTTTGTTAATTTGATGAATTCAAATGATTTCTTATTGTTTTAAAATGATGTTTTGAGTTTTAAAACATAACAATTTGTAAAATGTTAAAAATATTCCGTTTTACAAAACCGTGGGCGGCATATGGTTTTCGTACAGTAAAACCGCCCACCGTTTCCCTCTATTTTTTCTCTCTCTTGGGGGCAGGTCCCGAAACCCAGCTAGGCCACTATGGTGGTGATACTATTATGGTTTGCCTAGGAAAAAGAAAATGATATTTCGGGTTATCCAAGTAAACTGTTCTGGGTAAGGACGATTTTACTTAAATTTGCTTATTGATTTATTTATTCAAGGTTTCTTCTAAATATCTCTTGAATAATGAAATGTTTCTTTAAATTAAATTATTTTATAAAACCTAGTCCTACGGAGCCTTTCGCTCACGTTTTATTTGTTTTAAATTTCCCCCTCTAGGTGGTTTTCCATTTAGGTTTGGAGAGGATCCAACGGACAGGACTCAGGAGCAGTAGAGGGACTAGTAAATTTATTTGTATTATTTAAATCAAGGCATGTAAGGTCTTAACTTTATTTGTACTTGGACTGTGATTGTATTTATGATATTGTCAGTACCATGTGTGTGCACAAGTTGTGGGTTTGTGGAACCCATACTCGCTATGTTTAATCTTTAATATTCATTCTTCATGTAATGACTTTCTTTAAACTTTCACATTTTATATTTAACTCAACCCCTTAAACTCTGGATTTTTAATTAAATTCTCTTTTAATTAATTTAAATAATCCGCCACGTCACCTCCCGTACCCCGGGGCGTGACAAACTCATTTACCTCTTCTCCGGGTGTCACAATTGATTAAAAAGTACACTGATTTAGAAAATTAAATGAGTAACATGATTTACATGTTAGGGCTTAATGATATCTTCTTTCCAGTCTATTGAATATAGCTAACAATCTCCTCAACTTTCTATTTTTATTCTCATATTATATACCAAAAAAGCACAAAACAATAAGACCTTTGGAAGAGCGATTTTCCAAAAATAAAATATAGAGTAAAACATTTGAACAACACCAATCCTGTAAATATTTAGAACAAAGCAATATCCTGATTACTGCAAACCCTAGCCTATGCCATCTCCAACCACAATTACCAATTCTCACACTACGTCCCTCCAACTCAAATCAAACAACAGAAAGGCGTTCCATTGACTTTCACATAGGGGCCGATATAGAAGCCAATATATCCAACACTATTCAGAAGAGAAAGCTCATCTTTATACCTGTATCTAAATATTATTCAACTTCTCTCTATACAGTGAAGTGTCACTAGTTTTCATTTGAAAAATAACATGTTGATGAGTTTCTTTCACGGTGCAGGTGTTGGAATTAAAACATGAAACGCAGCGGAAGGAACGGATCGTTGACAAACAAAAATTTTTTGAAAACTTTGTTCATCGGGAATAGATATATAATTTTAATTATAGAAAGCTTTAGGAATTTTTTACTAACCTTTTGAAGACTATCAGGGTATCCTACCTTTCCTCTTTGACACCACGATCTTCCAAACCAGGCCTCCACACTAATGGAAAGACGAGTGGGCGTCAAACTGCAAGAATGAATTATCCCCACACTTTTTTGAATCTGCTATGTACTCAACACATGAGATAGCAGACATTTTTCTTTAAAGAAGAACTCAGTTTTTCTCTCTAAAAATTATGTGAATAAAAATTACTGAGATAACTGTTATCTCTCCTTTTTTATAACTAAGCCATTAGTAATTTTACTTTCCCCTTTCTTTTTCTTTCCTTTTTCTTCTTTTTCTTTTTCATTTTCTTTCTTTGTTTCCCGAATCATTTTTTTTGTGAGATTCCTTATATATATATATATATATTCACGTTTACGGATTGTAAACGTTGCCTTTTTTTTTTTTTTTTTGGGAACCGAATCAGATTCGGTTCCTTATTTATATATATATATATAAAGGGGAAACGTGACTTTCACGTTTCCTTCCCCTTTTTTTTTTAATTTATTTATATTATATTAATATATATATATTAATATATTATAAATCTTATATATATATATAAAAAGATTTGGTTCAAAACCATATATATATATATAAATCTCAATTCAAAAATAAATCACATTTATTTAAGAATAGATTTTAACAATAATCAATTAATTAACTAATGCTCAGTTAAATGTGATAACATTTATCACATTACATTATGTGTCACAGAGAACATTTTTCTGTGTCACGTTAATAATTCAAGTGTGAAAAAAATAATTAATTCAAAATTTAAAAATTCTGAATTAAACATGTATAATTCATGTTATGCAAAAATCCAATATAGTATTACAGAGGTGGTATTGGGGACCTATGGACCTATAACCCAAGCTCCAATAAATTTGACATTTAATCAAACTCTTTAATTAATGTGCCAAATTTATTAGTTTCAGTGTTACTCCACTAAAAACCTGAAACTGAACTCTTGAGATTACAGTGAAATTACTCAAAGAAAATTAGCGAGTAGTCCATTGATATAATCATTACATATAAGTCAGTCCTCCATAAATAGTTCATAACAAGAGCTAGGTTCAATTTCTATTTACCTCTCTTATTATATCTTTATCCTTGAGTTCTAATAATTCTCTAATGAACAATTAATTCATAATCTTATTATGAACGAGCGCTCTACTGTTCAAACCTTGAATTATCACTCAAGAGAACTATTTTTCTAACTTCCATAGGGAAGGAATGGATTCTATATCTGCATAGTTGTCACGCCCCGGAGTACGGGAGGTGACGTGGCAAATTATTTAAATTAATTAAAACCAATGGTTTAAGGATCAATTTACGTGAGAAATAAGAAGATTTCCACCACATTTTGTAAAAGAATTTATAAATATTAAGCAAATGATAAAAATTAATAAAGAACCGCTAGTATGGGTTCCACAACCCACAACTTGTGCACACACATGGTACTGACAATATCATAAATACAATTACAGTCCACGTACAAATAAAGCTAACTCTTACATGCCTTGATTAAATAATACAAAATATAAATCAATCCAATTATATCTCCTGAGTTCGGTCCAAAGAATCCTCTCCAAACCTAAATGGGAAACCACCTAGAGGGGGAAATTTAAAACAGATAAAACGTGAGCGAAAGGCTCAGTAGGACTAGGTTTTATAAAATAATTTAATTTAAAGAAACATTTCATTGTTAGGAGTACTCAAAAGAAAACTTAAATAAATAAATAAATGAATAAATAAATAGATAATTTGAGTAGAACCGTCATGACCCAGAACAGTCTACTTGCACAATCAAAAATACCATTTTTCCTTTTTCCTAGGCAAACCATGATATCACCACCATAGTGGCCCAACTGGGTTTCGGGACCTGCCCCCAAGGTCGATCGCTATACGACCCGATCTCTGATATGGCATAATGCCTATGTGTTTATTATCATTATCATTCAAAACCCAATTACCGAGTGTTGTCAATTACATTTATTATGAAGTTCATTTCAGATCACGGTATATTAAAATATAGCCGATAAATCCATTTTCAAACACCGTTGAAAACATTTTAATAGAAATCCTTTTCAAAGCCAAATCATTTCAAAACCAGGCTACCAAAGAAATAGGATAGAAGTCCTACCTCAATACTCGTGTCGGTGTCTCACACCGTAATCCCGGTCCGCTATACGTTAGCTCCGCAGAACCACAAACGATCCTAGATACAAACTAAGTCGATCAATATCTAGTTCAAGACATTCTATGTTACTAAACCATTTCATGATGTCCTAGTGTGCCATTTGTACCTTTAAAATCATCCTATAAGGTTGGAATTTAAATCAGGGTTCAAAACAGTGAAAACGGGTAAACATCACAAAATTTTCCATGCCTCGGTCGGCCTGCCGGACTCCCTGCTTCGGCCGGCCGAACTGCACAGTTCGGCCTGCCGGAAGCAAAGTTCGGTCGGCCGAACACTTCCCCAGGTTCGGCCTGCCGGTCGGAAGAACACCGGCCTGCCGATCCTCACTTCGGCCTACCGAACACACACTTCGGCCTGTCGAACTAGGAAACCCAGAAATTCCAGCCACGGGTTTCTCGATCCCCAAAATTCAAATCTTGATTCTAACCTGTTTTTCTCAAATCCCAGGCATGAAAAACAATCATAGTTGATAGAAAAACATACTAGAACATGTTTGGACTCATTTAAACAAGATTTAAACTCGAAATCCTAAAAAATCCAAAAATGAGAAAATGGGGAGAAAAATGAAAAATCTTGAATTCAATCCGTTTTTCTTCAATCTAAGCTTAGATTCTAGTTGTTCTAAGTTCATTTAACTCGAATCCACGGTTTTCTAAGCTTAAACAAACATAGATTTCAAAAATGCACAAAATTAAAAATTTTGAAAAAAATTTTGGAATCTCAAAACTAACCTCGAATCGAAGCTTCAATCCGCGATCTCGGTTGCCAAATCACGTCCCCGAGCTTCCTCCTTGCTAACCCGAAGCTTGGATTCCAATTTCTTTCAAAAATTTTGAGAGAGAATTGAGAGAAGAGAGAGGAGCCGAGAGACCAAGAGGAAGAGAGAGAGAGGATGCCGTGAGAGTGAGGAGAGAGAGAGAGGGAAAGGAAATAAATAGAGAAAATCGGTGGGCGGTTTTACTGTGCGAAAACCATGCGCCACCCGCGGTTTTGTAAAACGGAGTATTTTTAACATTTTACAAATTGTTGTGTTTTTAAAACTCAAAACATCAATTTAAATCAATAAGAAATCATTTGGATTCAACAAATTAACAAAACAACCAAAATTTCAAAATCCAACCAAATAATCTAATTAATGTTAAAACGTTGATTATGGCACACTAATTCATCATTTATATTACATTAACATTAAATAAATTTTGGGGCGTTACAATTATATTATTCCCAGCCATTTATTACTTTATGTTTCCAAGATGCTAAGTTATAATCTGTGCTTAGACAAATCTTACCATGCAAGTCAAAAAACGTAATGTAATAAATAGGAGTCTAATAAATACTCAGGATTAAGACTGTCAAATATATGATCATCGTAGTAATAAATTTGAATACTCTATTTGTAACGGATGATTATTAGAGATTCATAATTTATCTGGTCCAGTCCTATATAATTTTATTATATAAAGTACCTCCAATCCAATGTCTCTACATTAATAGTCCGGATAATGACTATTTCATTTTAGATGAGATTGGACCGTACTTGTAATTTTTAATTAATGATCCCAAACTTTAATTAATTATTACGGACTATTTAGATTATTATCTATAAATTTTATCCCTAAGCAAATAATACTTATATGCTAAATTTATAGTCACATAAATAATCATGAAATTTTCTTGATGTTTATAAATGTATTCATAATACATATAATTAACCAAAATAATAATAAATGTCATTTTATTTATTTATTAACAATATGTACAATGTCACAGCTTTTAGGGCACCAAACCCAACAGTAGGCACATCCTAAAGCATCTAAACTTACATACAAGCCTATAAGAAATTATGAGAAGATGGACCAGCTTGTCGGATCAGATTGAGCAACCGGATGCAATGCTGCCGGTCCAAGAGAAAGATTAATCCCCATGAATGATGAAGATGTCATTCCTCCCGAATCAGCCAACACATGAATTGAAAAAGATAATACAACACAAGAAGAATTTGAGACATCCTCTGTTGGTGCAACTGCAGCTACCTCTGCCCCCAATAAACTAACCAAAAAAAAAAAAAGACAAGAGGGAATGAGGATACTGTCATTGCAAGACTTGACCGCGTCGGAGAAGCATTAGACACTATGGCCGTAGCAGTGAAAGCAATGGGTAAGCCAAGTCGATCAATGGATATTGAGTTGGAGAAATTACTACTTGAAGAGGTTGAAATGGGTTGACGGTTTGAGTTTGATGTCTCAAATGAAAGTGTATTCAAATCTAACAAATAATAAGAAGAATGCTCGAGCTTTTCTTGCTGCTACAGGGGAACGACGTTTTATTTGGATACAGTTGCACTTTGGATATGAAATTTTTTATGTATAGACTGTTTTTGTTTAAGAAGCAATCCATAAAAAAAAAAAACGCAAAGTGATTAGTGCTGTTTTTTTTTTTTTTAGGTTTATATAATGTTGGAATACTCGTTGATTTCTTAAATCATATTCTTTTCTGCGTTGAAGTTTAGAAAGCGACAAAAACATGAAACATCTAACAAGTATACTTATACTATAGTTCCAAGGTTAATATATATCCCAGATTGATCACTATGGCATATGATCGCTTAGTAGTTCTAGTACTTGCATTGTCATTTAAAACTCTGAGAAAGTGAGGAGAGAGAAAGTTTAAGAGAGAACGGGGAGAGAGAAGGTGAAGAGAGAGAGAGTGTGGTGAGAGAGAATGGGTAGAGAGAAAATAAGGTGAAAGCGTGATGAGAGAAAAGGTGAGGAGAGAGAAAGTGAACAGAGGGTGAGGAGCGAGTGGGGTGAGACAATAATTGGAAATAATGAAGAAAAAATAGAGCAAGTGAAAACTTTTTTTTCTTAGTCTTCATTTGAGCGTCCAAACGCAAGAAAAAAATTACAAAAGAATCTTTTTTTTTGTTCCTAATTTCTTTAAGTTTCAAACACAAGAAAAACATCTTTTTTTTTTTCTTTCCTTTTTTTTCCCCTAAGCATAGCCTTAGAGTTTTATTTTTATTTTTTGTTTCAAGTTGATCCTATTTTCTATGGATATCGAGAATCACTCAGATTCTAATCTCTATTTAACTATGTATTTTTTTTATTTGAATTCAATGAAGTGAAAAGATATTTTTACATAGCCCTCGACGAGAAGTTAGATCACTATGGGATTTTTGTCCAGGAAACAAGAGACGGCAAATATTACAAGAGAAATTGCAAATTTACCCAGGAATTGATTGACATGCACACGTTCTCTTCATCTTCATTGAGTGGTAATTCAAAAGAAATAAGTTTGCTAGTTCATTAGTAATAAACAAGATATTGTAAGTTATCACTAGCTGTTCCAAAAGTAGGAGACAAAAATAACTTGCGCTGTGACTATTGTGGGAAAACATGCCATGCCTAAGAGAACTGCTATAAGTTGCATGGCCGACCTCCTAACAGCTGGGCAAACAAGTCTGACAAATAGAACACGCCTGTAGCGAATGAGGCTGATGCATCCCCGTTTAGTAAAGAGCAATTAGATCATCTTCTTAAACTGCTAAAATCTTATTTGTCACCTAATGTTCCTATCAGTTCTATGGTACAGACAGGTAGCAATCCTTTAGCACTTTTGATTCTTGGAAAAACTAGTCCTTGGATCATAGATTCAAGGGCCTCCGATCATATGACAAGTTGCTCCCAAATGTTTAATTCATATTATCAGTGTTCTGGTGTAGAAAAAACAAGAATGGCTTATGGTAGTTTTTCATCCATTGCAGGCAAAAGGCACATTAAAATTTCAGAAAAAAATTTCTCTAAAATCTATTTTACATGTTCCAAAACTTACTTGTAATCTTCTTTTCATCAACAAATTATCTAAAAATTCTACCTCTTCCATTCTTTTCCTTCCTTCCATTTGTGTTTTTCAGGACTAGAACTTAAGGAAGACGATTGGAACTACTATAGAAATAAATGCGCTGTACTACTTTGGTGAAACTCCTATTGGCAATAAAAAAGCTCAGGGATTAGGTAGTACTAGTTCAAACTTTGTCTATGATAGAGTCATGTTATGGCATAGGAGGTTAGGGCTCCTAGCTTTTCATATCTCAAACACTTATTTCCTAAGTTGTTTAAAAGGAATTGATTGTTCAAAACTTCATTGGGAGGCCTGTAATTTGGCCAAAGATCATCGTGTTTCATTTCCAATAAAACCTTATTTTGCATCAAAACTGTTTTATTTGCTTCATAGTGATGTTTGGGGTCCATCTAAGGTTAACACACTTTCTAGCAAATATGGTTTGCGACATTTATTGATGATCACACAAGAGTGTGTTGGGTTTATTTGTTGGAAAAAAAAATCTAAAGTTGAACAACGGTTTAAAGAATTTTTCCTTATGATTGAAAATGAATTTCAAACAAAAATTGGCAATCTAAGAGCGAATAATGGGACTAAATATTTTAACAAATATTTGGGCACATTTCTTTTGAAAAAAGGTATTATTCATCAATCAACTTGTTGTGACACGCCACAACAAAATGGCATTGCCGAAAGAAAAAACAGACATTTACTTGAAGTTGCCTGAGCCATTATGTTTTCATTGAATGTTCCTAAATATCTCTAGGGTAATGCGCTCTTGATTGCTTGTTACTCAAAAAATAGAATACCACTTTGAGTTTTAAAATTTGAGACACCTTTATAAGCTTAAAAAAATTTTTTTTCCACATCTCGGATAATAATAGATTCCCTTTAAAAGTGTTCGGCTACACTTGTTATTTGTAGATATCAAATGTTTTTTGGTCAAAACTAGATCCGAAGGCTGAAAAATGTGTGTTCATTGGTTATGCATCAAATAAAAAGGGATACAAATGTTTTAATCTAGTAAAAAAAAATTTTTTTTGAGAGTATCGATGCAAACTTTGTTGAGGACCAACCTTACTTTCAAAAAATTCTCTTCAAGGGGAGAACATAATCGAGGAAGAAAATTTTTGGGAAACTTTACCTATTCTAGAGGTGTTTAATCCCACTGCTTTGATTAATTCTCATAACAATTTTTAGAAATAACTATTGGAAGTATGGAAACTAATGATAGTACTCTTAGTCAAAATATGCCAAATGGTGCTCCATCAAGGATAGGGGGAGAAGTACATCAAACAAATCATAGGCCTCAACCTGATCTTTAGGTATATGTCAGGAAGAAGTTTCACAAACGTGTTATTGTTAAACAAGTATGCCCTAAGGAGTAAAAATGCAATACTTTTTTGGAGACATTTTTATCAATAAAGAATTTATTCTTTTATATATACCAAATCTTGTCCTCTTTACGTTCATATTTGTTGAATGTATGATAAGCAAACAGTAGTCTAAGACTATCAGTCTAAACCTTAAGAATTGGGCATATGATGGACTGATTATGCGGAAGACACGATTCTTAAGGTGACGGTCTAAAACATATGATCCGCAATCGAGGGAATAAAGTTAGGCGCTTTATTCATGTAAAGATTGTTATATTGTCTATATCCCTTTTGGGAGATGGTTTGTCTTGACCATCGAAGTTGGACTCCGTGAATAGAAACATTGGCACGTTGTCATAGGTGACGATGTGTTGGATCGGGACATAAAGTGAATTGATTTGGATTAATAATTCTGTCTCGGTAAATTGATTCACTTTAGACAGTCATTTGTATTGTATCTTAATCCTGAGATGAATAGTGGGCCCGTTATCTCGACTTGTGTCTTTTGATGTGCCAAAGGGTGACACCCACATCTCAATAGTGGTATGCATACCGGTACGTTGGAGGCATGACTCTTGATAGCATAGACTTGTTATTCATAGATATGAAATCCATAGCTCCTCTTTCGGAGTAATGATATCCTCTTATATACGTTGTCATGTAATTGGAAAACTGGAGCGCTTAACCATTTGGATACATAGGTGTAATTGAATGGTATAGTATCTTTGGATGGTAAGTTTTCTAATGGTGAGACAATGGAATGTAAGATAAAAATAATCGGGAAGGTAGGACAGAACTTGTCCTTAAGCCGATTATGGATGATCATATGGGGATGCGATACACTATGATATGTCATGGAGACTTAGCTACACGAGCTTCGTAATTCTATAAAGTTTGAGAGTGTAGCTCCAAGCTTTTAGTGGAGTAGCGTTGGAGTTGATAATTGTGAAATGTATATCTGGGATATTAGGTTTCATAATTATCATGAGCTTGAACTTTATAGGTCCATTTTGGTCCCCTTTGCTAGCTCACAAAGTCCTGTAACGACACGACGTGCTTTTCCAATAATTCGTGACTTATGTCATATTTATCAGATTGGTTTAAAATTTGTAAGAATCAAATAATTCATGTCTGTTTATCGGTTGAATTAATTTTGTAAGAAATTAGTTCAAGATAAACTTGTTGAATTATTACCATAAGATAATTCTTGTCTGTTTATCGGTTGTTTTAATTTTGGACAAATTAGAACAAGATAAACTTGTAGAATTATTGTGAATTGATTTATTTTCTTAGAGAATATCTTGATAAAGTTTGTTTTGATCAGATAACTTCTCTATTGGGTTATTTGAAAAACTAAGACTTTATCCTTTAGAATCTCGGGTGGAAAATAAAAGATTCGCAGAGATTTTTTCTCGAGAGTTCGGCCTGCCGGATGATGTGTTCGGCCTGCCGATCAGCGAGAGATAAGATTACGCATTTTCACATGGATCTTATCAGATATTGATCCGAACTTGATTTTGTTTTGAGTTTTTTGAGAGCTAATCTGATATGGACTGACCCCAGGACCAATAGCTATAAAAAGGGAGTGAGTCTCATGATTTACTTAGATCAATTTGAGAGATTAAGAGTGATACTCTTCTAGTGAGCATCTGAAAACTCCCTGAGAGCTTTTGTTCACAAATCATGAACACTAGCTTTGGGTTCTCTCTATTGGTTGGAAGGAGAGTCACCGGTGGAAGAGCTGTACGTGTGAGCCCACACTCACTCCGGTTGTGGATAGAGAATAGCAAAGAAGACCAGTTGGTTGAGGCTTTTCTAGAATGTTACTTCTCTACACAGGTTACGGAGGTTCTTCAGCACACTGAGGTTAGTAAATCTATCTAATTTATACATATAACATGTCAAACTTGTCTTTTAGAAATTACTCTAATGAAAAATTTTTAAAAATTTCGCTACGCACTTTGTTTCCAACAGTTATTACTCTAGTTATTTTTCCAACAAATGTTCAATCCAACTTGCCGAGTAATGGTCCTACAACTTGGAGTAATCTTCATTCTACTCCCAATCCCTCTTTATCTCTTGATTTGCTAAATTTGTCTTCTTCTGACCTTGATCATCCAATTGCATTAAGAAAAGGAACCCAAGCATGCACAAAACACCCTATTGCAAAGTACTTATCATACGAAAAATCGTCAAACGCTTATATAGCATTTGTGACTAGGATTTTTAACCTGTCTGTTCCAATAACTATTAGGAAGCATTAGGTGATTCGAATTATAAATTAGCTGTGATGGAAGAAATAAATGCTTTGAGGAAAAATAATGCATGGAGTGTCACTGATATGCCAAAAGATAAGAAGATAGTTTGGTGCAAATGGGTGTTTTCAATGAAATGTTAGGCTAATGGAAGTTGGAAAGATACAAAGCAAGACTAGTAGCAAAAGGATTTGCTCAAAATCATGGTATAGATTACCTAAAGACTTTTGCTCCTATTGCTAAAATTAACTCTATCAGAATTCTTCTTTCTCTTGCAGTTAACTTCAATTGGCCACTTCATTAGTTTGATGTTAAAAATGCTTTTTTGAATGGACATCTACAAGAAGAGGTATATATGGACTTGCCACCCAGATTTGAAGAAAGTCTTAGAAGAGGCAAAGTGTGCAAGCTAGGAAAGGCTCTATATGACTAAAGGAGTCTCGTAGAGCCTAGTTTGAGTAGTTTGGAGATGCTGTTAGGAGATAGGGTTTCTCACAAAGTCAAGCTACTTATACTTTGTTGATAGGGTTTCTCACAAAGTCAAGCTAATCATACTTTGTTTTTCAAGTATTCTGATCGTATATGTAGATGACATAATTATGACCGGGGATGATTCCAATGAGATTAGCAATTTAAAGAGTAAGCTTGAGGTTGAATTTGATGTCAAGGATCTAGGAAACTAAAGTACTTTCTTGGAATAGAGTTTGCAAGATCTGAGAAGGGAATTTTTATCAACCAACACAAATACATCCTTGATCTGCTCAAAGAGACAGGAATGACAGGTCGTAAGGCAGCAGAGACTCCAACCGAACCTAATGTGAAGTTGAAAGCAGTGGCAGAAAATGAAGTGGTGGATCGAGATGCTATCAAAGATTAGTTGGGTGACTAATCTATTTGGCACATACAAGACCTAACATAGCTTTCGCAGTAAGTGTAGTAAGTCAGTTCATGCATTCACCTGGACCTATTCACTTTGAAACTATGTTTAGAATTTTGAGGTACCTTAAAGGGACTCCAAGGAAAGGACTGTTGTTAAGAAATAGAGGTCATCTCCAGGTAGAAGCCTACATAGATATGGATTGGGCAGGCAGTGTGAGTGATAGAAGATCCACCTCAGGTTACAACACCTTTGTAGGGGGAAATTTAGTCGCATGGAGAAGCAAAAAACAAAGTGTTGTGGTAAGAAGTAGTGTTGAAGCAAAATTCTGCTCTGTTGCACATGGATTTTGCAAAGTATTATGGATCAAGAGAATCCTAGAGGAGTTAAAATTTCGTATACCAACACCTATTAAGGTTTATTGTGACAATAAAGTTGCAATTTTTATTGCTTACAATCCAGTTCTACATGATAGAACAAAGCATGTAGAAGTGGACAAACATTTTATCAAGGAGAAGATAGACAGTGGAGTGATATGCATGTCTTACATACTTACCAGGAGTCAAGTGGCAAATATACTCACCAAAGGGCTTCCTAAGACGCAGTATGAAAATTTAGTTAGCTAGCTTGCCATGAGTGATATCTTTATGCCAGCTTGAGGGGAAGTGTTGAAAGATCTTCTAGAATATTTGTAATTATGTACCGTATTTTGATTATATGTCATATTTAGTTCTAGAGATTTGTGAGCTAGAATAGAAATCATAGGAATCGGTTTTTGTTTTCCTTTTAATTAGGAAGATTAGTTACCTTTTTTGTCTCCTAGAAAGATCTACAAATACTAATGTACATTAGTGTAGAATCAATTGAATCCTTTTTTTCATGTTATTCTCTGCTTTAGGTTCACACTAGCAATATTTCAAATCAAAGTCATGGCCATCTTTAGACTCAGCTACATAGTAATCAAAGTCTCGAATCAAAAGAGAGGTCCTTGCTTGTTCCAAATGTAGCTTATTGAATCAAGGGCCTAAAATCAAATCATGAAAAGTGCTACATACACACTTGCAGGAAATGATGCTTCTCATAGAGAGTTTTAGTAGAATAATAACAATGATTTCTGCTAGAAGATCAATTAAGGAGAGAGCTAACAACTGAAATTGAACCCCAGTAGTATCACTTTTTCTGTTCATGGTTGGACTAAGGGAAGATCATCAAGAGAAAGAAATACAATCAATCATTATTAATCTAATACTCATAATGATTATTGTTGGAAAGTGAGAATAAATCCCCAATTACATGGAATTTGTTTTATTCTTCAAAGTTTCCTTATTTTTCTAATTTATTTGTTTCCAAGTTTGTTATTGATTTACAGGGTCAGTTTTGATAGGCTTTTATGTTTCTCAATTTGTTGCCTAAAATAAGGTAGGTCTTAAATTCATAATAATTCAATAAAGACATTTCATTCCCATAAACTCTTTGTTCTGGTATCAGAGCCCATGCTCATGGCTCGGACAAATTCTACCACCAAGTCCTCATCGTCCACAGTCATTGAAGGCACATAACCTCCATGCCCAATCCATCTTCCACCACTCAAAATTTCAAGAATCACTCTCCTCAAATAACACAACATAAACTCAATGGTACCAACTTCAGAGAGTAGTTCCAATCTATCTTCCTCGTTCTCAAGGGAAAAGGGAAATCTGGGTATGTCACCTGCTAGATTTCATAGCCTACATCTTCATATCCAAAGTACCAGTCATGGGATGCTGAAAATTTGATAGTGATGGCCTGGTTGATAACTCGATGGATCCTCATATTGGGAGAACCTACCTCTTCTACAAGACCACAAGAGATATATAGGTAGTAGTTCAAGAAAAATATTTAGATTTGGAGAAATGTCGTAGTGCTTTGAAGTCCATTCCAAGATCTATGAGATGCGCCAAGGAAATAGATCAGTCCTGAATATTAAATTCCTTGACTACTCTTTGGCGTAAGATGTATTTGTTCTATGCGATGAAGTGGCAAAATCTAGTTGATGGTGTAAAATTTGCTCGAATGATAGAAAAAGAGTGAATTTTTTATTTTTTGTAAAGGCTCAATAAAGATTTGGATGACATTAGGGGTCAGGTGCATGGTACGAAACCGTTCCCCACCATGCGTGAAGCTTTCGCTGAAGTTAGAATAGAGAAGAGTAGGAAGTGGGTTATGCTTACTTAAGCCAACACCAATTCCAACATGTCCATGATCGAAGCTACTCTTGCTTCTCACCAAGGGAAGTCATCCTCTTCAAATCAAAAGAAATCTAGAAGAGACAAATTGTGGTGCGACCACTACCACAAGACAAACCATACTCATGAAACTTGCTCCAAAATTCACGGCTATCCTCCTAACTACAAACTTCAAAATCAACGTGAATCTTACAACGCTCTTGCTATTGAATCTCCCTTCTAGTCTAACAATAGTGAGAAGTTGAATCTCACTGCCAATCAAATAAAGTTGTTGCAAACAACACTTAGCAGTTCTACAACAACTTTAGAGGCAACACCTACACCTTCAGCAACGACCATGGCTCACAAAGGTAACATTAGCTCTTTACTACTTACCACTCATGATGTAAATGAAGGTTGGATAATCGACACAAGTGTGTCAGATCACATGACAAACAATAGAGGAATTTTTTTGATATATGAGCCATGTGATGATGATATTCCAATCACGATTGCTGATGGCGTAGTTTCTACCATAGTGGGTCCGGGTTCGGTTGTTGTTTCTAGGCTGAAACTAAATTCAGTCCTTCATGTTCCACAAATAATATGCAATCTTGTTTCAATTAGTAAGCTCTCTAGAGTTCTTAATTGTGTAGTAACATTTTTTCCTTAACTGTGTGCGTTTCAAAACCTATCTTCTGGGAAGATGCTTGGAAGGGCTAAGGAGTGAAGGCCTCTACTTTCTTAATGGTGCCGGCTCTCTCAAAAACTTGATTACTTAATAATGTTTCTTTGTCAATATCTTCACATTCAGAAATAATGATTCGGCATAAACGCCTTGCCCATCCTAGCTTTTTGTAATTGAAATCTTTGTACCCACATTTGTTCGTCAATAAAGATAGCGCTATTTTTCAGTGTGAACATTGTATTTGTGCAAAACAAACCAAAAAAGAGTTATCCTTCCTATTCATATCTTGTAACACTTGCTATTTTTCATGTAATGGTTAATGTTAGATATTTAACAACGCTAAGTATTTTCTTTATGAAATAATGTTATTGACCATTTTATTTTGAGTATGATGACAGGTGACAGTAATGTAGAATTGATGTACTCAAGGTGTTCATGTCATTTATAATACATACATGGTAGATATTTAATGTTTTGTCATATCTTAGTGCATGTGGTAGTTCGGTTGGTCGATCCTTCTAGTTCAGCAGGCTTAATTGTCTCTCTCAGAACGGCAGGCAGATGGATTTAATTGGTAGGCCGATCTCACAACTTCAGCCGACCAATCCTGAGTAATCGGTAGGCCGAAAACTACTAACGAGCAATCAGCAAACAATCTCCCAAATCATGGCATTGATGCTTATTGTGATTGGATAAAATATTTGTTGAAAAAATAGTACGCAGTGGAATTTTTAAAAATTTTACATCAGAGTATTTTCAAAAAACACAAGTTTGACATGCTATATGCATAAATTAACCAGATCTCACTAACCTCTGTGTGTCGAAAAGTTCCCACAATCTGTGAAGAGAAGTAACATTCCAGAAGAGCCTCAATCAACTGGTCTTCTTTGCTATACTCTATCCACGACCGGAGTGAGTGTGGGCTCACAGTACAGCTCTTCCACTAGGTGACTCTCCTTCCAACCAATTGTGAGAATCCAAACCTAGTGTTTGTGATTTGTGAACGAAAGCTCTCAGGGAGTTTTCAGATTCTCACTAGTAGAGTATCACTTTTAATCACTCAATTGATCTGAATAACTTATGTGACTTACTCCCTACTTATAGAGGTTGGCTCTAGGGTTAGTCCTTATCAGATTAGGTCTCAAAAATTCATATCAGAATCAAATTCAGATCAATATCAGATAAGATCCGGGTAAAAATGCGTGATCTTATCCTTCGCTCATCGGTAGGTCGATCAGCATAATCAGCAGGCCGAACACGTCCATCGACAAGCTGAACTGTAGAATAAAAATCTCAAAGAATCTTTTATTTTCCACTTGAGATTCTATGGGATAAAGTCTCAATTTTAATTCAAATAACCTAATAGAAAAGTTATTTGATTAAAACAACTTTATCTAGATAATCTCTAAGAAAATAAATGAATTCCCAATAATTCTACAAGTTTATCTTGATCTAATTTATCCAAAAATTAAATCAACCGATAAATAGACAAGAATTATCCGATCCTAATAATTCAACAAGTTTATCTTGAATTAATTTTATCAGAAAATTAATTCAATCGATAAACAGACATAACTTATCTGATTCTTTCAAATTTTAACCAATATGATTAATCCGACATAAGTTACCAATTATTAGAAAAGCATGTCGTATCGTTACAGGATGTTGTGGCCTAGCAAAGGGGACCAAATGGACCTATATAGTTTAAGCTCCCGATAATTACGAAACCCAATATCCCAGATATACATTTCATAATTATAAACTCCAACGCTACTCCACTAAAAGCTTGGAGCTGCACTCTCAAACTATATAGAATTACGAAGCCCGTATAGCTAAGTCTTCATGACATATCATAGTGTATTGTATCCCCATATGATTATCCATCATCGGTTTAAGGACAAGTTCTATCTTACCTCCTCGATTATTTTTATCTTACGTTCCATTATCTCACCATTAGAAAACTTACCATCCGAAGAGCGTATACCATTCGGTTGCACCTATGTATCCAAATGGTTGAGCGCTCTAGTTTTCCAATTACAGGATAACGCATATAAGAGGATATCATTACTCCTAAAGAGGAGCTATGGATTCCATATCTATGAATAACAAGTCTACGCTATCAAGAGTCATGCCTCCAACGTACCGACATGCATACCACTATTAAGATGTGGGCGTCAACCTTTGGTACATCAAAAGACACAAGTCAAGACAACGGGCTCACTATTCATCTCAGGATTAAGACACAATACTAATGATTGTCTAAAGTGAATCGATTCGTCAAGACAAAATTAGTAATCCAAATTAATTCACTTTATGTCCTGTTCCAACACATTGTCATCTATGACAACGTGCCAATGTTTCTATTCATGAAGTCCACTTCCGATGGTCAAGACAAACCATCTCCCGATAGGGATATAGACAACTTAATAATCTTTACATGAATATAGCGTCCAACTTTATTCCCTCGATTGTGGATCTTATGTTTTAGACCATCACCTTAAGAATCGTGTCTCCTGCATAATCTATCCATCATATGCCCAATTCTTAAGGTTTAGGCCGACAGTCTTAGACTATTGTTTGCTTAACATACATTCAACAAATATGAATGTAAAGAGGACAAGATTTGGCATATAAATAATAAATAAATTCTTTATTGATAAAAATGTCTAAAAAACTTATTACATTTTTTTATCCTTAGGGCATACATGTCTAACAATCTCTCACTTGCACTAAGTGAGTGAATATGAAAAATTTTGCATCCCCATAGCTTCCACATGCCTCTCGAAGACTCTCCTAGTAAGTTTCTTCGTAACTGGATTAGCTAAACTGTCCTCTGACGCGATCTTGCACACTGTGACATGCTTGCCCTCAATGAAGTCTTTTATCACATAATACTTCTGATCAATATGCTTAGTCTTCTTGTGAAATCTTAGTTCCTTAGCATTAGCTACTACCGCACTATTATCATAGTACAATGATACCGTCTTATCCATACCAGGAACTACCTCAAGATCCCCAAGGAACTTGTAGAGCCACACTGCTTCTTTCGAACCATCACTAGCTGCCTCATACTCGGCCTCCATCGTTGAATCTGAAGTGTAATCTTGCTTGGCACTTTTCCAACTGATGGCACCGCCCCCCAGAGTAAACACAAAATCCAAAGTCGATTTCCTAGAATCTAGACAGGATTAAAAATCCAAGTAACTATATCCTAGAGGATTCAAGTCCTCACCAGAATACACAAGCATATACCCTCGAGTACTTCTCATGTACTTGAAAATATGCTTAACTACAACCCAATGGTTCAGTCCTAGATTCTCCTGAAACTGACTTACAATCCCGACCGCATAACTCATATCCGATCGTGTGCAAAGCATGGTACACATGAGACTACCCACTGTCTAAGCATAGGGCACCTTCTTCATGTATTCTCTTTCTTCATAAGACTTTGGAGAGTCTTTCTTAGAAAGAGTAATTCTAGGCCTAGATGGTTGCCCACCTTTCTTGGAATCCTACATTACAAACCTTCTGAGAATTTTGTCTATGTAGCCAGCCTGAGACAAAGCTATCATTTTGTTCTTCCTACCCCAAAAGATCTAGATACCAAGAACAAAATTAGCCTCACCCAAGTCCTTCATGTCAAACTGCTTGGTCAACCATAATTTTACTGATAACAATGCCCCAATGTCATTGTTAATTAGCAGAATGTCATCTACATAGAGCAGTAGAAAAACTACCTTCCCATCCTTTATGTGTTTGTAAACACATGGCTCATCCACATTTTTTGAAAACCTATAAGTCTTGATTACCTGATCAAATCTTATGTTCCAAGAATGGGAAGCTTGCTTAAGTCTATAAATTGACTTCAGCAGCTTACAAACCTTACCCTCTTGACCTGAGACCTTGAACCCGTCTGGTTGTTCCATATAAATGGACTCATCAAGATAGCCATTCAGAAAAGCCATCTTGACATCCATCTGCCAAATTTCATAGTCGAGAGCAACAGCTATGGAGAAGAGAATCTGGATGGACTTAAGCATAGCTACAAGCGAAAAGGTTTTCTCATAATCGATTCCTTCCTTTTGCGTATAACCCTTAGCTACTAGTCTAGCCTTACAGGTTTCAACATTTCCATCCACTCCTCTTTTCCACTTGTAGATCCACTTATACCCTATGGGTTTTACCCCTTTAGGAAGATCCACAAGCTCCTAGACCTGATTAGTCTCCATAGACTTCATCTCAATGTTCATGGCTTCTGTCTAGAGTTTTGAATCAACATCCTCCATAGCCTCTGCGTAAGTATAAGGATCCCTGTCATGTTTATCTACTTCAGCCAAAAACACCTCCCCATTGAACATATACCTCTCAGGTTGACAGGTGATCCTCCCACTATGCCAAAGCCCCTGAGGTTGTTGTTCAGGTTCGTTTGGTTTTTCTACACTGATCAAAACGGTTTCATTCAAAACCTCTGGAGTGATCGGATCACTCCTAAACTCCTCAAGCACCACTTTGCTTTAAGGCTTAAAGTCGTCCATGTAACTCTCCTAAAGGAAAGTTGCATTAGTTGAAAACACGACTTTATTTTCCTTTGGGTTATAGAAATAACCCCCTTTAGTCCCTTTTGGATATCCTATAAATACGTAAACTTCCATACGTGCTTCCAACTTATTTGGATCCTTAATTAAGACTGATTCGGACATCCCCATATGCGAATATGGTTTAAAGATGTCTTCCTACCTGTCCACAACTCGTGAGGAGTTTTAGGGACCGATTTTGAAGGCACATTGTTCAAAAAATAGCATGCGGTTTGTAGTGCATATCCCCAAAAGCACAAAGGCAATGATGAATAACTCATCATAGACCTAATCATGTCCAATAAAGTCCTATTTCTTCTCTCCGCTATGCCATTCTGCTACGGACTGTCCAACGCAGTCAAATGGGATAAAATCTTATTCTCTAATAAGTGTCCCAAGAACTCATCAAAAAGGTATTCACCACCTCGATTAGATCGAAGTGCCTTTGTGGGTCTTCCCAATTGCTTTTTCACTTCAGCCTGAAACTCCCTGAACTTCTTAAAAGTTTCATTTTTGTGGTACATCAGGAACACATACCCATATCTTTAGTAATCATCAATAAAAGTGACAAAGTACTCATACCCTCCTCGTGCCTGGATGTTCATCGGTCCACAAACATCACTATGCATAAGTTCTAGAACCCCTTCAACCTTGTTGCCCTTAGACCCAAATGGTCTCTTGGTCATTTTACCCTCCAAACAAGATTCACATTGAGGTATAAAATCCACCTTTAAGTGACTTAAAGGTCCATCCCTTACCAACCTTTGAATCCTATTCAGGTTAATATACCAAGGCGCAAATGCCAAAGATAAGTCTTATTAGAGTGAGAATTTTTAAGTCTTTTAGAGTTATTATCGTTCATCTCAGATTAAGCAATAAGTCCATTTTAGGTTTGATAAAATATAGATTATTTTGTATCTATCTAGAATAGATAAAAGATTTGTTTTTACGAATCACCACTTTATCATTAAAAGAAACCAAGTAGGATTCTTTAAATAAACAAGCTATAGAAATTAAATTCCTTTTAAATTTAGGAACATAAAAACAATCTTGCAAAATTAAATTCCTATAATTATCAAAATAAAGATGGACGTCTCCCACTGCTTCCACTGAGACCAAGGATCCATCGCCCATTTGAAGCGTGAAGTCTTCATGTAGCAGACTTCTCATTTCTTTGAACCCCTACAGAGAAACACAAACATGATTAGTTGCACTAGAATCTATGACCTAAATGTCACTGGATTCTTCAACTAAACAAGTTTCTAAATATAGAAGATCACACCTACCTCCTTGGGAAAGGAAGTCCTTGCAATACTTCTTGATATGCCCGGCCTTCCCATAGAAGAAGCACTTAAGCTTCTTTGGGTTCTTCTTCTTCTTCTTGCTCTTGGTGCTAGCAGGAATAGAAGACTTCCTATTTTTGGCCCATTGCATCTTTCCATTCCTAGTGTTGAGATTGGAACCAGACTCCCTGATCAGCAGTTCAAACTCTTGTAATTGTTTCATCAATTCCGTCAAGGTCATATCTTGTTTATTGCTTAAATTAAAAGTAGCTCTAAATGGAATAAATTCCTTAGACAGAGTCTCAAAGACTATAGTCATCTGAGTTTCAGCATCAATGTTGGCTCCATTGGTTTGAGCCTCAGCTAGGTAAACCATGACCAATATCATGTGCTCCTTTACAGATGTCCTCGGTCTCTACTTACAGTTTAAGAGTTTCCAAAGTGCCCCTTGCCACATGGTTATGGCCTGGCCTCTAAACATATCCTCAAGATTATCCAAGATATGCTTCGTAGTCTCATAATCCTGATGTTGAGCCTGTAGCATGTTATTCATGCTAGCCATAACATAGCAGCGGGCCTGATCATTAGCATCTTTCTAGTGATCATACGCTTGGAATTGCTTATTAGTTGAGTCTCCCGTCGGCTTGGGAGGACAAGGGGTTGTCAGTACATATTTTAGTTTCTCAAAGGAGAGGACGATATCCAGGTTCCATTTCCAATCATTATAATTCTCTCCAGTCAATAGGTTTTTGTCAAGTATCAATGATAAAGCATTTTTAGACATTTTTAGTCTACAATAAAGAATCATATACCAAACATAAACAAACATATAATAACAATTTAGTAAGATAACACAATCATGTAAAAGTATACAAATGTGTTTATGTGTCAAAACCTTGAAAATATTACAACCTTACAACGATAATTCCCAACTCATAATTCAACAAGCTCCTAGGGGAGTCATGCTAGATTCAATCCGGAACACGGATTCCCTCCTAATTAATATATGCCATCCAGGACCCTTATGATCCAACATATACTAATAATCGTTTCTTTAGCCATTAATTTTATTAAAAGAGCTCTTAGGGGAGGTTAATAATAAAATTAACGTGAGTGTATAACCATCGTTTCAATATTTTATCCATGACTTATAATCATGCTAAAATACCTTATCCTCTTAGAGATCCAATCTGGTACATGATAGAAATCCCTTCCTACGGGTCGGGACCACCATGTTCTGCCTATGGACCAACGATGAAGGCCTTAGGTTCTCTCGTCAAAAACCTTCACACTCAATCTTTTGAAATCAAGGTTTTATTTTAAGAATATGCATGAACAATTTTAATATAACTAGCACTCCCTATTCTATATGACATGTTATCAATATACATGGCAAATCATATTATAATGCAGACAAGCAAAGCAATCAAGCAAAGCTACAAGCAAAATAATAATAACCGTAATATTATGGTTCCACCCTAGAGAATAGAAAACTAAGATTACAAGAGAATAATCAAAACATATTATCGATTCTTCATCCTTGAATCCTCAAGTTGTATCCTTCTTCATGTAATGCCCATCTTTAAGTCTTCAATCTCGTATGAATCGAATACTTCATATTCCCAGTCATATCCAAATTTAATGTTTCTTAGAATTGTCCAAAAACAAAATTAAAACTGCGTTGAAAAAACTACACCTTTTTTGGAAATTTTCTAGATCTTGGTAGGCAAGCAGATCTGGGTGATCGACCTGCTGGTCATGCTCCATCGGCCTACCGATCAGGAAGATCGGCCTGCTGACTCATGAAAGTTTGGCCTGCCGCCAGAGCTACCTGATTTCTAGCCCACTAACAGCCTGCCTGCCGATCTATGACCATCGGCCTACCGAACTGGTGGGTTCGGCATGTCGACTGAGCAGAAATCTCCCATTTCAGAAAATATGATTTTTAAAGCAATTCATCAATTTTATTTTCAACAATTCAAAAACATAAAATTAGGGACTCAGGAAATACCTGGGAGCACCATCATCATTCTTCTAGATCCATCTTCTTCGAATAATTATTTAATTACAAAATTCTTACAAATTTAAAATTAAATAATAATTTCTAGACGGAGATGATAGTCTATCATCTAATTACATAAAAACTTAGATACACATTCTAACCTCTAAGGAACCATAACCAACATTAATTAATTAATTAATTAATATAAATAACAATTTAATCAACTATAATTAATTAATAAATATTCACCACATAATCCATGATAACATATAAAATATATAGAAACCTAGAGTGCCAACTCTCTATAAAATTAAATTCAAGCATAAGAGAGATTAAGATCACAAAATTTACGCATATAGTATAATCACAAACTCATAAATTTACTTAAAAACCATGCCTATGATACCAATTGTTGGAAAAATAGTACGCAATGAAATTTTTAAAATTTTTACATCAGAGTATTTTCAAAAAACATAAGTTTGACATGCTATATGCATAAATTAACCAAATCTCACTAACCTTTGTGTGCCGAAAAGCTCTCATAATCTGTGAAGAAAAGTAACGTTCTAGAAGAGCCTCAACCAACTGGTCTTCTTTCTTATTCTCTATCCACGACGGGAGTGAGTATGGGCTCACAGGTACAGCTCTTCCACTAGGTGACTCTCCTTCCAACCAATTGAAAGAACCCAAAGCTAGTGTTCGTGATTTGTGAACAAAAGCTCTCAAGGAGTTTTTAGATTCTCACCAGTAGAGTATCACTCTTAATCTCTCAATTGTTCTAAATAACTTATGTGATTTACTCCCTACTTATAGAGGTTGGGTCTAGGGTCAGTTTTTATCAGATTAGGTCTCAAAAATTCAGGTCAGAATCAAATTCAGATCAATATCTAATAAGATCTGCGTAAAAACATGTGATATCCTGCGCTCATCGACAGGCCGATCAGCATAATTGACAAGCTAAACACATTCATCGGCAGGCTGAACTGTCAAATAAAAATCTTAGTAAATCTTTTATTTTTCACTCGGGATTCTATAGGATAAAGTCTCAATTTTAATTCAAATAACCCAATAGAAAAGTTATCTGATTTAAACAACTTTATTTAGATAATCTCTAAGAAAATAAATGAATTCCCAACAATTCTACAAGTTTATCTTGATCTAATTTATCCAAAAATTAAATCAATCAATAAACAAGCAAGAATTATCCAATCCCAAAATTCAACAAGTTTATCTTGAATTAATTTTGTCACAAAATTAATTCAACCGATAAACAGACATGACTTATCTGATTCTTTCAAATTTTAACCAATCTGATAAATCTGACATAAGTTACCAATTATTGGAAAAGCATGCCGTATCATTACAAGATGTTGTGACCTAGCAAAGGGGACCAAATAGACCTATATAGTTTAAACTGTTGATAATTAAGAAACCCAATATCACAGATATATATTTCTTAATTATCAACTCCAACGCTACTCCACTAAAGCTTAGAGCTATACTCTCAAACTACATAGAATTATGAAGCCCGTATAGCGAAGTCTCCATGATATATCATAGTGTATCGTATCCCCATATGATTATCCATAATTAGCTTAAGGACAAGTTTTGTCTTACAAGCCCGATTATTTTTATCTTATGTTCCATTATCTCACCATCAGAAAACTTACCATCCAAAGAGAGTATACCATTCAGTTACACCTATGTATCCAAATGGTTGAGCGCTCCAGTTTTCCAATTACAGGATAACACATATAAGAGGATATCATTACTCCTAAAGAGGAGCTATGGATTTCATATCTATGAATAACAAGTCTATGCTATCAAGAGTCATGCCTCTAACGTACCGGCATGCATACCACTATTAAGATGTGGGTGTCAACCTTTGGTACATCAAAAGCCACAAGTCAAGACAACGGGCCCATTATTCATCTCAGGATTAAGATACAATACAAATGATTGTCTAAAGTAAATCAATTTGCCAAGACAGAATTATTAATCCAAATCAATTCACTTTATGTCCCGTTTAAACACATCGTCACATATGACAACGTGCCAATGTTTCTATTCATGACGTCCACCTCTGATAATCAAGACAAACCATCTCCTAATAGGGATATAGACAACTTAACAATCTTTACATGAATATAGCTCCCAACTTTATTCCCTCGATTACGGATCTTACGTTTTAGACCATCACCTTAAGAATCGTGTCTTCCACATATTCTGTCCATCATATTCCCAATTCTTAAGGTTTAGACCGACAGTCTCAGACTATTATTTGCTTAACATACATTCAACAAATATGAACGTAAGGAGGACAAGGTTTTGACCGACAGTCTCAAACTATGGCATTGATGCTTATTGTGATTGGATGAAATATTCTGTATAATTGGCATATTTTTTACCTTTTTCCTTATTTTATGAGATGGAATATTTGACTTTCTTATGATGATCAGATTGTGATTAGGTTTCCTAATTTGAAAAAAGGTGAAATCGGGTAGGTGGAACAAATCATTTGACTTTCCCCTTATTTCTCTCCAGTCCCCACATGTATGCATTCTTTTGTTTTAAAAAAAAATTCTTTTGCAAATATAGAGATTATTGACATACCTTATAGCGTTTTTCATTCATGCATATTGCTCTCTCTATATCGCTTTCTCTCCCCCTTTTTCTTTTCTCCATGTTTTCTCCTTCTTCTCTCCATTATTTTTTATGCAAAGAATTGAATGAGATATTGGGGTTTATTTTGGGTGAATTCAAAGAAAGATTGAGAATAATCATTTTGAGGTAAGAAATTCGTTCTAGGTTGATTCCTGAAATTGTATTTTCTTTGTGTTTTGACTCCCATAACTTTGTCTACGAATTTCATTTTTCCATGAAATTTTTGTATGATGTTTATGTATGTGATATACATTGTTCCTTAAAATTTCATGCCATTTGGAGTTTTCTATGTTAATTTATTAAATTTTCATTCTCTATCACTCATGGTTTAATTGTTGCTGATCGGTAATGTTTCACGAAAGTGTAGTCTTTGTTCATAAGGCAAATGAATGTTGATTCTTAGAAAATTTTGTATAAATATTCATGTATAAGTGATGGAATGGAAAGTTTTATAGTGATATGATGAATATTTTGTGTGCTATTGAGGTTTCTTAAAGATTAGGTTTTATGGCTGTTAAATCAGTGAATTCTAGGCTACTTGTTTATGTGACTCTTTATCATGACCAAACGAATTTATTTGATAATGAAAGCTTTTGTGGTATTATACTGAATTCTACACTACTTGTTTATGTGACTCTTTATCATGATTAAATGAATTTATATGATAATGAAACATTTTGTGTTACTGTATTTATATGTTTGTAGGTTGTCATAAAAATTTTAGGGTCCAAGTAATTTTATTTTAGTTATTTAAGAATGATGATCATATATTGGGTCTCTGAATTCTAATGCATGTTTTAAAGTGTTTTAATTTATTTGAAGCTAATTTTTGGTTATGTTATAGTTTTAGGTCTCTATTTCATGTGGGATTTTTATTAAATTATTTTATGATATAGATAATTTATTATATGAATGTTAGCTAGGGCTACTCACTATTTTGTTATTGCTGGCAAATTTTGTATTGTGCATTATGTGACTTGTTTTATTTATCTAATGGAATTTATACGGCTATAGAAAAATTAAGGTAATTTATATATATGTTAACTTTGTCCCTGCAAAATTTCATGCCTTAATTGTATGTGAATTGTGAATAATTGAGTTGTATATCCTTAAGGGTTAGGTAGGTTGTTATATCACAGATTTTGCATGAATATTGTAAGATGGTAAAATGTATTTTCTTTGTATTAGTATTTCTTGAGATGGAAGTATGAACAATGTCTTATGGTATTAGATAATTTCATGAAAATAAAGATTAATTTTTATTTGAATATAGATGTATGACATGAACACTCCAAGAAGTGAGCATATCGAGATTGTGGCGACGTCATCTAAGACAAGGTTTAGTAAGCGAGTCAAGTAAGTACATTCTTAACTACAACATGATGAAATTTATGAAAAGCTTGAAATTTATGTTCATGATGATTTCTATGATGATTTTATATAATGTTTTATTATGAAAGTTTCGATGTACAAGAAGGTTTAATGCATGTTTTTATAATGAGGTATTCCAAAATTTAAAAGTTTATATATATAGATGTATCACCTAATTAAGTGTTGCACACCTCATGTTTATGTCTGTGTTTATGATGTGTAAAGTTGGGCTTGCCATTTTGGTTTGAGATTAGCTACCCCTCTCCTCTCATGATGGCGCGCCTACGATGATGATAATAGTGCAACACTTGTGTCCCCAAAAATAAAATGAATGAAGTTTTAATATTGATAATGTTAATGAAAGATATATTCTATATGAAACTATACTAAGTGCACTATTATGTTAATGATGATTATGAATATGATGTTGCATGAGGGTGTTTATAAAATGTTTATGTTGTGAGAAAGGAAAGTGTACTTACTAAGCTTTTGCTTACTTAGTTTATTATAATGTTGTAGACAGAGGTGAGAAAACTATGGATTAGGTGGAGAGCAAAAATAGGCGTGTAGGCAAAGAATGATGGATTGATAATGGAAGAACGCCAAGAAAAGAATTTAAAGTTTATAGACTATGTTTTCATTTCTTTGTATGTTTATCTCTGCACTATGATGTAATAAGACTTGTTTTATGTTTTCTTTGATTTATAGTAGATCGGCCTTTCGATAATTATGGATTAGACTGTCGATGTTGGTATCAGCCTATCGATTATCCTATATTGGCCTGTTGATCTAGATGTTTTAAAACTCTGATTTTGCGGGGCCTCGATGGCCTGCCGATAGGTGAAGTTCAGACTGCCAGTCATGTTCGGCCTACTGAACAGTTTAAATAGATTTGAAACATTGTTTTAAATTTTATCGAAATTATGGTCTCATTATTTTGGTGTTGGTAAACTATTTAAGAAGTACATATATAAGTAGTTTTGATAAATGTTTTTGTAAAACAAAATGTATGGATCCTGGGGATATGTTTTTAATTTAAATAGTTTATCTTAAATAACGATAACAAGGATGAATGCAACGACATCTGCGACATCCGTCAGGGGGTATTATATGTTAGACATGCATGCCTTAAGGAGTAAAAATGTAATAAGTTTTTGGAGACATTTTTATCAATAGATAATTTATTTATTATTTATATACCAAATCTTGTCCTTTTATGTTTATATTTGTTGAATGTATGTTAAGCAAACAATAGTCTGAGACTGTCGGCCTAAACCTTAAGAATTGGGCATATGATGGACAGATTACGCGAAAGACACGATTCTTAAGGTGATGGTCTAAATCATAAGATCCGCAATCGAGGGAATAAAGTTGGGCACTCTATTCAAGTAAAGATTGTTATGTTGTCTATATCCCTAATGGGAGATGGTTTGTCTTGACCATCAAAGGTGGACTCCATGAATAGAAACATTGGCACGTTGTCATAGGTGACGATGTGTTAGATCGGGACATAAAGTGAATTGATTTGGATTAATAATTCTATCTCAGCAAATCAATTCACTTTAGACAATCATTTGTATTGTATCTTAATCTTGAGATGAATAGTAGGTCCGTTGTCTTGACTTGTGTCTTTTGATATACCAAAGGTTGACACCTACATCTTAATAGTAGTATGCATGCCGGTACATGACTCTTGATAGTGTAGACTTGTTATTCATAGATATGGAATCCATAGCTCCTCTTTAGGAGTAATGATATCCTCTTATATGCTTTAACCTGTAATTGGAAAACTAGAGCGCTCAACCATTTGGATACATAGGTGTAACCGAATGGTATACTCTCTTTGGATGGTAAGTATTTTGATGGTGAGATAATGGAACGTAAGATAAAAATAATCGGGAAGGTAAGACAGAACTTGTCCTTAAGCTGATTATGGATAATCATATAGGGATACGATACACTATGATATGTCATGGAGACTTATCTATACGGGCTTCGTAATTCTATGTAGTTCGAGAGTGCAGCTCCAAGCTTTTAGTGGAGTAGCGTTGGAGTTGATAATTATGAAATGTATATCTAGGATATTAGGTTTTGTAATTATCAAGAGCTTGAACTATATAGGTCCATTTGGTCTCCTTTGCTAGCTCACAACATCCTGTAACGATACGGCGTGCTTTTTCAATAATTGGTGACTTATGTCAAATTTATCAGATTGATTAAAATTTGGAAGAATCAGATAATTCATGTCTATTTATTGGTTGAATTAATTTTGTTGAATTATTGGGATCGGATAATTATTGTCTGTTTATCGGTTGATTTAATTTTGGATAAATTAGATCAAGATAAACTTGTAGAATTATTAGAAATTCATTTATTTTCTTAGAGATTATCTAGATAAAGTTGTTTTAATCAGATAACTTTTATATTGGGTTATTTGAATTAAAACTGAGACTTTATCCTATAGAATCTCAAGTGAAAAATAAAAGATTCGTAGAGATATTTATTCGACAGTTTGGCCTGCCGTTGCGTCTGTTTAGCCTGCCGATCATCTTGATCGGCCTGCCAATGAGCGAAGGATAAGATCACCTATTTTTGCGCAGATCTTATAAGATATTGATCCGAATTTGATTTTGATCTGAATTTTTAAGACCTAATCTAATAAGCACTGACCCTAGACGTAACCTCTATAAATAGGGAGTAAGTCACATAAGTTATCTAGATCAATTGAGAGGTTAAGAGTGATACTCTATTGTTGAGAATCTAAAAACTTCCTGAGAGCTTTTATTCATAAATCACAAACAGTAGCTTTCGGTTCTCTCAATTGGTTGGAAGGAGAGTCACCTAAAGGAATAGCTATACGTGTGTACCCACACTCACTCCGATAGTGGATAGAGAATAGCAAAGAAGGCCAGTTGGTTGAGGTCCTTTTGGAACGTTACTTCTCTTCACATTTTACGAGGGTTCTTTGGCACAAAAAGGTTAGTAAGATCTGGTTAATTTATGCATATAGCATGTCAAACTTGTGTTTTAGAAAGTACTCTGATGTAAAATTTTTAAAATTCTATTGCGTACTATTTTTCCAACATTATAGGCTTTGGTATGAGAGAAAATTTCCAGTTCCAATTCATATCGGCACACGTTTGTTCAAGTCCTCCAAGTAAGTATATTTTAAGTTAATTGTTATGGATGTAAGTTTGATGATAAGTATAAGATTTAGTTGCATAATGATAAATGCCCTAGTGCATAATTTAGTAGTGACATCCTGTCTCCTCTGATAAATTGGAAGATTATTCCTAAGCTCATAATTCTTTTAGGAAATCAAAGATGAGCGGCTGTAGAAGAATTCAAACTCATGCTCAAACCACTGCTGCTAATGACAACCCAACCGACGAAAGATTGATGACAATGATTGTTGAACTACAAAGGCAACTCGAAGAGCAAAGGAGAGAGATTGAGGAACTAAGAGCTAATGGTCAAAGAGGTGAAAGACCAGGGAAATGACATGCCACCTCCTCCTCCTCAGCCTCAAAGAGAAGAAGCCCTAGCTCCTGCACTAGAACCAAGACCCACCTACCAAGAACTGTTATTAGTCAGATGGAAGAGGGTTAAGCCAGTGGACTTTAAGGGTTCTAAGGATCCCTTGGTCATTCAAGGATGGTTGAAGACAATTTAGGCCATTTTGAAGCTCATGGGTTTCACAAAAAATGAGAAGGTCTTGTGCGCCTCGTATTGCCTCACCACGGAGGCCAAAATTAGGGGGACAGAATCAAATAGAGCAAGAATGTAGACAAGATGATGTAGGTAGATTTTGTTCATGAATTCAACATGAAGTTCTTCCATATGAACATTACTCAGAAGCATTACGATAAGTTCAAGAACCTATGCAAAGGAGACATGTCAGTTACCAATGTGGTGGCTAAATTTGACTAGTTGGCACGTCTTTGGCCAGGGATGGTTAGTGTGTTAGAGATGTATGCCTTAAGAAATAAAAATTGTAATAATTTTTTTGGAGACATTTTTATCAATAAAGAATTTATTCATTGTTTATATATCGAATTTTGTCCTCTTTACGTTCATATTTGTTGAATGTATATTAAGCAAACAATAGTCTGATACTGTCAGTCTAAACCTTAAGAATTGGGCATATGATGGACGGATTATGCGGAAGGCACGATTCTTAAGGTGATGGTCTAAATCATACGATCGCAATCGAGGGAATAAAGTTGGGCTCTTTATTCATGCAAAGATTGTTATGTTGTCTATATCTCTTTTGGGAAATTGTTTGTCTTGACCATCGGAGGTGGACTCAGTGAATAGAAAAATTGGCACATTGTCATAGGTGACGATATGTTGGATCGGGACATAAAGTGAATTGATTTGGATTAATAATTTTGTCTCGGCAAATTGATTCACTTTAGACAATCATTTGTGTTGTATCTTAATCCTGAGATGAATAGTGGGCCTGTTGTCTTGACTTGTGTCTTTTGATGTACCAAAGGCTGACACCCACATCTTAATAGTGTTATGCATGCTGGTATATTAGAGGCATGACTCTTGATAGCGTAGACCTGTTATTCATAGATATGGAATCTATAGCTCCCCTTTAGGAGTAATGATATCCTCTTATATGTGTTATCCTATAATTGAAAAACGAGAGCGCTCAACCATTTGGATACATAAGTGTAACCAAATGGTATACTGTCTTTGAATAGTAAGTTTTCTGTTGGTGAGATAATAGAACGTAAGATAAAAATAATCGAGAAGGTAAGACAGAACTTGTCCTTAAGCCGATTATGGATTATCGTATGGGGATACGATACACTATGATATGTCATAGAAACTTAGCTATACTGGCTTTGTAATTCTATGTAGTTCGAGAGTATAGCTCCAAGCTTTTAGTGGAGTAGCGTTGGAGTTGATAATTATGAAATGTATATCTGGGATATTGGGTTTCGTAATTATCAGGAGCTTGAACTATATAGGTCCATTTGGTCCCCTTTGCTAGCTCACAACATCCTATAACGACTCGACATGCTTTTCCAATAATTGGTGACTTATGTCAGATTTATCAGATTGGTTGAAATTTGGAAGAATCAAATAATTCATGTCTATTTATTGGTTGAATTAATTTTGTGATAAAATTAATTTAAGATAAACTTTTTGAATTATTGGGATTCGATAATTCTTGTCTGCTTATCAGTTGATTAAATTTTGGATAAATTAGATCAAGATAAACTTGTAGAATTATTGGGAATTGATTTATTTTCCTAGAGATAATCTAGATAAAGTTGTTTTGATCAGATAACTTCTCTATTGGGTTATTTGAATTAAAACTGAGAGTTTATCCTATAGATTCTCAGGTGGAAAATAAAAGATTCGCGAAGATTTTTTATTGGCAGTTCGGCCTGTCGATCTACATGTTCGGTCTACCGATGGGGGCTGTTCGGCTTGCTGATGAGCGAAAGATAAGATTACACATTTCTACGCGAATCTAATGCGTAATCTTATTAGATATTGATAAGGACTAACCCTAGGCCCAACCTCTATATAAAGGGAGTATATCTTAAGAGTTACTCAGATCAATTGAGAGATTAAGAGTGATACTCTACTAGTGAGAATTTGAAAACTCCCTGAGAGCTTTTGTTCACAAATCATGAACACTTGCTTTGGGTTCTCTCGATTGGTTGGAAGGAGCGTCACTTGGTGGAAGAGCTGTACGTGTGAGCCCACACTTACCCCGGTCGTGGATAGAAAATAACAAAGAAGACCAGTTGGTTGAGGCTCTTTTGGAACTTTACTTCTCTTCAAGTTTTGCGAGAGTTCTTCAGCATACAATGGTTAGGAAGATCTGATTAATTTATGCATATAGCATGTCAAACTTGTGTTTTGGAAGATACTCTAATGTAAAATTTTTAAAATTCCAGTTGCGTACTATTTTTCCTATAATCGGTATCAAAGCCATGGTTTTTACATAAATTTACGAGTTTGTGATCATGTTATATGTATAAATTTTGTGATCTTAATCTCTCCTATGCTTGAATTTATTTTTATAGAGAGTTGGCACTCTAGGTTTCTATATATTTTTTTATGTTGTCATGGATTATATGGTGAATGTTTATTAATTAATTATGGTTGATTAAATTGTCATTTAATTAATTATTAATTAATTAATTATACCGGTTATGGTTCCTTAGAGGTTAAAATATGTATCTAGGTTTCTCATGTAATTAGATGGTGGACTATCCTCTCGGTCTAGGAATTATTATTTATTTTAAATTTATAAGAATTTTGTAATTAAATAATTATTCGGAGAAGACGGATGTAGAAGAATGATGATGGCGCACCTAGGTATTTCTTGAGTCTCTAAATTTATGTTTTTGAATTGTTGAAAATAAAATTGATGAATTGTATTAAAAATTGTATTTTCTACAATGGGAGATTTCTGCTCAGTCGGCATGCCGAACCCTCTAGTTTGGCAGGCTGATGCTCACAGATTGGTAGGCCAGACATGTGGTTTGATAGGCCGTCAATGCGGCATAAATCAGGCGGCTCTAGCGGCAGGCCAAACTTCAAGTTCGACAAGCCGAACTTGAAGTGAGTCGACAGGCCAATCTTTCATGAGTCAACAGGCCGATCTTCCAGATCGGCAAGCCGATGGAGCATGACTGGTAGGCCGATAACCCAGATCGGCCTGCCGACCAAGAGCTAGAAAATTTCCAAAAAATGTGCAATTTTTGCAGTGTAGTTTTAAATTTATTTTTGGGATGATTCTGAGAAACATTAAATTTAGATATGACCGAAAATATGAAGTATTCGATTCATACGGGATTGAAGACTTGAAGATGGAATTACATGAAGAAGGAATTACATGAAGAAGGATACAGCTTGAGGATTCAATGATGAGGAATCGATAAATGTCTCAATTACTCTCTTGTAATCTTAGTTTTCTATTCTCTAGAGTGGAGCCATAATATTACAGTTATTTATTATTTTGCTTGTAGCTTTGCTTAATTGCTTTGCTTGTTTGCATTATAATATGATTTGCTATGTATATCGATAACATGTCATATAGAATAGGGAGTGCCGCTTATATTAAAATCAGTCATGCATATTTTTAAAATAATACCTTGATTTCAAAAGATTGAGTAGGAGAAGGTTTTCGAAGAGAGGACCTATGGCCTCCATCATTGGTCCATAGGCAGAACATGGTGGTCCCGACTCCTAGGAAGGGATTTCTATCACGTGCCAGATTAGATCTCTGAGAGGATAAGGTATTTTAGCATGATTTATGGTTGCACACCCCTACGTGGTGATTATAAAATCATGGATAAAATATTGAAACGATGGTTATACATTCACATTAATTTTATTATTAACCTCCCCTAGGAGCTCCGTTAATAAAATTAATGGCTAAAGAAACGATTATTAATATATACTGGATCATACGGGTCCTGGATGGCATATTTTAATCAGGAGGGGATCCACGTTCCTGATTGAATTTGGCATGACTTCCCTAGGAGCTTGTTGAATTATGAGTTGGGAATTATTGTTGTAAAGTTGTGATATTTTCAAGGTTTTGACACAAAAACACATTTGTATGTTTGTGCATGATTGTGTTATCTTACTAAATTATTATTATATGTTTGCTTATGTTTGGTATATGATTCTTTATTGTAGATTAAAAATGTCTAAAAATGATTTATCATCGATACTTGACAAAAACCTATTAACCGGTGAGACCTATAATGATTGAAAATGAAACCTGGATATCGTCCTATCCTTTGAGAAACTAAAATATGTACTGACAACCTCTTGTCCTCCCGAGCCTATGAGAGACTCAACTAATGAGCAATTCCAAGCATACGATCGCTCGAAAGATGCTAATGATCAGGCCCGCTGCTATGTTATGGCCAGCATGAATAATGTACCATAGGCTCATCATTAGGATTATGAGACTGCAAAGCAGATCTTGGATAATCTTGAGGGTATGTTTGAAGACCAGGCCATAACAAAGCGGCAAGGGGCGCTTTGGAAACTTTTAAACTGTAGACAGAGGCCGGGGACATCTGTAAAGGAGTATATGATGTTGGTCATAGGTTACCTCGTTGAGGCTTAAACCAATGGAGCCGACATCAATTCTGAAACTCAAATGAATATGGTCTTTGAGACTCTATCAAAGGAATTTATTCCGTTTAGAGCTACTTTTAATTTAAGCAATAGACGGGATATGACCTTAACAGAACTGATGAAATAGTTACAGGAGTTTGAACTGCTGATTAGGGAGTCTCCTGCTGGTGATGAGGCCAACATGGTAGCTACTTCTGGTTCCAATCCTAACTCTGGGAATGGAAAGAAGCAACGGCCCAAGAATGGGAAGTCTTTTATTCCTGCTAGCACCAAGAGCGAGAAGAAGAGGAAGAAGAACCCAAAGAAGCTTAAGTGTTTCTTCTATGGGAAGGTCGGGCATATCAAGAAGCATTGCAAGGACTTCCTTTCCAACAGAGGTTGGTGTGATCTTCTATATTTAGAAACTTATTTGGTTGAGGAATCCAGTGAAATTTGGGTCATAGATTCCGGTGCAACTAATCATGTTTGTATTTCTCTGTAGGGGTTCAAAGAAACTAGAAGTCTGCTGGATAGGCGATGGATCCTTGGTCTCAGCGGAAGCAGTGGGTGACATCCATATTTATTTTGATAATTATAGGAATTTATTTTTGCAAGATTGCTTTTATGTACCTAAATTTAAAAGGAATTTAATTTTTGTATCTTGTTTATTTAAAGGCTCCTATTTGGTTTCTTTTAATGATAAAGTGGTGCTTCGTAAAAATAAATCTTTTATCTATTCTGGATGGAAGCAAAATAATCTATATTTTATCAAACCTAAGATGGACTTATTGCTTAATGCTAAGATTAATGATAATAACTATAAAAGACTTAAAACTTCTCACTCTAATAAGACTTTTCTTTGGTATTTGCACCTTGGTCATATTAACTTGAATAGGATTCAAAGGTTGGTAAGGGATGGACCTTTAAGCCACTTAAAGGTAGAATCTATACCTCAATGTGAATCTTGTTTGGAGGGTAAAATGACCAAAAGACCATTTGGGTCTAAGGACAACAGGGCTGAAGGGGTTCTAGAACTCGTGCATAGTGATGTTTGCGGACCGATGAACATCCGGGCACGAGGAGGATGTGAGTACTTTGTCACTTTTATTGACGATTACTAAAGATATGGTTGTTTGAAAAATAGTGCACAGCGGAATTTTAAAATTTTAAACATCAGAGTAATTTCCAAAACACAAGTTTGACATGCTATATGCATAAATTAACCAGATCTTACTAACCTTTGTATGCTGAAGAACCTCCCACAATCTGTGAAGAGAAATAACGTTCCAGAAGAGCCTCAACCAACTAGTCTTCTTTGCTATTCTCTATCCATGACCGAAGTGAGTGCGGGATCACACGTACAGCTCTTCCACCAGTGACTCTCCTTCCAACCAATCGAGAGAACCCAAAGCAAGTGTTCGTGATTTATGAACAAAAGCTCTTAGGGAGTTTTAAGATTCTCACTTAGTAGAGTATCACTCTTAATCTCTCAATTGATCTTTGTAACTTCTGAAAATCACTCCCTATTTATAGAGGTTGGTCCTAGGGTCAGTCCTCATTATATTAGGTCTCAAAATTCAGATCAGAATCAAATTCGGATCAATATCTAATAAGATCTGCATGGATATACGTGATCTTATCTTTTGTTGATCAGCAGGCCGAACCACTTAATCGGTAGGCCGAACATGTCCATCAGCAGGCCGAACTACCGAATAAAAAATTTTGCGAATCTTTTATTTTCCACCAGAGATTCTATAGGATAAAGTCTTAGTTTTAATTCAAATAACCTAATAGAGATGTTATCTTATCAAAACAACTTTATCTAGATAATCTCTAAGAAAATAAATCAATTCTCAATAATTCTACAAGTTTATCTTGATCTAATTTATCCAAAATTAAATTAATCGATAAACAGACAAGAATTATCTGGTCCCAATAATTTAACAAGTTTATCTTGAATTAATTTCTTACAAAATTAACTCGACCGATAAGCAGACATGAATTATTTAATTCTGCCAAATTTTAACTAATCTGATAAATACGACACAAGTCACCAATTATTAAAAAAGCATGCTGTGTCATTACAGGATGTTGTGAGCTAGCAAAGGGGACCAAATGGACCTGTAGTTCAAGCTCCCAATAATTATGAAACCCAATATCTCATATATACATTTCATAATTATCAACTCCTCCACTAAAAGCTTGAAGCTGCACTCTCGAACTACATAGAATTACAAAGCTCGTATAGTTAAGTCTCCATGATATATCATAGTGTATCGTATCCCCATATGATTATCCATAATCAGCTTAAGGACAAGTTCTGTCTTACAAGCTCGATTATTTTTATCTTACGTTCCATTATCTCACCATTAGAAAACTTACCATCCAAAGAGAGTATACCATTCGGTTACACCTATGTATCCAAATGGTTGAGCGCTCCAGTTTTCCAATTACAAGATAACGCATATAAGATGATATCATTACTCCTAAAGAGGAGCTATAGATTCCATATCTATGAATAATAGGTCTACGCTATCAAGAGTCATGCCTCCAACGTACCGGCATGCATATCACTATTAAGATGTGGGTGTCACCCTTTGGTACATCAAAAGACACAAGTCAAGACAACGGGTCTACTATTCATCTCAGGATTAAGATACAGCACAAATGATTGTCTAAAGTGAATTGATTTGCCGAGACAAAATTATTAATCCAAATTAATTCACTTTATGTCCCAATCCAATACAATGTCACTTATGACAACGTGTCAATGTTTCTATTCACGGAGTCCTCCTCTGATGGTCAAGACAAAACATCTCCCAAAAGGGATATGGACAACATAACAATCTTTGCATGAATAAAGTGCCCAACTTTATTCCCTCGATTGTGGATCGTATGATTTAGACCATCACCTTAAGAATCGTGTCTTCCGCATAATCAATCCATCATATACCCAATTCTTAAGGTTTAGACTGACAGTCTCAGACTATTGTTTGCTTAACATACATTCAATAAATATGAACGTAAAGAGGACAAGATTTAGTATATGACTAATGAATAAATTCTTTATTGATAAAAATGTCTCCAAAAACTTATTACATTTTTACTCCTTAGGGCATACATGTCTAACAATGGGTATGTATACCTGATGCACCACAAAAGCGAAACTTTTGAGAAGTTTAGGGAGTTTCGGGCTAAAATGGAAAAGCCATTGGGTAGACCCATAAAGGCACTTTGATACGATCGAGGTGGGGAATGCCTTTCTGATGAGTTCTTGGGACACTTCTTAGAGAATGGGATTTTATCCCATTTGACTACGCCAGGCACTCCGTAGCAAAATGGCATAGCAGAGAGAAGAAATAGGACTTTGTTGGACATGGTCAGGTCCATGATGAGTTATTCATCATTATCTTTATCCTTTTGGGGATATGCAATACGAACCGCAGGTTATTTTTTGAACAATGTGCCTTCAAAATCGGTCCCTAAAACTTCTCACGAGTTGTGGATAGGTAGGAAGACATCCTTAAACCATATTTGCATATGGGGATGTCTAACTCATGTCCTATTTAAGGATCCGAATAAGTTGGAAGCACATTCAAAAGTTTTCATGTTTGTAGGATATCCAAAAGGGACTAAAAGGGGCTATTTTTATAACCCAAAGGAAAATAAAGTCGTGGTTTCAACTAATGCACCTTTCCTTGAGAAGAGTTATATGGACGACTTTAAACCTCGAAGCAAAGTGGTGCTTGAGAAGTTAAAGAGTGATCCGATCACTCTGGAGGTTCTGAATGAAACTGTTTCGATCAGTGTAGAAAAACCAAACAAACCTGAACAACAACCTAAAGGGCTTTGACGTAGTGGGAGGATCAGGCGTCAACCTGAAAGGTATATGTTCAATGGGGAGGTCTTTTTGGCTCAGCCGGATGAACATGATAGGGATCCTTATACTTACGTAGAGGCTATGGAGGATGTTGATTCAAAACTCTAGACAAAGGCCATGAACGTTGAGATGAAGTCTATGGAGACTAATTAGATCTGGGAGCTTGTCGATCTTCTCGAAGGGGTAAAACCCATATGGTGTAAGTGGATCTATAAGAGGAAAAGAGGAGTGGATGGAAAGGTTGAAATCTTTAAGGCTAAATTGGTAGCTAAGGGTTATACGCAAAAAGAAGGAATCGATTATGAGGAAACCTTTCCCCTATGGCCATGCTTAAGTCCATTCGGATTCTCTTGACCATAGCTGCTGCTCTCGACAACAAGATTTGGCAGATGGGTGTCAAGACGGCTTTTTTGAATGGCTATCTTGATGAGTCCATTTATATGGAACAACCAGATGGGTTCACATTCACGTGTCAAGAGAGTAAGGTTTGTAGGCTGCTAAAGTCAATTTATGGACTGAAGCAAGCTTCTTGTTCTTGAAAAATAAGATTTGATCAAGTGATCAAGGCTTATGAGTTCTCACAAAATGTGGATGAACCATGTGTTTACAAACACATAAAGGATGGGAAGGTGGTTTTTCTACTGCTCTATGTAGATGACATTCTACTAATTGGCAATGACATTGGGGCATTGCCATCGGTCAAATTATGGTTGACCAAGCAGTTTGACATGTAGGACTTGGGTGAGGCTAATTTTGTTCTCGGTATCCAGATCTTTCAGGATAGGAAGAACAAAATGATAGCTTTGTCCCAGGCTGGCTACATAGATAAAATTCTCGGGAGGTTTGCAATGCAGGATTCCAAGAAAGGTAGGCAACCATCTAGGTCTGGAATAACTCTTTCTAAGAAAGGCTCTCCAAAGTCTTATGAAGAAAGAGAATACATGAAGAAGGTGCCTTATGCTTCGACAGTGGGTAGTCTCATGTATGCCATGCTTTGCACACGACTGGATATTAGTTATGCGGTCGGGATTATAAGTCGATTTCAGGCGGATCCAGGACTGAACCAGGGTTATGGTAAAGCATATGTTAAAGTACCTAAGAAGGACTCGAGGGTATATGCTTGTATATTCGAGAGAGAACTTAACCCCTCTAGGATATACTAACTCAGATTTTCAATCCTGTTTGGATTCTAGGAAATCAACTTTGGGTCTTGTGTTTACTCTGGGCGGCGGTGCCATCAGTTGGAGAAGTTCTAAGCAAGATTGCACTTTGGATTCAACAATGGAGGCTGAGTATGTGGCAACTAATGATGCTTCAAAAGAAGCAGTGTGGCTCCACAAGTTCCTTGGGGATCTTGAGCTAGTTCCAAGTATGGATAAAGTGGTATCGTTATACTATGATAACAGTACGGCGGTAGCTAATGCTAAGGAACCAAGATTTCACAAGAAGATTAAACATATTGATCGAAAGTATCATGTGATAAAGGACTTCGTTGAGGGTGGGCATGTCACGGTGTGCAAGATCGCGTCAGAGGACAATTTAGCATATCCATTTACGAAGACACTTATTGGGAGAGCCTTCGAGAGGCTTGTGGAAGCTACAGGGATGCAAGATTTGTCATATTTACTCACTTAGTACAAGTGGGAGATTGTTAGACATCTATGCTCTAAGGAGTAAAAAATGTAATAAGTTTTTGGAGACATTTTTATCAATAAAGAATTTATTCATTGTTTATATTCCAAATCTTGTCCTCTTTACATTCATATTTATTGAATGTATGTTAAGCAAACAATAGTCTAAGACTGTCGGTCTAAACCTTAAGAATTGGGCATATGATGGACGAATTGTGCGGAAGACACGATTCTTAAGGAGATGGTCTAAATCATATGATCCGCAATCGAGGGAATAAAGTTGGGCACTTTATTCATGTAAAGGCTGTTATGTTGTCTATATCCCTTTTGGGAGATGGTTTGTCTTGACCATCGGAGGTGGACTCCATGAATAGAAGCATTGGCACATTGTCGTAGGTGACGATGTGTTGGATCGGGACATAAAGTGAATTGATTTGGATTAATAATTCTGTCGCAGCAAATCGATTCACTTTAGGCAATCATTTGTATTGTATCTTAATCCTAAGACGAGTAATAGGCCCGTTGTCTTGACTTGTGTCTTTTGATGTACCAAATGGTGACACCCACATCTTAAAAGTGGTATGCATGCCAGTACATTGGAGGCATGACTCTTGATAGCGTAGACCTATTATTCATAGATATAGAATCCATAGCTCCTCTTTAGGAGTAATGATATTCTCTTATATGCATTATCCTGTAATTGGAAAACTAGAGCGCTCAACCATTTGCATACATAGGTGTAACCGAATAGTATACTGTCTTTGGATAGTAAGTTTTTTGATGGTGAGATAATGGAACGTAAGATAAAAATAATCGGCAAGGTAAGACAGAACTTGTCCTTAAGCCAATTATGGATTATCATATAGGGAGACGATATACTATGATATGTCATGGAAACTTAACTACAGGGGCTGCGTAATTCTATGTAGTTCGAGAGTGCCGTTCTAAGCTTTTAGTGGAGTAGCGTTGGAGTTGATAATTATTAAATATATATCTGGGATGTTGGGTTTCGTAATTATCGAGAGCTTGAACTATATAGGTCCATTTGGTCCCCTTTGCTAGCTCACAACATCCTGTAATGACACAGCATGCTTTTCCAATAATTGGTGACTTATGTCAGATTTATCGAATTGGTTGAAATTTGGAAGAATCAAATAATTCATGTCTATTTATCGGTTGAATTAATTTTGTGATAAAATTAATTTAAGATAAACTTGTTGAATTATTGGGATTAGATAATTCTTGTCTGTTTATCGGTTGATTTCATTTTTGATAAATCACATCAAGATAAACTTGTAAAATTATTGGAAATTGATTTATTTTCCTCGAGATAATCTAAATAAAGTTGTTTTGATCAGATAACTTCTCTATTGGGTTATTTGAATTAAAACTGAGACTTTATCCTATTGATTAATGGGTGGAGAATAAAATATTCGTAGAGATTTTTTACCGACAGTTCGGCCTATCGATCCACGTGTTTGGCCTGCCGATGGGGACTATTTGGCCTGCCGATGAGCGAAGGATAAGATTAAATGTTTTCATGCGTAGCTTATCAGATATTAATTCAAACTTGATTCTGTTTCGAGTTTTTGAGACCTAATCTAATAAGGACTGACCCTAGGCCCAACCTCTATATAAGGGGAGTAAGTCTTAAGAGTTACTCAGATCAATTGAGAGATTAAGAGCGATACTCTGCTAGTGAGAATCTGAAAACTCCCTGAGAGCTTTTGTTCATAAATCACGAACACTTGCTTTGGGTTCTCTTGATTGGTTGGAAGGAGAGTCACTTGGTGGAAGAGCTGTATGTGTGAGCCCACACTCACTCCGGTCATGGATAGAGAATAGCAAAGAAGACCAGTTGGTTGAGGCTCTTTTGGAACGTTACTTCTCTTGACGTTTTACGAGAGTTCTTCGGCATACAAAGGTTAGTAAGATCTAGTTAATTTATGCATATAGCATGTCAAACTTGTGTTTTGGAAAATAATCTAATGTAAAATTTTTAAAATTCCCACTACGTACTATTTTTCCTACATAGTGATGATAGTGAAAGGGTCAGAACATTCATTAGAGCCCTCAGGCTAGAGATTGCAGCAATTGTTGATAACCCCGCCCTCGAGCTCGAGGTTTTAATTTTTTCACGGTCTTGCCCCCGTTGACTTCAGCTTTACTAATTATTAAACTTGCTTCGTTGAAGCGCATATTGTGATTAGCATTTGCTGCTGCAGAATAAACCAATTTTAAAATTGGATAACATGCTCGATACGGCATGAGTTCTAGTATAATAAGCGTTTCCGCATATGAACGTCCACGAATTTGATCAATTACTCCCAAAAACCAAGAATAGGTTGTCTTAAGGGCACAATGAGCTAAATTTTGCCTACCAAAGTTAAGAAGAAACCTGCCTCGACCAGGCCATCCGGTGAACAAAACAAACACTTAGAATCGACCTCAAAATAGAAATAACAACAGCAAGAATAGCAGCAGTTGTTAGACGTGTATGCCCTAAAGAGTAAAAATGTAATATGTTTTTGGAGACATTTTTATCAATAAAGAATTAATTTATTATTTATATTCCAAATCTTGCCCTCTTTACGTTCATATTTGTTGAATGTATGTTAAGATACAATACTTTGAGACTGTCAGTCTAAACCTTTAAGAATTAGGCATATGATGGACAGATTATGCAGAAGACACGATTCTTAAGATGACGGTCTAAATCATAATATTTGCAATCGAGGGAATAACGTTAGACGCTTTATTCATGTAAAGATTGTTATGTTGTCTATATCCCTATTGGGAGATCGTTTGTCTTGGCCATCAAAGGTGGACCCCGTGAATAGAAACATTGGCACATTGTCATAGGTGATGATGTGTTGGATCGGGACATAAAGTGAATTGATTTGGATTAATAATTATGTCTCGACAAATCGATTCACTTTAGACAATCATTTGTGTTGTATCTTAATTTTGAGATGAATAGTGGGCCTGTTGTCTTGACTTGCGTCTCTTGATGTACCAAAGGGTGACATTCACATTTTAATAGTGGTACGCTTGTCGGTACATTGGAGGCATGACTCTTTATAGCGTCAACTTGTTATTTATATATATGGAATTCATATCTCCTCCTTAGGAGTAGTGATATCCTCTTATATACGTTATCCTATAATTGGAAAGCTAGAGGGCTCAACCATTTAGATAAATAAGTGTAATCGAATGGTATACTGTCTTTAGATGGTAAGTTTTCTGATGGTAAGAAAAAGGAACATACGTTTAAAATAATCGAGAAGCTAAGACTGTGTTGGGTTTTGTTGGATTTTGTGATTCAAATAAGCAGCGAAAAATCAAAATTAAATTCCCACAAAACCCTCACAGGATCCATGCAATTTGATTAGATTGATAAGAAAGTCACAGAATCTTACCAGGATGACAAAAAGGGCAAGATTCCTGGAAGGAAAAGAGCGGGTTCACTTTGGTGACACCCTAACTTGAGCTTTTTGTATTTAGACGTTGTTACTTAGAGCAACGCCCTCTATAGGTATCCACACGAGCAAACTCTCTCAAAAACCGAATTGGTGTGCTAGCACCCTCTCCTTGCGTTAAATGACTTTCTCTAATTTTTAGGGGTTTTAATGTTTTTGCCTTTTAGAATAAGAGAACCCCTTTTCTCATCTTGATTAGGCTAGAAACCCTAAAATAGATATATATATATTGACTTCAAGATACAGTCAAATTTTAACTAGGGTAAATTGTAATTCAAATATGATTCATAGAATCTAGATAATGTCAGATTCAATGAACCTAGACATATCTAGTACATCGAATCTAGACATTATCAAGTTCATTGAATCTAGACACAGTAAACCCAAAATTCGTTTTTGGTCTGTTCTAAGTGTACGACCCTGTAGGTTCACATGACGTTGGTAGTGGGCTTGAAATTCTGTTTCTCACCCACAAATTATAAGCGGCCTCTAGCAAGACATTATGATTACTCAAGTTATGCGAATGTCAATAATTTGACATAACCTAATATACAATAAGTATTAAAGTCCTTTTGTCATTAGATACCTTGATTGAACATAAGGCATGGTTTATGTCATCCTTATACTATTCAATCATATTATTTCTCAATCTTAAGTAGACTGATATTGATAACCCTTATCAATTCATTCCAGTATGGCCATACATTATTCTTCAGTATAACTTATCGAAGGGCCCATAGATATCTTTCTCATAATACATGAGGGACAAATTCCTTCTTTATCACTCACATTCCTCACATGATTCACTCTATATCCAACAACAATCTATTCCATCATCTTGCTAAAGATAATATTAGAATGTGTCAAAATATAGAACTTGTCATGTAGGAAACAATGGTCATTTTAGGTCAGAGGGCTAAGACAATACTATTGTGATAAGAATCACTTATGATAATTATCCATGCAGTATTATCATAGCGGGTTGATCCAATACATCATTTCTCAAATATGTATCTATGAGTTGACTTAGTATCTCATACACATGATTAGTAAAACATAATCATCAGTCAAACTTCATACTAGTCTTCATTCATTATTATCCCAATAATAATGACCGACTAGGGATAATTTAGAATAGAATTCAATTTTCACCTAAGAGTTTTACTATCAAGTCACATACTTGATGACCTTAGGCAGAATTAACTATTCATAGAATTATAATAAAAACAATAATGAAAATGCCTCTTTATTAATAAAATGCAAATATAATGAAGTCAAAATGTGTTCATTAAATAATTGGCCTAGGGCACATCACTAACAATCTCCCACTTGCACTAGGCCTAGTCAATATTGTATCTAATACCCATTGACCTAGTATGACTCTCATGCTTAGGCTAAGGAAGAGGCTTAGTGAGTGGATCAACAACATTGTCATTTGTAGGTGCTCTGCATATCTTCACATCTCCTCTCTCAATGATTTCTCGAATAGGATGATAATGCTTGAGTATGTGTTTGGATCGTTGATGTGATCTAGGTTCCTTAGCCTGTGCTATGGTCCCGTTATTATCATAATACAAGTCTATCGAATCCAATATACTAAGAACAACACCTAATCTAGTAATAAACTTTTTGATCCAAGCTGCTTCCTCAGCTGCTCTAAGGCGGCTATATACTTAGCTTCTATTGTAGAATCAGCAACGGTGTCTTGCTTTGAAATTCTCCAACTCACTACACCTCCATTCAAACAGAACACATAACCTGACTACAATCGAAAGTCATCCTTGTCAGATTGGAAGCTAGCATTTGTGTAACCACTCATCTTCCTTTCCTCCATATAGTAAGGATGCATCCTTAGTTCTTCTAAAATATTTAGGGATATTCTTGACTGCTGTCTAGTGACTTTCACCTGGATCTGATTGGTATCTGCTGGTTATGCTTAAGGCATATGAGACATCAGGTCGAGTACATAACATTGCATACATGATAGATCCAATGGGAGAAGCATATGGAATCTTATTCATGCGTCTCGCTCATCCTGTGTCATTGGACACTGAGTCTTGCTGAGACTATTTCCATGTGACATTGGCAAGAATCCTCTCTTGGAATCTTGCATACTAAACCTATTCAATACCTTGTCAATGTATGTACTTTGACTTAGGCCAATAAGCCTCTTAGATATATCCCTATCGATCTTGATGCCTAGAATATAGGCAACTTCACCTAAGTCTTTCATTGAGAAACAATTCCCTAACCATGATTTAACATTTTGTAGAGTAGGGATATCATTTCCAATGAGTAATATGTCATCAACATTTAGCACTAGAAAGACAATTGCGTTCCCACTAACCTTCTTGTAAACACAAGGCTCATCTTCATTTTTAATGAAACCAAACTCTTTGATTGCTTCATGAAAACGAAGATTCCAACTCCGAGATGCTTGCTTCAATCCATAAATGGATCTTTGAAGCTTGCAAACCTTTCCAAAATTCTCAGGACTAACAAAACCCTCGAGTTGTGCCATGTATACATCCTCAAGTAGGTTTCCATTAAGAAACACTATTTTGACATATATTTGCCAAATCTCATAATCATAGTATGCAACTATGGCAAGGAGAATTCGAATGGATTTAAGCATAGCAACTGGTGAAAAAGTTTCATCATAGTCTCTACCATGTGTTTGTTTGAAACCTTTTGCAACCAGTCTTGCTTTAAAGGTATGCACATTGCCATCCATGTCTATTTTCTTTTTGAAAACCCATTTGCACCCAATAGTCTTTAAACCATCAGGCGGATCAATCAAAGTCCATACTTGATTATTATACATGGATTGCATCTCTAACTTCATGGCTTCTAGCCATTTATCATAGTCAGGGCTATTCATGGCCTCCTGGTAGGATGTGGGCTCATTTTGATCCACAATCTTCACATCATTATTATCAATTAAGAGAAATCCATATCTCTTAGGGCTCTGACATGTCCTACCAGACGTCCTCGGGCCTTGTGCTACTTGTGTAGGATCAACAACTACTTGTTGATCTAGTTGAGATTCCACAGGTGGTTCAATGCCATTTTGTGGTTCTTGAATTTCTTCAAGTTGAACTTTACTCCCACTAGTTCCTTTAGAAATGAATTCTCTTTCTAAAAAGTCAACATTTTGAGCAACAAACACTTTGTTCCTAGAAACATTGTAGAAGTAATATACTTTAGTTTCTTCAGGATATCCCACAAAAAGGCATTTGTCTGATTTGGGTGCCAATTTATTTGAAATTTGAAGCTTCACATAAGCCTCACATCCCCAAATCTTAAGAAAAGACAAACTAGACGACTTCCTGGTCCACATCTCATATGGTGTCTTTTGAACTGCCTTTGATGGAACTCTATTCAGTATGACGCAGCAGTTTCCAAAGCATATCCCCAAAAGGATATTGGAAAATCTGACTAACTCATCATAGATTGAACCATATCCAATAAAGTTTGATTTCTCCATTCAGACACACCATTCCATTGTGGTGTTCCTGGTGGAGCTAATTGTGAGACTATCCCACAATCTCTAAGATGATCAATGAATTCTTGGGTTTAAGTATTCACCACTTTGATCTGATCGAAGTGCTTTAATACTTTTACCAAGTTGATTTTGTACTTCATTTTTTAAAATTTTAAAATTTTCAAAAGATTCAGATTTTTCTTTCATTAGATAGACATAGCCATATCTACTGAAATCATCTATGAAAGTAATGAAGTATTGAAAACCTCCTCTAGCAGTGGAACTTAATGGTCCACATACATCAGAATGTACAAGGCCCAATAAGTCGTTAGCCCTTTCACTATGTCCAGTAAAAGGTGTCTTAGTCATTTTGCCTAATAAACAAGACTCACATACTTCAAATGATTCAAAATCAAATGAATTCAAAAGCCCATGTTGATGGAGTTTTAAAATACGTTTCTCATTTATATGGCCCAAATGATAGTGCCGAAGCTAAGTGGGGTTAAAATCTTTAGATTTAAACCTCTTTGTATTAACATTATAGATGGACTTTTCATTTGTGTTTTCAATGTTCAGAACATAAAGACCATTAGTTCATAGAGCATATCCATAGAAAACGTTATCACGGTGAATGGAGCATTTATTATTCCTAATAATAAACTCAAAACCTTCCTTGTCTGAACAAGAAACAAAATAATATTCCTACTCATAGCAGGTGCATAATAACAATTTTCTAAACTTAAAACTATTAGACATGTATGCCCTAAGGAGTAAAAATGTAATAAGTTTTTGGAGACACTTTTAAAAATAAAGAATTTTTTTATTGTTTATATACCAAATCTTATCCTCTTTACATTCATATTTGTTGAGTGTATATTAAGCAAACAATAGTCTGAGACTGTCAGTCTAAACCTTTAAGAATTGGGTATATGATGGACAGATTATGCGAAAAACACGATTCTTGAGGTGATGGTCGAAATCATAAGATCCGCAATTGAGGGAATAAAGTTGGGTGCCTTATTCATGTAAAGATTGTTATGATGTCTATATCCCAATTGAGAGATGATTTGTTTTGGCCATCGGAGGTGGACTCCGTGAATAGAAACATTGGCATGTTGTCGTAGGTGATGATGTGTTGGATTGGGACATAAAGTGAATTGATTTGGATTAATAATTCTGTCTCGACAAATCGATTCACTTTAGACAATCATTTGTATTGTATCTTAATCATGAGATGAATAGTGGGTCTGTTATCTTGACTTGTGTCTTTTGATTTACCAATGGGTGACACCCACATCTTAATAGTGGTATGCATGCCGGTACGTTGGAGGCCTGACTCTAGATAGCGTAGACCTATTATTCATAGATATGGAATCCATAGCTCCTCTTTAGGAGTAGTGATATCCTCTTATATGCGTCATCCTGTAATTGAAAAACTGGAGCGTTCAACTATTTGGATACATAAGTGTAACCGAATGGTATACTGTCTTTGGATGGTAAGTTTTTCGATGGTGAGATAATGGAACGTAAGATAAAAATAATCGGGAAGGTAAGACAGAACTTGTCCTTAAGCCGATTATGGATAATCATATGGAGATACGATACACTATGATATGTCATGGAGACTTAGCTATACGAGCTTCATAATTCTATGTAGTTCTAGAGTGCAGCTCCAAGCTTTTAGTGGAGTTGCATTGGAGTTGATAATTGTGAAATGTATATCTGGGATATTGGGTTTCGTAATTATCGGGAGCTTGAACTATATAGGTCCATTTGGTCCCCTTTGCTAGCTCACAACATCCTATAATGATATGGCGTGCTTTTTCAATAATTGGTGACTGCTGTCAGATTTATTAGATTGGTTAAAATTTGGAAGAATCAGATAATTTATGTCTATTTATTGGTTGAATTAATTTGTGATAAATTAATTTAGGATAAACTTGTTGAATTATGGGGATCGGATAATTCTTGTCTGTTTATCGGTGGATTTAATTTTGAATAAATTAGATCAAGATAAAGTTGTAGAATTGTTAAGAATTCATTTATTTTCTTAGAGATAATCTAGAGAAAGTTGTTTTAATCAGATAACTTTTTTATTGGGTTGAATTAAAACTGAGACTTTATCCTATAGAATCTCGGGTGAAAAATAAAAGATTTATGGAGATTTTAATCGGTAGTTCGGCATGTCGATCCTCAAGTTCAGCCTGCCGATGGGGCCTTTCGGCCTGCCGATCATCCTAATCAGCCTGCCGATGAGCGAAGGATAAGATCACGCATTTTTACGCAGATCTTATCTGATATTGATTCGAATTTGATTCTGATTCGAATTTTTAAGACCTAATCTGATAAAGACTGACCCTAGACCCAACCCCTATAAATAGGGAGTAAGTCACATAAGTTCTTAAGATCAATTGAGAGATTAAGAGTGATACTCTGCTGGTGAGAATCTAGAAACTCCTTGAGAGCTCTTATTCATAAATCACGAACACTTACTTTAGGTTCTCTCAATTGGTTTGAAGGAGAGTCACCTGGTGGAAGAGCTGTACGTGTGAGCCCACACTCACTTCGATTGTGGATAGAGAATAGCAAAGATGATTAGTTGGTTAAGGCTATTCTAGAACGTTACTTCTCTTCACTGATTACAAGAGCTTTTTAGCACACAAAGGTTAATAAGATCTGGTTAATTTATGCATATAGCATGTCAAACTTGTGCTTTAGAAAATACTCTAATATAAAATTTTTAAAATTCCACTACTTACTATTTTTCCAACAATTGGTATCAAAACCATGGTTTTTATATAAATTTACAAGTTTGTGATTATACTATATGTATAAATTTTGTGATCTTAATCTCTCATATGCTTAAATTTAATTTTATAGAGAGTTGGCACTCTAGGTTTCTATATATTTTATATGTTGTCACGGATTATGTGGTGAATGTTCATTAATTAATTATGGTTGATTAAATCGTTATTTAATTATTTATTAATTAATTTATTTATACCGGTTATGGTTCCTTAGAGGTTAGAATGTGTATCTAGGTTTTTCATGTAATTAGATGGCGGACTATCATCTCCATCTTGGAATTATTATTTATTTTTAAATTTGTAAGAATTTTGTAATTAAATAATTATTCAGAAAAGACGGATTGAGAAAACGGATCTAGAAGATTGATGATGGTGCTAATAGGTATTTCTTGAGTATCTAATTTTATGTTTTTGAATTGTTGAAGATAAAATTGATGAATTGCATTAAAAAATTAAATTTTTTGGAATAGGAGATTTTTGCTCGGTTGGCATGTCGAATCTCACAGTTCGGTAGGCCGATGGTCGCAGATCGACAGGCTGGACATGAGGTTTGGTAGGCTGACAGAGGGGCAAAAATCAGGAGGCTCTGACGGTAGGCCGAACATTTGGTTCGGTAGGCCAATCTTTCATGAGTCAGTAGGCCGATTTTCCTGATCTGCACGCCGATGGGTCGTGATCGGCTTGCCGACCAAGAGCTGAAAATTTTTCAAAAAAGGTGCAATTTTTTCAATGCAGTTTTAATTTTATTTTTTGGAGGATTCTGAGAGACATTAAATTTGGATATGACTAGAAATATGAAGTATTCGATTCATACGGGATTGAAGACTTAAAGATAGACATTACATGTTGAGAGATACAACCTAAGAATTCAAGGATGAAGAATCGATAATATGTTTTGATTATTCTCTTGTAATTTTTTATTTCTATTCTCTAGGGTGGAACCATAATATTACGGTTATTTATTATTTTGCTTGTAGCTTTGCTTGTCTGCATTATAATATGATTTGCCATGTACATTGATAACATGTCATATAGAATAGGGAGTGCCGCTCATATTATAATTGTTCATGCATGATCTTAAAATAAAACCTTGATTTCAAAAGATTAAGTGGGAGAAGGTTTTCAAAGAGAGGACCTAAGGCCTCTATCGTTGGTCCATAGGCAGAACATGGTGGTCCTCACCCCTAGGAAGGGATTTCTATCATTTACCAGATTGGATCTCTAAGAGGATAAGGTATTTTAGCAAGATTTATGGTTGAACACCCCTAGGTGGTGATTATAAATCATGGATAAAATATTGAAACGATGGTTATACGCTCATGTTAATTTTATTATTAACCTCCCCTAGGAGCTCTATTATTAAAATTAATCGCCAAAGAAATGATTATTAGTATATGTTGGATCATACGGGTCCTGGATGGCGTATATTAATTAGGAGGAGATCCGTGTTCCTGATTGAATTTGGCATGACTCCCCTAGGAGCTTGTTGAATTTTGAGTTGGGAATTATCATTGTAAGGTTGTGATATTTTTAAGGTTTTGACATATGAACACATTTGTATATTTTAACATGATTGTGTTATCTTACTAAATTGTTATTATATGTTTACTTGTGTTTGGTATATGATTCTTTATTGTAGATTAAAAATGTCTAAAAACACTTTATCATCGATACTTGACCAAAACCTATTAACCGGAGAGAATTATAATGATTGGAAACGGAACCTGGATATCGCCCTCTCCGTTGAGAAATTGAAGTATGTACTGACAACCTCTTGCCCTCCTGAGCCTACGGGAGACTCAACTAATGAGCAATTCCAAGCGTATGATAGCTGGAAAGATGCTAATGATCAGGCCCGCTGCTATGTTATGGCTAGCATGAATAACGTGCTGCAAGCTCAGCATCAAGATTATGAGACTGCGAAGCAGTCTTGGATAATCTTAAGGATATGTTTGGAGGCCAGGCCATAACGAAGCGGCATGGGGCGCTTTAGAAACTTCTTAAGTGTAACCAGAGACCAGGGACATCTGTAAAGGAGCACATGATGTTGGTCATGGGTTACCTCGCTGGGGCTCAAACCAATGGAGTCGGCATCGATGCTGAAACTCAAATGACTATGGTCTTTGAGACTCTGTTAAAGGAATTTATTCCGTTTAGAGCTACATTTAATTTAAACAATAGACGGGATATGACCTTAACAAAATTAATGAAACAATTACAGGAATTCGAACTACTGATCGTGGAGTCTCCTGCGAGTGGAAAGGCCAACATGGTAGCTGCTTCTGGTTCCAATCACAACTCTGGGAATGGAAAGAAGCAACGGGCCAAGAATGGGAAGTCTTCTATTCCTGCTAGCACTAAGAGCAAAAAGAAGAAGAAGAAGAACCTGAAGAAGCTTAAGTGCTTCTTCTGTGGGAAGGTCGTGTTAGACATGTTTGCCCTAAGGAGTAAAAATGTAATAAGTTTTTGGAGACATTTTTATCAATAAAGAATTTATTCATTTTTATATACCAAATCTTGTCCACTATGTGTTCATATTTGTTGAATGTATGTTAAGTAAACAAAATTCTGAGACTGTCGGTCTAAACCGTAAGAATTGGGCATATGATGGATAGATTATGTAGAAGACACGATTCTTAAGATGATGGTCTAAATCATAAGATCCGCAATCGAGGGAATAAACTTAGGCACTTTATTCATGCAAAGATTGTTATGCTGTCTATAACCCTTTTAGGAGATGGTTTGTGTTGACCATCAGAGGTGGACTCCATGAATAAAAACCTTGACACGTTGTCATAGGTGACGATATGTTGGATCAGGACATAAAGTGAATTGATTTAGATTAATAATTCTATCTCGGCAAATCAATTCACTTTAGACAATCATTTGTGTTGTATGTTAATCATAAGATGAAGAGTAGGCCCGTTGTCTTGGCTTGTGTCTTTTGATGTACCAAAGGGTGACACCCACATCTTAATAGTGGTATGCAAGTCGATACGTTGGAAGCATGACTCTTGATAGCATAGACCTATTATTCATAGATATGGAATTCATTGCTCCTCTTTAGGAGTAATGATATCCTCTTATATGCGTTATCCTGTAATTGGAAAACTGGAGCGCTCAACCATTTAGATACATAGGTGTAACCGAATGGTATACTATCACTGGATAGTAAGTTTTCTGATGGTGAGATAATAGAACGTAAGATAAAAATAATTGGGAAGGTAAGACAAAACTTGTCCTTAAGCCAATTGTGGATTATCATATGGGGATACGATACACTATGATATGTCATGGAGGCTTAGCTATACGAGCTTCGTAATTCTATATAGTTCGAGAGTGCAGCTCCAAGCTTTTAGTGGAGTAGCTTTAGAGTTGATAAGTATAAAATGTATATCTGGGAAATTGGGTTTCATAATTATCGGTAGCTTGAACTATATAGGTCCATTTGGTCCCCTTTGTTAGCTCACAACATCCTGTAACGACACGGCGAGATTTTTATTCGACAGTTCGGCCTGCCGATGGACGTGTTCAGCCTACCGATAGGGCCTAGCTGAACAGGTGGTTTGGCCTATCGATCAACGAAAGATAGGATCACGTGTTTCCATGCAGGTCTTATTAGATATTGGTCCGAACTTGATTCTGTTTCGAGTTTTTGCAACCTAATCTGATAAGGATTGACCACAGGACCAATCTCTATATAAAGGGAGTAAGTCTTAAGAGTTACTCAGATCAATTGAGAGATTAAGAGTGATACTCTACTAGTGAGAATCTAAAAACTCCCTGAGAGCTTTTGTTCACATATCACGAACACTTGCTTTGGGTTCTCTCAATTGGTTAAAAGGAGAGTCACCTAGTGGAAGAGCTGTACATGCCAGCCCATACTCACTCTAGTCGTGGAAAGAGAATAGCAAAGAAGACCAGTTGGTTGAGGCTCTTCTAGAACGTTACTTCTCTTCACGTTTTGCGAGGGTTCTTCGGCACACAAAGGTTAGTAAGATCTTGTTAATTTATGCATATAGCATGTCAAACTTGTGATTTGGGAATTACTTTGATGTAAAATTTTTAAAATTCTGCTGCATACTATTTTTTCCAACAATTGGTATCAAAGCCAAGTTTTTACATAGATTTACGAGTTTGTGATTATGTTATATGTATAAATTTTATGATCTTAATCTCTGCTACGCTTGAATTTTATTGAATTTTGTTCTTGGTATCTAGATCTTTTGGCAGAGGAAGAACAAAATGATAGCTTTCTCCTAGGCTGGCTACATAGATAAAATTCTCAGGAGGTTTGCAATGCAGGATTCCAAGAAAGGTAGGGAACTATCTAGGACTGGAATTACTCTTTCTAAGAAAGACTCTCTAAAGTCTTATGAAGAAAGTGAATACATAAAGAAGGTGCCTTATGCTTCGGCAGTGGGTAGTCTCATGTATGCCATGCTTTGCACATGACTGAATATTAGTTATACGGTCAGGATTGTAAGTCAATTTCAGGAAGATCCAAAACTGAAACATTGGGTTGTGGTAAAGCATATTTTCAAGTACCTGAGAATGACTCGATGGTATATGCTTGTGTGTTCAGGTGAGGACTTGACTCCTCATGGATAAACTGACTCGGATTTTCAATCCTGTCTGGATTCTATGAAATTGACTTTTGGTTTTGTATTTACTTTACGCGGTGGTTCCATCAGTTGGAGAACTGCTAAGCAAGAGTGCACTTCGGATTCAACAAAAGAGGCCGAGTATGTGGTAGCTAGTGATGCTTCAAAAGAAGCAGTGTGGCTCCGCAAGTTCCTTTGGGATCTTGAGGTAGTTCCTAGTATGGATAAGGCGGTATCACTGTACTGTGATAACAGTGCGGCGGTAGCTATGCTAAGGAACCAAGATTTCACAAGAAGAGTAAACATATTGATCGAAAGTATCGTGTGATAAAAGGCTTCGTTGAGGGGGGGCTTGTCACAATGTGCAAGATTGCATCAGAGGACTATTTAGCTGATCCATTTACGAAGACACTTACTGAGAGAGTCTTTGAGAGGCTTGTGGAAGCTATGGAGATGCGAGATTTGTTATATTTACTCACTTATTGCAAGTGGGAGATTGTTAGACATGTATACCCTAAGGAGTATAAATGTAATAATTTTTTGTAGACATTTTTATCGATAAAAAAATTGATTTATTGTTACATACCAAATCTTGTCCTTTTTACGTTCATATTTGTTGAATGTATGTTAAGCAAACAACAGTCTGAGACTGTTATTCTAAACCTTTAAGAATTGGGCATATGATGGACAGATTATGCAAAAGATACGATTCTTAAGGTGATGGTCTAAATCATAAGATCCGCAATCGAGGGAATAAAGTTGGGCGCTTTATTCATGTAAAGACTGTTATATTGTCTATATCCCAATTGGGAGATGGTTTGTCTTGGCCATTGGAGATGGACTCCGTGAATAGAAACTTTGGCAAGTTGTCGTAGGTGACGATGTGTTGGATCAGGACATAAAGTGAATTGATTTGGATTAATAATTATGTCTCAGCAAATCGATTCACTTTAGACAATCATTTGCATTGTATCTTAATCCTGAGATGAATAGTGGGCCCGTTGTCTTGACTTGTGTCTTTTGATGTACCAAAGGGTGACACCCACATCTTAATAGTGGTATGCATGCCGGTACGTTGGAGGCTTGACTCTAGTTAGCGTAGACCTATTATTCATAGATATGGAATCCATAGCTCCTCTTTAGGAGTAGTGATATCCTCTTATATGCGTTATCCTGTAATTTGGAAAACTGAAATGCTCAACTATTTAGATACATAGGTGTAACCGAATGGTATACTGTCTTTGGATGGTAAGTCTTCCGATGGTTAGATAATGGAACGTAAGGTAAAAATAATTAGGAAGGTAAGATAGAACTTGTCCTTAAGCCGATTATGGATAATCATATGGTGATACGATACACTATGATATGTCATGAAGACTTAGCTATACGGGCTTCGTAATTCTATGTGGTTTGAGAGTGTAGCTCCAAGCTTTTAGTGGAGTAGCGTTGGAGTTGATAATTATGAAATGTATATTTGGGATATTGGGTTTCGTAATTATCGGGAGCTTGAACTGTATAGGTCCATTTGGTCCCTTTTGCTAGCTCACAACATCCTGTAATAATACGGTGTGCTTTTCCAATAATTGGTGACTTCTATCAGATTCATTAGATTGGTTAAAATTTGGAAGAATCAAATAATTCATGTTTGTTTATCGATCGAATTAATTTTGTGGTAAAATTAATTCAAGATAAACTTGTTAAATTATTGGGATCGGATAATTCTTGTCTGTTTATCAGTTAATTTAATTTTGAATAAATTAGATCAAGAAAAACTTGTAGAATTGTTAAGAATTCATTTATTTTCCTAGAGATAATCTAGATAAAGTTGTTTTAATTAGATAACTTTTCTATTGGGTTATTTGAATTAAAACTGAGACTTTATCCTATAGAATCTTGGGTAGAAAATAAAAGATTATCTGAGATTTTAATAGGCAGTTCGGCATGCCGATCCTCAAGTTCAGCCTGCCGATGGGTCCTTTCGGCTTGCCGATCGTCCTGATCGGCCTACCGATGAACGAAGGATAAGATCACCCGTTTTTATGCGAATCTTATCAGATGTTGATCTGAATTTGATTCTGATTCAAATTTTTGAGACCTAATCTGATAAGGATTGACCCTAGACCTAACCCCTATAAATAGGGAGTAAGTCACATAAGTTATTAAGATCAATTGAGAGATTAAGAGTGATACTCTGCTGTTGAGAATCTAGAAACTCCCTGAGAGCTCTTGTTCACAAATCACAAACACTTGCTTTGGGTTTTCTCAATTGGTTGGAAGGAGAGTCACCTAGTGGAAGAGTTGTACGTGTGAGCCCACACTTAGTCCGATCATGGATAGAGAATAACAAAGAAGACCAGTTGGCTGAGGCTCTTTTAGAACTTTACTTCTCTTCACTGATTGCCGGAGCTTTTTAGCACACAAAGGTTAGTAAGATCTAGTTAATTTATGCATATAGCATGTCAAACTTGTGTTCTAGAAAATACTCTGATATAAAATTTTTAAAATTCTGCTTCGTACTATTCTTCCAAAAAAAAAACAAGTCCACTAGGCAAAGTCAACTCATATGTTCCTATAACTAAAGCAGCAACTCTTGCTCCATTACCAACTCGTAGGTGCACTTCGCCTTTAGCCAAGATTCTACTCCTCTTAAGACCCTTCATATAAGTACTAATGTGAGATCCAGATCCAGTATCTAATACCCAGGAATCAGAAGTAGACAAATTGAGTTCTATAACATAAATACCTGAAGGAGTAGTCGCACTACTCTTCTTCTTCTTCAGATCATCCAAATAGAGCTTGCAGTTTCTTTTCCAATGACCAGCTCATTACAGAAAAAGCATACTCCCTCCTTTGGTGGTTTAGCCTTAGGTTCAAGATTGGGCTTAGGGCAAGGCTTGGGCTTCTTAAAGTCCTTGGGAGCCTTATTCTTGCTCTTACCCTTTCCTTTCCTTTTTATACCTTTCCCTTTATTAACCATCAGAACATCTTTGGTATTCTTGATGTTTTGTTTAGCAATCTTAAGCATCCCATGTAACTCAGAAACAGTCTTCTCCATATTATGCATGTTGTTGTTCATAACAAACCCATCATAAGCATCTGGCAAAGATTGGAGAATCATGTCAACAGCCAACTCTTGGCTAATCTCAAGACCAAGTTTTTACAAATGATCAAGATGACCCTTCATCTTCAAAACATGAGGACTCACTGAACCGCCAGCAGTCAACTTGCATGAGAGTAATGCCTCTAAGGTGGCAAACTTCTTAGTCCTAGCTTTATCTTGGAGCATTTCCTTGAGATGGCCTATCATGGTATAAGCCTCCATTTCCATCAATTGCTTCTGAAGCTCTGATTCCATGCTTCCAAGCATGAGGTAAGTGACATCAACAAAGTCATTGAGATGCTTACTGTGAGCATCCTTTTGAGCTCTAGGAGCATTAGCAGCTAGTTCATCAGGGATGGGTTGATCAAGGACATATTCCTTTCTCTCTTGCTTGAGAACAATTCTCAAGTTTCTGTACCAGTCAAGGAAGTTAGTCCCAATGAGCTTATCCTTCTCAAGGATCATTCGCAATGACAAGTTAGATGTGGTGTTTAATGCCATTATCTACAAAAAATATATACACAAAGTACTTAGCATTTTGTTAAACAATTTTTAATGGGGCATCATTTAAATCCCACCAATTTTATCAAATTAATAACCCTCAATATTAATTTGGCAATCACAACAATTGTAATTTTAGTGGGCCAAGATCCATATTTCACCTTACTTTAAGTAAGCCTTGGCTTATCACCTAAAGTATGGTTATTCAAGTAAGTAACACTGTACCAATTACATCACATGTCCTGGCTAATTAAAATCCCATCTAATGCCCTAGGTCCAAAACCATTTTGATAACCTAGTTAAGTCTAACCATTTTAAACATATGGATATCACTATTATCCATCTTGTCTTATCTAGATGGCTTAACACACCCTGCTTTGGCAGAACCTATGTTTAGCAATCTAAGTCTTGACAAGTGTTGAATTATGGGAGGCATTTTAATGACTTAACATTAAGTGAAGGTTCTACTTTATTTTTATTTTATTGTTTATTATTATGTCGCATCATATACATAGCATCATATGCACAACATCACACACATAGTATAATAATAACACAATAAGCATGTCATAGCATAGCCCAAATCCAGATTGATCTTGATAAGCCAATATGAAGGTTAATGGTCAATCCTAGTTAATTTGCATCTCCATGGATTTCCTTAGATTGCCACGAATGGACTCCATCTTGGACCTCCATCTATCTTGATCTTAGGCTTTGATGTTACATTACAAATTGCAATCTAAACTATTCTATTGCTACTAAGTAAATAAATAAATTACAACAAATTGAAAAAAAACACGCAGGCCGTATTTAAAATTACAAACCCAAAATAAAATTAAATAAAACCTACTAACCACATTGGTATAAAATGGCCATACAATGCACCATGCAATTCACACTAAACATATAAACATAATAATATAATTTCATTATAGTTAAATTTTTATTATGACAAAAGAGATTTATGTGACGAATCAATTTGGGGTCAAGGGCAGCGCCCCTGGTGGGGTCTAAGGGGCAGCGCCCTTGGCAACAGGTGGGGGTCAAGGGGGTAGCGCCCCTTGCAGGGGCTCGAGGGCAGCACCCTTGAAAGGTAAACAATTTACCTTACTCGTTTGAATGAGTTACTGCCTAAATCCATTAACTTTAATTAATCAGATTACCTAATTGTTCATAACAGAATTAATTAATCTCTGTTTAACACTTAAATAGATTCATGAAATTTATTGATCTGTTCTAAACTGATCATCCTTATTTAACAATTAAACAGACCCTATGATATATATTAATCTATTCAAAACAAATTATCACTGTTTAACATTTAAACATTTGCCACCTTAATAAAATCGAAACCTGATTTACAGTATATCGTTTAATCATCTTAAAACAGATTACTAGATTATTGTTAAATTGTAATATTAATCAAATTAACAACAATAGGTTACAAGAAACAGCAAACGTATTAATGAAATTAACATGCTAAAAAAGTTTAATCAAATAAAACCTTAAACACATTAATCTAATTAATGTATAAATCGTACCCCTGTATATCACATATACACAGAACCGTATAAAATCAATTTAATCAAATTCGCAAGTGGCTTTGATACTACTATTGGCTTTTGTTGGATTTTGTGATTCAAATAAGCAGCAGAAAATCAAAATTAAATTCCCACAAAACCCTCATAAGATCCATGCAATTCGATTAGATAGATAAGAAAGTCATAGAATCTTACCAAGATGACTAAAAGGGTAAGATTTCTAGAAGGAAAAGAGTAGGTCCACTCCAGTGACACTCTAACTTAAGCTTTTCATATTCAGGACCATATTCAGATGTTGTTAGTTAGAGCAATGCCCTCTGCAGGTATCCACACGAACAGTCAAAAACCAAATTGGTGTGCTAGCATCCTTGCGTTAAATGACTCTCTTTAATTTTTAGGGTTTTTAATGTTTTTGCCTTTTAGAATAAGAGAACACCTTTTCTCATCTTGATTCGGCCAGAAACCATAACACAGATATATATATATATATAAATATATTGACTTTGAGATACATTTAGATTTTAACCAGGGTAACCTGTAATTCAAATATATTCTAGGTGTGCGTTCCTGTAGGTTCACATAACGCTGGTAGTGCGCTTGAAACTCTGTTTCTAGCCCACAAATCATAAGCGGCCTTTAGCAAGACATTATGATTACTCAAGATATGTGAATGTCAATAATCTGACATAACCTAATATACAATAAGTATTAAAGTCTTTTTGTCACTAGATACCTTAATTGAACATAAGGCATAGTTTATGTTATCCTTATACTATTCAATCATATTATTTCTCAATCTTAAGTAAACTGATATTAATAACCCTTATTAATTCATTCCAGTATGGCCTTATATTTTTCTTCAGTCTAACTTATCAAAGGGCCCATAGATGTCTTTCTAATAATTGGTGACTTATGTCAAATTATTATATTGGCTAAAATTTGAGTTAATTGGATTTAATAATTCATGTTAATTTATTAGTTGAATTAATTCTGTAATTAATTTAAGATAAACACATTGGTTTATCGGTTGAATTAATTTCATGAATTAATTCAAGATAAATATGTTGAATTATTGCGGATAATATCTTATTTGTATAGGTTTATCAAGATATGATTATTTTAATCAGATAACTTCTCTATTGGGTTATTTGAATTAAAATTTAGACTCTATCAAAGATACCTAAACTAATAAGATAGGAATTATTCAATAGGTTGAGATAATATCTATCAGATCAACCTTGGAGTTTGTATTAAAATTTGAACTGGAATCTACAATAGCACGGTCGACCGCGGCTATCAGGCTCCAATTCTGATTACGTGGATTGAAATTTGAAATTGCTTCAAACTCGAATTTTGAGGCCTTTTTTGATAATAATTGACCCTAAGTCTGATCTCTATATAAAGGGAGTGAGTATCTATTATTATTTAGATCAATTGAGAGATTAAGAGTGAAACTCTGCTGGTGAGATTCTGAAAACTCCCTAAGAGCTCTTGTTTACAAATCACAAACACTAGCTTTGGGTTCTCTCAATTGGTTGGGAGGAGAGTCACCCAGTGGAAAAGCTATACGTGTGAGCCCACACTCACTCCGATCGTGGATAGAGAATAGCAAAGAAGGCCAGTTGGTTAAGGTCTTTTTAGAACGTTACTTCTCTTCACTGATTGTGAAAGCTTTTCAGCTTTTCCATGGTTAGTAAGATCTACTTAATTTATGCATATAGTGTGTCAAACTTGTGTTTTAGAAAACACTCTGATATAAGAAATTTTAAAATTCTACTACATACTGTTTTTTCAATAATTGGTTTTAGAGCCATGGTTTTTACATAAATTTACAAGTTTGTGATCATGCTATATGTATAAAATATGTGATCCTTATATCTCTTGTGGTTGAATTTAATTTTTTAGAGGGTTGGCACTATAGGTTTCTATATATTTTTATGTTGTCATAGATTATATAGTGAATGTTTATTAATTAATTACAGTTGACTAAATTATTATGTGATTATTAATTAATTAATTAATTTATGACCAGTTATGGTTCTTTAAAGGTTAGAATGTGTATCTAGGTTTTTCATGTAATTAGATGGTGGACTATCATCTCCATCTAGGAATTATTATTTAATTTTAAAACAGTAAGAATTTTGTAATTAAATAATCATTCGGAGAAGATGGATCTAGAAGATGAATCTAGAAGATGATGACGTTCGACAGGTATTTCTTGAGTCTCTAATTTTATGTTTTTGAATTGTTAAAAATAAAATTGAAAAAACTACCTTAAATTTTTTTTTTTTGAAAAATCAGCCCAAGTGGTTGTGCGGTCGACCACGATATACATATCATGGTCGACCGCATTGGTCGGGGGCAGATTTGGTGGCTTTGATGGCGGCCAAACTTTCGGGTTCGACGGGCCAACTATTAACCTACAGTTGATCACGATATACATACCACAGTCGACCGCGTGTCCGGCAGGCCAAATCTAAAGTTCAGAATTCGGCCAGCCAGCAAAGAGCTAATTTTGGATTTTAGTGTAGTTTTTAATTTTATTTTGGGATAATTCTAAGAAACATTAATTTAGATATGACCAAAAATATGGAGTTTTTGATCTACATGGGATTGAAGACTTGAAGATAGACATCACATGAAGAAGAATTCAATTCGAAGATTTAAGGACGAAGAATCGATAATATGTTTTGATTATTTTCTTGTAATCTTTATTTTCTATTCGCTGCTATGGAACCATAATATTACGGTTATTTATTATTATTTTTCTTGTAGCTTTGCTTGATTGCTTTGCTTGTTTGCGTTATAACATGATTTGCCATGTATATTGATAACATGCCATATAGAATAGGAAGTGCCGCTCATAATAAAAATTGTTCATATATGTTTTAAAATAAAACCTTAATTTCAAACGAATGAGTGGGAGAAGGTTTTCGAAGAGAGGACCTAAGGCCTCCATCTTTCGTCTATAGGAAGAGCATGGTGGTTCTGACCCCTAGGAAGGGACTTCATTATGTACTAGATTAGATCTCAAAGTGGATAAGGTTTTTTAGCATGATTTATGATTCCACACCCCTAGGTGGTGATTATAAATCATGAATAAAATATTGAAACGATAGTTATATATTTATGTTAATTTTATTATTAACTTCCCCTGGGAGCTCTGTTAATAAAATTAATGGTCAAAGAAATTATCATTAATATATATTGGATCATACAAGTCCTAGATGGCATATATTAATCAAGAGGGGATCTGTGTTCCTAACTGAATTTGGTATGACTCCCCTAAGAGTTTGTTGAATTCTGAGTTGGGAATTACCGTTGTAAGTTTGTGATATTTTTAAGGTTTTGGCACAAAAACACATTCGTATGTTTTTACACGATTGTGTTATCTTACTAAATTATTATGCTATGTTTGCTTATATTTGGTATATGATTCTTTATTGTTGATTAAAAATTTCTAAAAATGCATTATCTTCGATACTTGACAAAACCAATTAACTGGAGAGAATTATAAGGATTGGAAACAGAACCTAGACATTCTCTTATCCTTTGAGAAACTAAAATTCATGCTGACAATCCCTTGTCCTCCCGAGCGTACAGGAGATTCTACTAACAATCAATTCCAAGCATATGATTGTTGAAAAGATGCTAATGATCAGGCCCGCTGCTATGTTATGGCCAACATGAACAACATGCTGCAGGCTCAACATGAGGATTATGAGACTTCTAAGCAGATCTTGGAAAATTTGGAAGACATGTTTGGAGGCTAGGCCCTAACAAAGCGGCAAGGGGTGCTTCGAAAACTCTTAAACTATAAATAGAGACCAGGGACGTCTGTAAAAGAGCACATATGTTAGTCATGGGTTACCTCACTGAGGTACAAACTAATGGAGCTGACATCGATGCTGAAACTTAGATGACTATGATCTTTGAGACTCTGTCAAAGGAATTTATTCCATTTAGAGCTACTTTTAATTTGAGCAATAGATGGGATATGGCCTTAACTGTTGATGAAATAGTTACAGTAGTTCAAACTGTTGATCAGGGAGCCTCCTGCTGGTGGAGAGGCCAACATTGTGGCTGCTTTTGGTTCCAATCCCAACCTTGGGAATGAAAAGAAACAACAGGCCAAGAATGGAAAGTCTTATGCTCCTGCTAACAACAAGAGAAAGAAGAAAAAGAAGAAGAACCCGAAGAAGCTAAAGTGCTTCTTCTACGAGAAGGTCAGGCACATCAAGAAGCATTGTATGGACTTCCTTTCCAAAGGAGGTAGGTGTAATCTTTTGTATTTAGAAACTTGTTTGGTTGAGGAATCCAAAGACATTTGAGTCATAGATTCCAGTGCAACTAATCATGTTTGTGTTTCTTTTCAGGGGTTTAAAGAAATTAGAAGTCTACTCCATGAAGACTTCATGCTTCGAATGGGCGATGGATCCTTGGTCTTAGCTGAAACAGTGGGAGACGTCCATTTACATTTTGATAATTATAGGAATTTAATTTTGCGACATTGTTTTTGTATTCCTAAATTTAAGAGGAATTTAATTTCTATATCATGTTTATTTAAAGACTCCTATTTAGTTTATTTTAATAATAAAGTGGTGATTAGTAAAAACAAATCTTTTTTCTATTCTAGATGGATACAAAATAATCTATATTTTATCAAACTTAAGATGGGCTTACTACTTAATGCTGAGATAAATGATAATAACTCTAAAAGACTTAAAACTTCTTACAGTAATAAGACATATCTTTGGCATTTGCACCTTGGTCATATTAACCTGAAAAGGATTCAGAGGTTGGTAAGGGATGGACCTTTAAGTCACTTAAAGGTGGAATGTATAGCTCAATGTGAATATTGTTTGGAGGGTAAAATGACCAAAAGACCATTCGGGTCTAAAGGCAGTAGGGTCAAAGGGGTTCTAGTACTTATGTATAGTGATGTTTGCAGACCAATGAACATCCAGGCAGGAGGAGGGTATGAGTACTTTGTCACTTTTAGTGATGATTACTCAAGATATGGGTATGTGTACCTAATGCACCACAAAAGTGAAACTTTTGATAAGTTTAGGGAGTTTCAGACTAAAGTAGAAAAACAATTAGGTAGACCCATAAAGGCACTTCGATCCAATCAAGGAGGTGAGTACTTTTCTGATGAGTTCTTATAACACTTATTAAAGAACGAGATTTTATCCCATTTGACTACGCTGGGCACTCTGCAATAGAATAGCTAGCTGAGAGAAGAAATAGGACTTTATTGAACATGGTCAAGTCTGTGAAGAGTTATTCATCATTGCCTTTATCCTTTTGGGGATATGCACTACAAACTGCATGTTATCTTTTGAACAATATGCCTTCAAAATCAATCCCTAAAACTCTTCACTTGTTATGGACTGGCAAGAAGACATCCTTGAACCATATTCGCTTATGGGGATGTCTAGCTCATGTCTTGTTTAAGAATACAAATAAGTTGGAAGCATGCTTGGAAGTTTACGTGTATGTGAGATATCCAAAAGTGACTAAAGGGGGTTATTTTTGTAACCTAAAGGAAAATAAAGTCATGGTTTCAACTAATGCTACTTTCCTTGAGGAGAGTTACATGGGTGACTTTAAGCCTCGAAGCAAAGTGGTGCTTGAGGAGTTAAGGTGTGATCCAATCATTTTGAGGGGTTTTGGTAGAAACCACTTCAATTGGTGTAGAAAAACCAAATGAATCTAAATAATAGCCTAAGGGGCTTCGGTGTAGTGGGAGGATCGAGTGTCAACCCGAGAGGTATATGTTCAATGGTGAGGCCTTTTTGGTTGAACCAGTTGAACATGACAGAGATCATTATACTTACGTAGAGGCTATGGAGGATATTGATTTGAGACTCTAGACAGAGGCCATGAACGCAGAGATGAAGTCTACGGAGACTATTGGAGTCTAGGAACTTTAGGATCTAGGGTGTAAATGGATCTACAAGAGGAAAAGAGGAGTGGATGGAAAGGTCAAAACCTTTAAGGCTAGACTGGTAGCTAAGGGTTATACACAAAAGGAAGAAATCGATTACGAGATAACCTTTTCGCCTAGAGCCATGCTTGAGTCCATCTAGATTCTCTTATCCATAACTGCTGCTCTCGATTATGAGATTTGACAGATGGATGTCAAGACGGCTTTTCTAAATGGCTATCTTGATGAGTCCATTTATATGAAACAATCAGACAAGTTCAAGGTCAAGGGTCAAGAAGGTAAGGTTTGTAAGCTGCTAAAGCCAATATATGGACTTAAGTAGGCTTCCCATTCTTGGAACATAAGATTTGATCAAGTGATCAAGACTTATGGGTTCTCACAAAATGTGGATGAACCATGTGTGTGCAAACACATTAAGGATGGGAAGATGGTTTTTCTATTGCTCTATGTAGATGACATTCTGCTAATTGGCAATGACATTGGGGCATTGTCATCGGTCAAATTATGGTTGACCAAGAGTTTGACATGAAGGACTTGGGTGAAGCTAATTTTGTTCTCGGTATCCAGATCTTTTGGGATAGGAAGGACATACTGATAGCTTTATCCCAAGGATGCTACATAGACAAAATTCTCAAGAGGTTTGCAATGCAGGATTCCAAGAAAGGTGGGCAACCATCTAGGTCTAGAATTACTCTGTCTAAGAAAGACTCTCCAAAGTCTAAGGAGGAAAGAGAATACATGAAGAAGGTGCCTTATGCTTTGGCAATAGATAGTCTCATGTATGCTATGCTTTGCACACGACTGGATATTTGTTATGTGGTCGGGATTGTAAGTCGGTTTCAGGTGGATCCAGGGCTGAATCACTAGGTTACAATGAAGCATATTTTCAAGTACCTGAGAAGGACTCGAGGGTATACGCTTCTGCATTTGGATGAGGACTTAACTCCTCTAGGATATACTAACTCAGATTTTTAATCATGTCTGGATTCTAGGAGATCCACTTCATGTTTTGTGTTTACTCTAGGCAGTTGTGCCATCAATTAGAGATGTGTGAAGCAAGATTGCACTTCGAATTCAATGATGGAGGCTGAGTATGTGGCAGCTAGTGATGCTTTAAAAGAAGCAGTGCAGCTTTGTAAGTTCCTTAGGGATCTTGAAGTAATTCCTAGTATGGATAAAGCGGTATCACTGTGCTGTGATAACAGTGTAGTGGTAGCTAATGTTAAGGAACTATGATTTCACAAGAAAAGTAAGTATATTGATAAAAAGTATCATGTGATAAAGGACTTCATCGAGGACGGGCATGTAACGATGTACAAAATCATGTCAGAGGACAATTTAGCTGATCCATTCACAAAGACACTTACCGGGGGAGTCTTCGAGAGGCATATAGAAGCTATGGGTATGTGAGATTTGTTATATTTACTCACTTAGTGCAAGTGGGAGATTGTTAGACGTGCATGCCCTAAGTAGTAAAAATGTAATATGTTTTTGGAGATATTTTTATCAATAAAGAATTTATTTATTATTTATATACCAAATCTTGTCCTCTTTACGTTCATATATGTTGAATATATATTAAGCAAACAATATCGTGAGACTGTCGGTTTAAACCTTTAAGAATTGGGCATATGCTGGACAGATTATGCAAAAGACATGACTTTTAAGGTGACGGTCTAAATCATAAGATCTACAATCGAGGAAATAAAGTTGGGCGCTTTATTCAAGTAAAGATTGTTATGTTGTCTATATCCCTATTGGGAGATGGTTTGTCTTGGGCATCAAATGTGGACTCCGTAGATAGAAACATTGGCATATTGTCTTAGGTGATGATGTGTTGGATCGGGACATAAAGTTAATTGATTTGGTTTAATAATTATGTCTCAGAAAATCGATTCACTTTAGACAATCATTTATATTGTATCTTAATTTTGAGATGAATAGTGGGCCTATTTTCTTGGCTTGTGTCTTTTGATGTACCAAAGGGTGACATACACGTTTTAATAGTGGTACGCATGCTGGTACGTTGGTGGCATGACTCTTTATAGCGTAGACCTGTTATTCATAGATTTGGTTTAATAATTACATTATCCTATAATTGAAAAACTAGAGCGCTCAACCATTTGGATACATAGGTGTAACCGAATGGTATACCATCTTTAGATGGTAAGTTTTTCGATGGTGAGATAAAGGAACAATAAGATAAAAAATAATTAAGAAGGTAAGATAGAACTTGTCCTTAAGCCGATTATGGATAAACCTATAGGGATATGACACATTATGATATGCCATGGAGACTTAGCTACACGGGCTTCGTAATTCTATATAGTTCGAGAGTGCAGCTCCAAGCTTTTAGTGGAGTAGTATTGGAGTTGATAATTATGAAATGTATTCCTGGGATATTGGGTTTCATAATTATTGGGAGCTTGAACTATATAGGTCCATTTGGTCCCCTTTACTAGGTCACAAAAATCCTGTAATGATATGGCGTGCTTTTCTAATAATTGGTGACTTAAGTCAAATTATTAGATTGGCTAAAATTCGAGTTAATTAGATTTAATAATTCATGTTAATTTATTAGTTGAATTAATTTTGTAATTAATTTAAGATAAATACATTGGTTTATCGATTGAATTAATTTCATGAATTAATTCAAGATAAATATGTTGAATTATTGCGGATAATATCTTATTTGTATAGATTTATCAAGATATGATTATTTTAATCAAATAACTTCTCTATTGGGTTATTTGAATTAAAATTTAGACTCTATCAAAGATACTTGAAACTAATAAGATAGGAATTATCCAATAGGTTGAGATAATATTTATCGGATCAACCTTGGAGTTTGTATTAAAATTCAAACTGGAATCTACAATAGCACGGTCTACCGCAGCTATCAGACTCCAAGTCTAATTACATGGATTGAAATTTGAAATTGCTTCAAACTCAAATTTTGAGGTCTTTTCTGATAATAATTTACCCTAGGTCCGACCTCTATATAAAGGAAGTGAGTCTCTATTATTATTTAGATCAATTGATAAAATAAGAGTAAAACTCTGCTGGTGAGATTCTAAAAACTCCCTAAGAGCTCTTGTTCACAAATCATAAACACTAGCTTGGGGTTCTCTCAATTGGTTGGAAGAGCTGCAGGTGTAAGCCCATACTCACTCTAATCGTGGATAGAGAATAACAAAAAAGGCTAGTTGATTGAGGTCCTTTCAGAACGTTACTTCTTTTCACTGATTGTGGAAGCTTTTTGGCATTTACAAGGTTAGTAAGATCTAATTAATTTATGCATATAGTATATCAAACTTGTATTTTGAAAAATACTCTGATTTAAAAAATTTTAAAATTCTGTTGCATACTATTTTTCCAATAATAGCAACAACCAGAAGTGGAAGAACAATAAGAGGAAGGGCAACTCTCAGAACCAGCAGAGTCAAGGTAATAAGAAGCATAATGGTGGACAGTACCACAACAATAAGACGCAAATGCAACCATGCGCCAAACGTGGCAAGAAACATCTAGGTGAATGCCATATAGGGACAAACTAGTGTTTCATTTATGGACGCAAGGACCACTTTACCAATAACTACCCTAACTAGACTAATGTTCAAGCTCAGTAGAAAGCTCCTCAAGCCCAACTCCATTGGATGCAGGCTACTTTAGGGGGACCAGTGATTAATCAGGGAAGACATGAATCCCCACCTACCAATGCCTGCATTTACGTAATGACAAAAGAACAGGTGGCTATTGAAGCCTCTAATGCTATCATAGGTCAGATTTCAAGTCTTTCATTTAATACGCATGCTCTTTTTGATATTGGTGCCTTGTATTCATTTGTATCCTTATCCTTTGCTAAGAAGTTAGGAGTACATTTAGAACCTATGAGATAGGGGTTTACTATGACACTACCCTCTAGGGAAGTGATGATGTCTACGCATTACTTGTGTACAATTCCTCTATAGATTTCTAAAAGAAAACTCTTTGTCGATCTTATTGTGATCGATATGTATGATTATGATATGATTCTCGAGATGGATTTTTTAAGTAAGTATAATGCTTCTATCAAGTGCCAGAAACAAAAGGTGATTTTTTATCCAAAAGGTGAATAAAGGTTAGTGTTCATGGACAAGTCCAAAAGGAAGCCAAACATGTTTTTGTCATCCATGAAAGCAAGGAAGTTGTTAACAAGCAGCTGGATGGGCTATCTGGCGAACATTGTGGATAAAAGTCATGAAGAAAAGGCGAAGATTGAAGATGTTGTAGTAGTTTGAGAATTCCCTGAGGTGTTTCTAGATGATCTGTCAAGCTTACCCTCAGATAGAGAGATTGAATTTGAGATCAAACTCGCTCCAGGCACCGATATGATTTCCAAGGCACCATATAGAATGGCTCTAATAGAATTGAAAGAGCTTCATTCTCAATCAAAGAAACTTCATAATAAAAGCATTAACCGACCAAGTCACTCACCATGGGGAGCACTAATCTCATTTGTCAAGAAGAAGGATGGTTCCATGAGACTCTACATCGACCATAGAGAGCTAAACAAGGTAACGATCAAGAACAAGTACATGTTGGCTTAAATTGATAATTTGTTTAATCAACATAAGGGTGCAGCTTTTTCAAAGATTGATTTGTAGTCGAGATATCATCTGTTGAAGATAAAAGAATGAGACATCCCTAAGACAGCCTTTAGATCGAGGTATGGTCACTATGAATTAGTGGTTGTGCCTTTCGGACTAACAAATACACCTACAGCTTTTATGGACTTGATGAATCAGGTATTCGAGGATTTCCTCATTAAATTTGTTACTATGTTTATCGACGATGTTTGGTTTATTCGAAGAGTCAAGAAGAGCACACTGAGCATCTGACGATTGTGTTGGAGACTTTAAAGAGACATGAGTTGTATGCAATGTTCTCGAGTGTGAGTTCAGGTTTAACAGTGTATCCTTCTTAGGCCATGTTGTATCGAAGGATGGAATAATGGTGGATCCTGCTAAAGTTGAAGCTATTCTTAACTAGAAACAACCAAAGAATGCAAGTGAGATAAGAGCTTCTTGGGTCTAGCTTGTTATTACTAGAAATTTGTGGAAGATTTCTCCAAGATAACAGTGCCTCTCATAAATCTAACTCACAAAGAAAAGAAGTTTGAATGGTTAAATGCATGCAAAAAGCATTTTCAATAATTAAAGAAAAGGTTGACTACAGCTCCAGTCTTGGCTATTTTGAAGGGAATGATAGATTTGTAATTTATAGTGATGCTTCTAAGATGGGCCTTGGTACAGTTTTGATGCAAAACGATAGGGTAATGGCCTACACATCGAGATAATTGAAAGACTACGAGAAAAACTATCCTACTCATGACCTCAAATTAGCGGCTATAGTTTTTGCACTAAAGATTTAGAGACATTATTTGTATGGAGTTCAATGAAAGATCTTCATTGATCATCAAAGTTTAAAGTACTTCTTCACTCAGAAGGGCCTGAATATGAGGCAGTGAAGATGATTAGAGTTGGTGAAGGATTATGATTGTGAAATCCTTTATCATCTAGGAAAGGCTAATCAAGTGGCTAATGCTTTATGTAGGAAGGTGGTTGAAATGTTGATGTCAGTACAAGCAATGCCTTAGCCTTTGAGAAAAGGAATTCTAGACTTTGGTTTAGAAATCATAACAGGACAACTTTCAGCACTAACTCTTACTTCAATTCTGTTTAATGAGATTCGGAGTAAGCAAGATGAAGATGTAAGCCTCGCGAGGACTAAGCAGGAAATCAAGGAAGGAAAATGTGACGAGTTTCGTACTGCAGATGATGGAACTCTATATCTTAAGAAACGCTAATGTTTTTCCAACGTTGATGGTTTAAGGGAAAGAATCTAAGCGGAAATTCATGATACTCTTTACTCAATTCAATCAGGCATAGCAAAGATGTACAATGATCTAAGGGACAATTTTTAGTGGTTTGGAATGAAACTTGACGTTGTAATGTATGTGAAGAAATGCTTGACATGTCAGCAAGTCAAAGCTAAACACCAAAGACCTGGTAATGATTTGCAATCAATTTAGATATTGGAATGGAAATGGAAAGAAATTGTTATGGATTTCATTATCGGTTTGCCCAAGACTATGAATGGATATGATTCCATTTAGGTTGTTGTCGATCAATTGACGAAAACAGCACATTTCATTCCCATTAAGATCACTTACTCTATGGAGTGATTACCAAAACTTTATGTCAAGGATATAGTATGACTTCATGGAATTCCCAAGACTATCATCTCTAATCGCGACGGTCAGTTCACGTCCAAGTTTAGAAAAGTGTACAGACTACGATGGAAACTAAGTTGCATTTTAGCACGGCTTTTCATCCTCATATTGGTGGCCAGACGGTGAGAATGAATTTGATATTAGAGGATATGCTTTAGGCCTCTACCCTCGATTACAAGACCAGCTGGTGTAAAATGTTACCAGTAACGGAATTCGCTTATAACAACAGCTATTAGGCGACGATTGGAATGGCACCTTATGAGGCTTTATATGGGCGAAAATGTAGATCGCCTATATTTTGGTATGAAACTGGTGAAAAGAAGATGATGGAAAGCGTTGACGATAAAAAGACTAATTTTGTCAATGAAACTTCTGAGATGATAAAGACAATAAGGAAGAGAATTGAGACCGCTCAAAGCCGTCAGAAGTGCTGCGTGGATAAAAGAAGAAGACCCTTAGAATTCATTGTAAGCGATTTTGTGCTCTTAAAGATCGCGCCAATGAAAGGAATTATGAGGTTCTGAAGGAAAGGCAAGCTAAGCCCGAGGTTTATTGGACCTTATGAAATGATGAAGTGGATAGGCAAGGTAGCGTATCAATTGAGATTGCCATTGGAGATGTCAGCTATTCATGATGTGTTCCATGTTTCAATGCTCAAAAAGTATGTCCCATATCCTACGTACGTGATCAAGCCATAGGTGATTAAAATACGAAATGGCCTCAGCTACAAAGAAAAGTCGACGGAGATTTTAGATTGGAAAACCAAGATCTTAGGGAATAAAGAGATTCCTTTAGTCAAGGTGTTATGGCGAAATCACCAAGTGAAAGAAGCTATATGGGAACGTGAAGACGACATGAGGGCTAGATATCCGCAATTGTTATGAGTTTTAAGGACGAAACTCTTATAAGATGGGGAGAATTGTAACACCCACCATTTTTTATGTAATGGTTAATGTTAGATATTTAATGACATTAAGTTTTTTCTTTATGAAATAATGTTACTAACCATTTTATTTTGAGTATGAGACAGGTGACGGTCATGTGGAATTGATGTGCTCAAGGTGTTCATGTCATTTATAATGCATACATGATAGATATTTAATGTTTTGTCATATCTTAGTGTATGTTGTAGTTCGGCAGGCCAATCCTTCTAGTTCAGTAGGCCAAATTGTCTCTCTCGGAATGGTAGGTCAATGGATTTCATCAGTAGACCGATCTCACAACTTCGGTAGGCCGATCCTGAGTAATCGGAAGGCCAAAGACTGCTGACGAGCAATTAGCAGACAATCTCCCAAATTATGGCATTGATGATTATTGTGGTTGGATGAAATATTCTGTATGATTGGCATATTTTTTACCTTTTTGCTTATTTTATGAGATGGAATATTTGACTTTTTTATGATGATTGGATTATGGTAGGGTTTCCTTTTTTGAAAAAGGTGAAATTAGGTAAGTGAAGCAAATCATTTGACTTTGTCCCTATCTCTCTCCATACCCCATGTGTATGCATTCCTTTTTAAAAAAAAAATTCTGTTGCAAATATAGTGATTATTGGCCTACCTTACATCATTTTTCATTCATGCATGTTACTTTCTCTATATCGCTTTCCCTCCCTCCCTCTAAAATTCCCTCAGACCCTCTCTTTTTGTTCTCCATGTTTTCCCCTTCTTCTCCACCTTATTTTTGCTGCAAATAATCAAATGAAATATTAGGTTTTCTCATGGGTGAATTCAAAGAAAGATTGAGAAGAATCGTTTTGAGGTAAGAAATTCGTTCTACGTTTATCCCTAAAATTGTATTTTCTTTGTGTTCTGACTCCCATAACTTTGTCTACGAATTTCATTTTTCATTGAAATTTTAGTATGACATTTATGTATGTGTTATACAATGTTCCTTAAAATTTCATGCCATTTGGAATTTTCTATATTATGATATTGAATTTTCATTCTCTATCACTCATGGTTTAATTGTTGCTAATTGGTAATGTTTCACAAAAGTATAGTCTTTGTTCATAGGGCAAATGAATGTTGATTCTCATTAAATTTTGTAGAAATATTCATGTATATGTTAAGTGATGGACTGAAAAGTTTCATAGTGATATGATGAATATTTCATGTGCTATTGAGGTTTCTTTAAGATTAGGTTTTATGGTTGTTAATTCAGTGAATTCTAGACCACTTGTTTATTTGACTCTTTATCATGGAATGAATTTATTTGACAATGACACCTTTTGTGGTACAGTATTTATATATTTATAGGTTGTCATAAATATTTTAGAGTCAAAGTAATTTTATTTTAATTATTTGAGAATGATGATTGTGCGTTACTCACTACTTTATTTGTTTAGTGTTTATTTGGTCTCTGAATTTTAATGCATGTTTTGAAGTGTTTTAAATTTATTTGAAGCTAATTTTTAGTTATATTATAGTTTTAGATGTCTATTACACGTAGGATTTTTATTAAATTATTTTATGATATTGATAATTTGTTATATGAATATTAGTTAGGGCTGCTCACTGTTTTGTTATTGCTGACAAATTTTGTGTTGTGTATTGTGTGACTTATTTTATTTGTCTAATGGAATTTTTATTGCCATAGAAAAATTAGGGTAATTTATATATATGTTAACTTTGTCCCTACAAAATTTCATGCCTTAATTGTATGTGAATTGTGAATAATTGAGTTTTGTTTTAAGATGGTAAAATGTATTTTTTTGTATTAGTAATTCTTGAGATGGAAGTATGAATGATGTCTTATGGTATTAGATGATTTTGTGAAAATAAAGATTAATTTTTATTTGTATATGGATGCATGACATGACACTTCAACAAGTGAGCACATCGAGACTGCAGCAACATCATCTAAGATAAGGTTTTGTAAGAAAGACAAGTAAGTACATTCTCACCTACAACATAATGAGGTTTATGAAAAGTTTGAAATTTATGTTCATGATGATTTCTATGATGATTTTATATAATGTTCTATTATGATTTCAATGTACAAGAAGGCTTAATGCATGTTTTTATGATGAGGTATTCCAAAATTTAAAAGTATATATGTATATATGTATCACCTAATTAAATGTTGCACACCCCATGTTTATGTCTATGTTTATGATGTCCAAAGTTGAACTTGTCATGTTTGGTTTGGGATTAGCTCCCTCTCCTCTCATGACGGCGCGCCTATGATGATGATAATGGTGCAACACTTGGGCCCCCAAAGATAAAATGAATGAAGTTTTAATATGGATAATGTTAATGAAATATATATTCTATATTAAAAATTCATTTTTTTTATCTTTTGGAACCCAAGTGTTACACCATTATCATCATTGTAGGAGCCCCGCCATGAGAAGAGAGGGGTAGCTAATCCCAAACCAACCATGACAAGTCCAACTTTGGACATCATAAACATAGACACATAGGGTGTACAACACATAATTAGGTGATACATATATACATATATACTTTAAAATTTGGAATGCTTGATCATCAAAACATGCATTAAACCTTCTTGTACATCGAAACTTTCATATTAAAACATTTGTATAAATTCATCTTAGAAATCATCATGAACATAAATTTTAAACTTTTCATAAACCTCATCATGTTGCAGGTGAGAATGTATTTACTTGACTTGCTTACTAAACCTTATCATAGATGACGTTGCCACGGTCTCGATACGCTCACTTCTTGGAGTGTTCATGACATATATCCATATACAAATAAAAATTAATCTTTATTTTAATGAAATCATCTAATACCATAAGACATCATTCATACTTCCATCTCAAGAAATACTAATACAAAAAATACATTTTACCATCTTAAAATATTCATGCAAAATCTGTGATATAACAACCTGCCTGACCCCTTAGGATACACAACTCAATTATTTACAATTCACATACAATTAAGGCTTGAAAGTTTGCAAGGACAAAGTTAACATATATATAAATTACCCTAATTTTTCTATAGCCATAAAATTCCATAGACAAATAAAATAAGTCACACAATATATAACACAAAATCTGTCAGCAATAACAAAATGGTGAGCAGCCCTAACTAATATTCATATAATAAATTATCTATATTATAAAATAATTTAATAAGAATCCTACATCTAATGGACACCTAAAACTATAACATAACCAAAATTAGCTTAAAATAAATTTAAAACAATTCAAAATATGCATTAGAATCAAAGACCAAATAAACTCTAAACACATAAAGCAATGAGCAACGCACGATCATCATTCTCAATTACTTAAAATAAAATTACTTTGACCCTTAAATATTTATGACAACCTATAAACATATAAATACAGTACCACAAAAGGTTTCATTGTCAAATAAATTCATTTGGTCATTATAAAGAGTCACATAAACAAGTAATCTAGAATTCACTGGTCAAACAGCCATAAAACCTAATCTTAGAGAAAGTTTAATAACACATAAAATATTCATCATATCACTATGAAATTTTCCAGACCATAACTTAACCTATACATGAATATTTTGGCAAAATTTCATGAGAATCAACATTCGTTTGCCCTATGAACCTAGACTGCATTTTTGTGAAACATTACCGATCAACAACAATTAAACCATGAGTGACGGAGAATGAAAATTCAATATCTTAATATAGAAAATTCCAAATGGCATGAAATTTTGAGGAACATGTATAACACATACATAAACATCATATTAAAATTTCATAGAAAAAGGAAATTCGTAGACAAAGTTATGGGAGTCAGAACACAAAGAAAATACAATTTCAAGAATAAACCTAGAACGAATTTCTTACCTCAAAATAATTATTCTCAATCTTTCTTTGAATTCACCCAAGAGAAAACCCACTATTTCATTCAATTCTTTACAACAAAAATAAGGGAGAGAAGGAGGTGAAAACTTGGAGAAAAGAAACAGAGAGTTTGAGAGAATTTTAATGTGTGGGAGAGAAAACAATATAGAGAGAGAGCAATATGCGTGAATAAAAAATGCTATAAGGTAGGTCAATAATCTCTATATTTACAACAGAATTTTTTTAAAAAAAAATAGGAATGCATACACATGGTGGATGGAGAGAAATAAGAGGAAAGTAAAAAATATGCCAATCATACAAAATATTTCATCCAATCACAATTATCATCAATGCCACAATTTGGGAGATTGTTTGCTGATTATTCGTTAGTAGTCTTCGGCTTGCCGATTACTCAGGATCGGCCTGCCGAAGTTGTGAGATCGGCCTACTGATGAAATCTGTTAACCTGCCATCCCGAGAGAGACAATTTGGCTTGTCGAACTAGAAGGATCGGCCTACCAAACTACCACGTGCACTAAGATACGACAAAACATTAAATATCTACTATGTATGCATTATAAATGACATAAACACCTTAAGCACTGATGAGACTGTAAAAGTGTATATTTTATAAGGCTTAAATCATTTACTTAAGCTTTTATTTCTCATTAAATCCTCTAATTAATAGCATTTTGTATTAATTAGTATTTTTATGTCTTAGTGTAAAAATGTGTTTAAAAATGTATTTTTAGTGTGTTTTTATGGTTAATAATATCTTTGGTAATTTTTAGAGTCGTTTCAGCGTGTTATATATAGTTTACTTTGCAAATAATGAAAATCGTAAAAATAATGTTGTGTGATTTTATTTTAAGTCATAAGATATTTGTAAATAAGTTTTGAGTCTTTAAATATGTTTAATTTGTTTCCAGTAATTTCTAAAAATAATCCCGAGTCTTAAATAAGATATCTGTTAAGGTTTGTTAATTTTAGTAGTTTTTTTAGTAATTTTTGTGTGTTTTATTAATATTTTTGTAAATATTATGTTTGTAAAATAATTAATTTTAGGTTGTTTGTGAATTTTTAAATTTAAAATCTGGAGGAAAAACAGAGCAAAAAGACACCAAAATGGACAAAACTAGACATCAAATGCATCAAAAACAATTAAAATTTTGAATTTAAATTTAAAGGGACACGCGGCGAGTTTCTGACCATTGGATGAGCAGCCAAATTGATCTCAGCTGTCCGAAGAAGAGGACATGTGTCAGCATGTCATCCATTACATCTGCGAGTTTTAGTAGCACAGTCCACATGTCGATCCGTGATTCACGCGTGCATGACACGCATCGACAACTCTTACATGCGTCAGAGACCATCTCGGGCAGTGTTAGATTTTGTGTGGGTGCCTTCACAAGCGTGCATCTTTCTAGCCATCGGATTGCATGACCTTAACCGATCTGATGATCTGCATTTGTGGATCACGTGGCCCCACTAGGCCCATTATTGAGAGTGAATTTCAGCCCTTGGATCATGAAATTAACAATCCAGATCCGTGAGAAGCAAGGGATTTCAAACGAATTCTCATATAATAAAAAAGGTAATCCGCATTGAAAAATTGAAGAAAAGGATCAACTTGATCCGCTTTTGTCAACACTTAACAGTGAAAAATATATAAAAAACTTAACAAACAGTTCATTTCTTAGCTCTATAAATACCGAGCCTTTGATGCTCAAAAAGGCATCCATCTCGCAGTATGGAAATGCTACTGTAATAGTTCTTGAATAGTTAAGTTTTTATTTCAGTTTTTAGTGTAGTTACTTGTAAAATATTTTTCAGTTTATATTGTAAAAATTATGCCCGATAATATCAGTAGTATTTTATTAATGATGTCTTTCTAAATTTTTTTTTACCTTAGGTAAGAGGGGAAAATTCTGACAAAATTACCTTCAAATATTTTTTGTTTTTCTTAGTTTTCTAAGTAGTTGTAATGCCAAAATATTTTCCTAGAAAACTTAGAATTTCAATATTTTTTTAGCTAGAACTCTACCAAAATTACGGTTTTGATTTATCGACGACATAGACTGGCACGGATAATGTTTGGAAGGATCTTGATTACTCATAGATAGAGAATGGCTCGGTAAATGCTTAACTTGCTATCTTGGTTGTTATTTTAGTTGGGTTATGTTGAAATGCTGCCTATTTATTAAGTTATGTTTTTGCTACATTATAGACATGGAATGACACAATAAATGCTTGGTAAATTTTGATTTATTATTGACATAAGATAGCATAGTGTATTCTTAAACCAAGTAATAAATAAAAAGATAAACTAAAATATAGTTAAGATAATTGCCAGAATAGAACCTTTAAACCTCAGCCCTGTTATTATTGCTGTTTTACTTCTTTAAATTGTCGTTATTATTGTTGTTACTCTGCTTAAGTTATTTTAAATTATTCACATTTCTTATTTTTAAAGTTCCAAATTATCAAAATTTAAAGATGAAAAATGTTGTAAAAATGTGTAAATATTGTAAATATATTTTGTGAATAATAAATATTAATCCTCAAACTTTTCAACTTAAATAAAAAGAAAAAGTTAATATAATATATGTACTGGAACTGAATAAATCCTTCCTTGTGGATTCGATGTCGGATTCACTAAGTAAGTATTACTTGACACAACCTTATACTTAGGGTTATTTTAGAATGTGCTAATAGACGCGAGATCAAGTTTTTGGCGCTGTTGCCTGGGAACAGTATTGTTTTCAGTGTAGTATAATAGTGTATAATATATTTTCTTTTTCTTTTTCTTTTATATATTACTAACTTTTTTGTTCTATTTGTTTTCTTTTGTTAATGTTTTCTGTTTTGTAGGTGTTAAATACTATTCACGTATAAATCTGTATGTGTTTTCTGTAAGTTACTATTTGTGTAATAGTAGTTACTATTCACATCATTTTTTTATTAAAAAAATATAAAAGAATAAAAAAATTCTAAAAATCATAAAAATTTTATTTTCTTTCTTTTCTTTTGTAAAATATTTATTTTGCTAGTTTTAGGTTTTTGCCCTAAAAATAAAAATGCATAAAATTTTAGATTAGGTTTTCCATAATACTTAATAAATAAATTGTGTTTTTGTGAAAAGTATTTTTTGAGAAAGTTCTATTCGAGGGCTGGTACTGGTTCGAAATTATTTTCCATAACCAGTTCACTTTTGAAAATTCTCCCAACACCTGTCATTCCAGGAACGTTGTTCTGTTAAGGAGATTGGTTTATAAGGAGCCTTTGCACCACTAATCTTTCCTGGGGACATTTTAAAAAATATAATTTGTAAATTCTACAAAATCAATAAGGCATATACTTTTCATTCACTACTTTATTCTCCTTGAATAAAGAAAAGCTTAGTATCTGTCTATAAAATTTTGTAAATATTTAAATAATTTGTATGTTAGTTTGGTTTCGTAAGTCTAAAAATTGTAGGTTAGTTAGAAAAAGTTTAGAACCACCTTTAGTCTCTATTGTGTTTTCAAATTCACCAAAAATGGCTGATGATAAAAGTGTTTATAATGAAAATATTGTCAATCAACAAATCATCAATCTTATTATTCCCTTAATGAGAGATTATTTGTAACCACCCCATGAATCCACTCCATCATGTTTGGTTTTTCCTCTCAATGCTCATCACGTTAGGTTTAAACTTGAAATGATCAATTTGCTTCCCAATTTTCATGGCTTAGAATCTAAAAACCCATATCTGCACCTTAGAGAGTTTGAAGATGCTTGTGCTACCTTCACTGATCAGGAAGTTTCAAATAAAATTGTTAAGCTTAAGCTTTTTCCTTTTTTTTTAAAAGACAAAGCTAAAACTTGGCTTACTTTTTTAAAACCAAGGTCAATAGGTACATGGCAAGAAATGCAAACTGAGTTTCTAAAAAATTTCTTTCCAACTCATAAGACCAATGCTTTAAAAAAACAAATTCAAAATTTTTTCCAAAATACAAAAGAAGTATATTTCCAATGTTGGGAACGATTTAAAGATTTGTTGAATTCTTACCCATATCATGGTTTTGAAAAATGGCGTTACATTAGTTTCTTTTATGAAGGCTTTGTTAGACATGTATGCCCCCTAAAGGACTTGAATGGCTGCAGTCATGGGCTTCTTGAACTAAGGAGCATGTTTTCATGAAATTTCGTCTCAGTCTTGGTAAAGAAAGTAGAAGAAATAGCAGATGCTTACAAACTCATCGATACGTCTGAAACTCCTACACAACAGTGTTCATGTCTTAGTGGTTGGGATGCGAGTGACTTGAGTAACAACACGATGAGAAAAGCTGCTTATCGAGAAGGTTCTAATGACAATTATTTGTACTGTCCAAAGGCTAGCAAAATCCAACATGAGGATTTGAAGCATTTCCAGTGGCACTAGATGAAAGGTGAACTGGTCATTGTTAGTAATGTGCTTGAAACATCATCAGGTTTAAACTGGGAACCATTGGTCATGTGGCATTCTTTTCGTCAAATGAATCATGCCAAGCATGGTAAACATTTGGAAGTCAAGGCCATTGATTGCTTGAATTTATGTGAGGTGGGCTTTTTTATGCATCTTCTTCTTTTACGAAGTAAACAATTATTTCACTGATGACTCTGGTTATGTTTCTAATTGCTTATTGATTGATTTTGTTATATTTCTAACTTCTTATGCTTGTAATGATGTTTTAAACCTTGTTTGCTTCATATGACCTAGCTAAAGAGTTAAGGAGAATGCTTGTTTATGTAGTTTAGACACTTGCAATGTCTGAAGTAAACATGTAAGACATGTATCTTTGGCGGTTTTACCGATTCATTAAATTTCTTGTTTTAGTTAATGAGTTTCAACTGCTTTTTGCTTGCTAAAAATTGACGTAACATAATATCTAGGATCATGTGACGTTGGAATTTTGAACATTACTAATCTAACAGATGTGTTCCTGGCGGATGGTATCTTATGTTCTAGTTTTATATAAAATGAACAAAGTTTTTACCTGTTTGAAGGAAATTATTTGCTTGGGAGATGCAATATACTTCTTTTGTGCAATATTGGAGATGTCATTGCAACTATGATTTATTTGAGAGATTGGCATGCATGGGTGATGTATGTTTTGACCTTTTCTTTTCGTTGTTTTGAGAAAGCATTGTGGCTGCCTCTGCTTGTTCTTACAGTCATGGATGTTTGTGTTCTATCGTCTGTTTAATGCGATTCAGTAAGAAATATTGGTTGTCTCTGAGAAATTACATGTTCTAATAGATTGATTCATTTGACCATGAATTTGAAACGTTTTGATGGATGTATTATTTTAATTTGATTTTGTTTGGGTTTATTAATCTCTTATATAATGTTACTGAAAAATCAGATGTACAAGAGGAATCGATTCTGGGTACTTTCTTACAAATTGTAGTTGTTACATGTGTTCTCAAGTGTTGTCACAGCATAAGCCTCTCCTAAAATTCTTTCTATGGAGGTTTATAATCGATACTTTTTCATCTTCCTAATTAGATTTTCAAATGCAATTTGAAGGTGTCTGTATTGTATCTGTTTCATGTATTTCTTGCCTTTTTTCTTTTTTTTTTTTTTTGGAAAAAATCAGAGCATATCTATTAATGACAAAAAGTACGTACAAAAAGGAGGAAGAGTTATCCTCCAGAAAGACAAACAAAGCTACAAAAAAGAGGCCCAACTCCTAACAAGAACAGTGAAGAGCAATCTCCTAAAATCTTTTTCTTTTTATTTCTTGCTTTGTTACTTGATTCAGGTATTGTGGAGCTGCTTTAATTTCTTTCTATGAGGTTTGTATTTGTCTTTCCATTTCTTTTTCATCTTATGCTCTTCAATATCCTTCCCTCCATTGGAAATGTGTAATGACTGATGAGCTAATTTTAATTGTTTGATTTAAATTTCACATGAAATACAGGGAGACATTAATATCCTCCGCTTCCCTCACTGGATATTTAAGAGGGCAGTTTGATTTTCAAGAGTGGCCTCACCTAAAGACATGTTGGTCTAGCGGCATTGGGGAAAAGGGTGGGTGGGTATTGTTTTGCGGGAAGGAGGTTCGATCCTCTATTGTAAAAAAAAAATGTGTCTTTAAAAGAAATATATCAAAAGTGACCTCAATTACTTAGACTGAAAGATTGGTGCCCATCTAATTTATTTGGGGAGCGTCTTCCTCAACATAATGCCGAATTCATCTTGTGCTTGCCATTTAAGGAATATACACATCCTCTAAGTGGGTTTTTAAACCTGGCTGTCATATTGCACGACCATTGTTTAAAGTTGGACATGGGGCCCAAGACCGATATTGCTTATAGCGTTCAACCGGAGCTTGGGCGTGGAGATTCTGTAACCAAGCTTCATTGTGAGATGTCTGATGTGGTATGTTTGGCTTTATTACGAGACATCTTTTGTAACGCCCCGAAATTTATTTAATATTAATATAATGTAAATGATGAATTAGTGTGCCATAATTAAAGTTTTAACTTTAATTAGATTATTTGGTTGGATTTTTAGTTTTTGGTTGTTTTGTTAAATTGATGTGTTTAAAAGATTCCTTGTTGATTTAAAATGATGTTTTGAGTTTTAAAACACAACAATTTGTAAAATGTTAAAAATACTCTGTTTTACAAAACCGTGGGCGGCACATGATTTTCGCACAGTAAAACCGCCCACCGATTTTCTCTATTTATTTCTCTTTCTTCCCTCTCTCTCCTCACTTCCATGCCAATCTCTCTCTCTTCCTCTTGATATCTCTCGGCAGCCTCTCTCTCTCTCAATCTCTCTCTAAAAATTTTTGATTTCCATTCGAATCCAAGCTTCGGAACAGCAAGGAGGAAGCTCGGGGACGTGATTCGGCAACCGAGAACGCGGATTGAAGCTTCGATTCGAGGTTAGATTCGAAATTTCTAAACTTTTTTCAAAATTTTCGATTTTGTGTGTTTTTGAAATCTAAGTTTGTTTAAGCTTAGAAAACCGTGGATTTGTGTTAAATGAGCTTAGAACAACTAGAATCTAAACCTAGATTGAAGAAAAACGGATTGGATTCAAGATTTTTATTTTTCTCCTCTTTTTCTCATTTTCGGATTTTTGAAGATTTTGAGTTCAAATGTTGTTTAAATGATTCCAAACATGTTTTAGAATGTTTTTCTATCAACTATAGTTATTTTTCATGCCTGGGAATTGAGAAAAACAGGTTGGAATTCAGATTTGGATTTTGGGGATCGAGAAACCCGTGGCTGGGATTTCTGGATTTTCCCAGTTCGGCAGGCCGAAGTTCATGTTCGGCAGGCCGGAGTGATGATCGGCAGGCCGGTGTTCTTCCGATCGGCAGGCCGAATCTGGGGACATGTTCGGCAGGCCGAACTTTGCTTCCGGCAGGCCGAACTGTACAGTTCGGCTGGCCGAAGCAGGGCGTCCGGCAGGCCGACCGAGGCATGGAAAATTTTGTGATTTTTACCCGATTTCACTGTTTTGAACCCTGATTTAAATCCCAACCTTATAGGATGATTTTAATGATACAAATGGCACACTAGGACATCATGAAATGATTTAGTAACATAGGATGTTTCGAACTAGATATTGATTGATTTAGTTGGTATCTAGGATTGTTCGTGGTTCCGTGGAGCTAACGTATAGCGGACCGGGATTACGGTGTGGGGTACCGGCACGAGTACTGAGGTAGGACTTCTATCCTATTTCTTTGGTAGCCTGGTTTTGAAATGATTTGGCTTTGAAAATGATTTCTATCAAAATGTTTTCAACGGTTGTTTGAAAATGATTTTATCGGTTATATTTTTATATACCGTGACATGGAATGAATTTCATAATGAATGTAATTGACAACACTCGGTAAATGGGTTTTGAATGATAATGATAATAACCACATGGGCATGATGTCATATCAGAGATCGGGTCGTGATCGACCTTGGGGGCAGGTCCCGAAACCCAGCTGGGCCACTACGGTGGTGATATCATGGTTTGCCTAGGTAAATGTAAACTGGTGTTTTGATTTGACGAGTAGACTGTTCTGTGTCAGAACGGTTCTACTCAATTTATTTATTTATTTATTCAAGTTTCTTTCTGTATAACTCCTGATAATGTTATGTTTCTTTGCATTAAATTATTTTATAAAACTTAGTCCTACTGAGCCTTTCGCTCATGTTTTATCTGTTTTAAATCCCCCCTTCTAGGTGGTTTCCCATTTAGGTTTGGAGAAGATTCTTCGGACCGAACTCAGGAGCAATAGGAGAATTTGTTTACATTCTGTATTTGTTAATCAAGGCATGTAAGACTTAACTTTATTTGTACTTGGACTGTAATTGTATTTGTGATATTGTCAGATTCATGTGTGTGCACAAGTTGTGGGTTGTGGAACCCATATTCGCGGTTTTTATTCAATTATTGTTATTTGTTTAATGATTTTAAATTCTTTATCAAATGTGGTGGAAAATCTTCTTAATTTTTATTTAATTTGATTCTCAAACTCTCGGTTTTTAATTAAATTCTCTTTTAATTAACCTAAATATTCCGCCACGTCACCTCCCGTACTCCGGGGCGTGACAGAATACACGATCACAAACTGATCCAGATACGGCCTAAAAATCCTGTTCATCAAATCCATAAAAGCTGCTGGAGCATTTGTCAACCCAAAAGACATAACCAGAAACTCGAAGTGCCCATACCGAGTCCTAAAAGCTGTCTTGGGAATGTCCTCTTCCTTGATTCTGAGCTGATGATAACCTGACCGCAAATCAATCTTCGAGAAGTATCGCGAACCTCCCAACTGATCAAATAGCTCATCAATCCTAGGCAAGGGATACTTGTTCTTCACCGTAACACGATTCAGCTGCCGATAATCCACACATAACCTGAGAGTCCCATCGTGCTTCTTAGCGAACAAAACTGGATATTACCGGAAATTTGTAAAGGACTTTTCGAAGATTGCAGCTCCGTTGACGAGGTTGATCAGGAAAAACGTCAGGTTTGAGTGGGATGAAGACTGTGAGTCTGCTTTTCAGGAATTGAAGAACCGGTTGACTTCAGCCCCAGTATTAGTTATTCCTAGTAGTGACGAGCCATATGAGGTTTATGCGGATGCTTCAGGGCGCGGACTTGGATGCATGTTGATGCAGCATGGACGTGTGGTTGCGTACGGATCGAGACAGCTACGACCTCACGAGCGGAATTATCCTACTCACGATTTAGAGCTTGCGGCAGTGATCTACGCGCTGAAGATTTGGAGATGTTACTTGTATGGGGCATCGTTTCAGGTCTTCTCCGATCATAAGAGTTTGAGGCATTTGTTCACTCAGAGGGATCTCAATCTGAGGCAGCGCAGATGGGTGGAGTACATGGAGGATTATGATTTCGCGTTGCAGTATCATCCCGGGAAAGCTAATGTGGTCGCGGACGCGCTTAGCAGGAGGTCTTCAGGGATTCTCGCTTGTTTGATTTTTGAGGACTGGAGCAGGGATGCGACAGTGAGTGAGTATCGGCTACTGTATCGTGAAGATGGTGATCGAGTTTCGTTATATCATGTGGAAGCGACTCCAGCTCTTGTTCGGATGGTGAAGCAAGGTCAGTGGCAGGATCGACATTTGCAGGGGATTTGGTCGCGGATTCAGAACGGGGAGCAGTTCGAGGAATGGAGCGTGCATGCAGATGGATCGTTGTACTTCCGGGAGCGTCTTGCAGTTCCAGTTATCGCCGAGGTGACGAAAGCCGTTCTAGATGAAGCTCATAGGTCTCAGTTTGCTATTCATCCGGGGAGCGCCAAGATGTATCGTGATTTGAAGAGGCACTATTGGTGGAGAGGCATGAAGAAAGATGTTCGCGAGTACGTGGCCAAGTGTTCGACGTGTCTTCAGGTGAAAGCTGAGCACCAGAAGCCTGCAGGTCAGCTTCAGCCGCTTCCTATTCCAGGGTGGAAATGGGAGCATGTGACAATGGATTTCCTCACAGGTTTGCCGAGGACGGAGCAGCGACATGATACAGTTTGGGTTGTGGTCGACAGGTTGACGAAAACGGCGCATTTCATTCCGTTTAGGTCGACATGTTCCAGGAAGATTCTCGGGGAGTTGTATATGCAGAACATTGTGAGGTTGCATGGAGTTCCTTTGTCCATCACCTCTGATCGAGACACCAGGTTTAATGCTAGGTACTGGAGGAGTTTTCAGGAGGCTTTGGGTACGGATTTGAACTTCAGTACGGCGTTTCATCCTCAGACTGATGGACAGTCTGAGCGGGTTATTCAGGTTCTCGAGGATATGTTGCGTGCTTGTGCGTTGGACTTCGGCGGGAATTGGAAGCAATGTTTGCATTTGGCGGAGTTCGCGTACAACAACAGTTATCAGGCGAGTATCGGTATGGCACCGTTTGAGGCATTGTATGGGCGACCGTGTCGGTCACCTGTGTGTTGGGCCGAGCCGGAAGATAGAGTTATTCTTGGGCCGGATGAGATTCGTGACAGCAACGAGAGAGTCGTGGTGATTCGGGATCGGTTGAGAGCAGCTCAGAGTCGGCAGAAGAGCTACGCAGATAGGAGACGTAGACCTTTGGAGTTCGCGGTTGGAGATTTTGTTCTCTTGAGAGTGTCACCTCGTAAGGGAACTATGCGGTTCGGAGTGAGTGGGAAACTCGCGCCGAGGTATATTGGGCCGTTCGAGATCACTCAGCGTGTTGGTGTGGTCGCTTATCGGCTTGATCTTCCGCCTGAACTTTCTCATGTGCACGATGTGTTTCATGTGTCTATGCTTAGGAAGTGTCCACCTGAGCAGGGTAAGATAGTATCGTTTCGCGATGTACAGGTTCAGGAGGATACGACGTACGAAGAAGTGCCGATTCAGATCATCGACCAGAAAGTGATTAGCTTGCGTCGTCGTGAGGTACCGTTGGTAAAGATCGTGTGGCAGCATCACGATGTTGATGAAGCCACTTGGGAATTAGAGTCGAGTATGCGGGAATTGTATCCGCATTTGTTTTGTTTTTGAGATGAGTTGTAAATTTCGAGGACGAAATTTTTTTTAGGGGTGGAGAGCTGTAACGCCCCGAAATTTATTTAATATTAATATAATGTAAATGATGAATTAGTGTGCCATAATTAAAGTTTTAACTTTAATTAGATTATTTGGTTGGATTTTTAGTTTTTGGTTGTTTTGTTAAATTGATGTGTTCAAAAGATTCCTTGTTGATTTAAAATGATGTTTTGAGTTTTAAAACACAACAATTTGTAAAATGTTAAAAATACTCTGTTTTACAAAACCGTGGGCGGCACATGGTTTTCGCACAGTAAAACCGCCCACCGATTTTCTCTATTTATTTCTCTTTCTTCCCTCTCTCTCCTCACTTCCACGCCAATCTCTCTCTCTTCCTCTTGATATCTCTCGGCAGCCTCTCTCTCTCTCAATCTCTCTCTAAAAATTTTTGATTTCCATTCGAATCCAAGCTTCGGAACAGCAAGGAGGAAGCTCGGGGACGTGATTCGGCAACCGAGAACGCGGATTGAAGCTTCGATTCGAGGTTAGATTCAAAATTTCTAAACTTTTTTCAAAATTTTCGATTTTGTGTGTTTTTGAAATCTAAGTTTGTTTAAGCTTAGAAAACCGTGGATTTGTGTTAAATGAGCTTAGAACAACTAGAATCTAAACCTAGATTGAAGAAAAACGGATTGGATTCAAGATTTTCATTTTTCTCCTCTTTTTCTCATTTTCGGATTTTTGAAGATTTTGAGTTCAAATGTTGTTTAAATGATTCCAAACATGTTTTAGAATGTTTTTCTATCAACTATAGTTATTTTTCATGCCTGGGAATTGAGAAAAACAGGTTGGAATTCAGATTTGGATTTTGGGGATCGAGAAACCCGTGGCTGGGATTTCTGGATTTTCCCAGTTCGGCAGGCCGAAGTTCATGTTCGGCAGGCCGGAGTGATGATCGGCAGGCCGGTGTTCTTCCGATCGGCAGGCCGAATCTGGGGACATGTTCGGCAGGCCGAACTTTGCTTCCGGCAGGCCGAACTGTACAGTTCGGCAGGCCGAAGCAGGGCGTCCGGCAGGCCGACCGAGGCATGGAAAATTTTGTGATTTTTACCCGATTTCACTGTTTTGAACCCTGATTTAAATCCCAACCTTATAGGATGATTTTAATGATACAAATGGCACACTAGGACATCATGAAATGATTTAGTAACATAGGATGTTTCGAACTAGATATTGATTGATTTATTTGGTATCTAGGATTGTTCGTGGTTCCGTGGAGCTAACGTATAGCGGACCGGGATTACGGTGTGGGGTACCGGCACGAGTACTGAGGTAGGACTTCTATCCTATTTCTTTGGTAGCCTGGTTTTGAAATGATTTGGCTTTGAAAATGATTTCTATCAAAATGTTTTCAACGGTTGTTTGAAAATGATTTTATCGGTTATATTTTTATATACCGTGACATGGAATGAATTTCATAATGAATGTAATTGACAACACTCGGTAAATGGGTTTTGAATGATAATGATAATAACCACATGGGCATGATGCCATATCAGAGATCGGGTCGTGATCGACCTTGGGGGCAGGTCCCGAAACCCAGCTGGGCCACTACGGTGGTGATATCATGGTTTGCCTAGGTAAATGTAAATTGGTGTTTTGATTTGACGAGTAGACTGTTCTGTGTCAGAACGGTTCTACTCAATTTATTTATTTATTTATTCAAGTTTCTTTATGTATAACTCCTGATAATGTTATGTTTCTTTGCATTAAATTATTTTATAAAACTTAGTCCTACTGAGCCTTTCGCTCATGTTTTATCTGTTTTAAATCCCCCCCTCTAGGTGGTTTCCCATTTAGGTTTGGAGAAGATTCTTTGGACCGAACTCAGGAGCAATAGGAGAATTTGTTTACATTCTGTATTTGTTAATCAAGGCATGTAAGACTTAACTTTATTTGTACTTGGACTGTAATTGTATTTGTGATATTGTCAGATTCATGTGTGTGCACAAGTTGTGGGTTGTGGAACCCATATTCGCGGTTTTTATTCAATTATTGTTATTTGTTTAATGATTTTAAATTCTTTATCAAATGTGGTGGAAAATCTTCTTAATTTTTATTTAATTTGATTCTCAAACTCTCGGTTTTCAATTAAATTCTCCTTTAATTAATCTAAATATTCCGCCACGTCACCTCCCGTACTCCGGGGCGTGACATCTTTCCTGTTGGTCACAAAATGAATCCGTTTTTGGAATTGTCTCCTTGATATACTTGCAAATTGAATGTTAGTTAACTCACTTATAAGGGGAGTAGGAGGAAGAAACTTTCAGGCCGATATTGTCGTCTTTTCACTTTTATGTGTCTTTTTTTTTTTTTTTTTTGAGTAAATTGCATTGTTGCATCCCAAACTATATAGTTTTGCATAACGCATCTCGAATTTTTAATCTTAGCAAAATACTCCTTGAATTTTAAAATTATTGGCAATTAAAGTCCAATAACTAACGAGTGTTAGAAAGCATTGACGAATTTGGTCCTGGGATTCACACATGAATGTTTATAAGGGCAGATCTCATTATTTTAAGAAAAAAAAATTAAAACTCAACAAGTAAAAAAGAATATTGAACAGAAATTAAAAGTAGCTACTTGACCTAAATTCCACTAATTATAAAGTTTAGGATGCATTTTGCTAAGATTAAAAGTTCAGGGTGCATGGTACAAAAAACAAATAGTTCAGAGTGTGACAATGCAATTTACTATTTTTTTCGCTCTTGTTTTTATCTGATTAGTAATCAAAGTATCCTATAGCGATCAAAAGATGTTGCTAAAGTGATTTACTAATTCCTGATCAAGATTTTATATTTGTGATAATAGGGAACTGGATCAGCAAATTAAAGTGGTTGGATATTGTACTTCCTTGGGTTGTTCTTATATAGTCTTAATGCTTCCAACAGTCTTTCTTAAGTTGATCATTTGATAATTTTACTTCTCATGGCACATAATTCAACAATTTTCCATCTTGAACAATAAAAGCCAATTGATTGTACATATTTATATGCTTCGATTTACTTAGACCTGGTTTGGGACATGTCACTAACGGCTATGAGGTGATTGGCTCTAGTTAAAACAACTATGCATTATCACTCTAATTGTTTTCACTTTTGGTTCTAGTTTTTTGCATGCTAATGTTTTACCATTTAGAGTTCTGCCCGTATTTTAACGAATAACGATTCGTTGATGCATTTTTCCACCATGTCCTTTAAATGGGAAAACTTATTCTGAATATTGATATCTCAGGTCAATGTTCTAACTCACACTGCCGAAGTGACCTTTACTCCTGAACAGCTTACTACCATATAAAACCTGACAAAGAGGCACAATGGGCAAGACCAAAGAGAAATTTTTGGAAGTGGTGCGGCTAGTAATTGTGAGTGGCAGGAAAAGGAATTTTCATGGTTAACCTCTGTAAAGCGTCGGGAGGCAAAATCAGGTCAAGACTCTGCCAATATCAAGGGGTTACTAAATTCTGGAAATTCTTTAGAAAGCTTGGAAGCAGCTGAAGGTGATGCTCTGTGGGACATTTTTCGTAGAGAGGATGTTCCCAAGCTACAAGAATATCTGAAGAAGCATTTCAGGGAATTTAGGCACACCTTCTGCTGGCCATTACAACAGGTAATCGCATGGTGAACAGTCTTTTTCAACTCTATGCTTATTCTTGCTTGTTATGAGACCAAATTTTTTTTATTTATTATTGTTATCATTTTTTTCTGGGCAACGCTATAATTAGAACCTCTAAAGATGAGAACCCCTCATAATTTTTATTTTTTGACAGTTAGATTGAAGTTGAGTGGTCCAAAATTAAGTCTCACAAAAACAAAAATAAACACGGCTTCGCCCTACCATTTTGTATTTTAACCCCTCTTTTTTAAAATAACAAATATAAAAAATAATTTAAAAAAACTTTTGGTATTTTGCTGGAGGTAGGGCTCATCATCGGTGGGGGGGTAAGGTCTTCCGATGGAGGGGCGTGGCGGGTGGAGAAGACGTGGATTGACCGCGGATGTTCTCTCGACCTCTGCTAGACCTCCATGCGATGCCGTCTCAACCTCCACGCGACGCCGCCTCGACCTCCATGTGATGGAATCATGATGCCATCTCAACATCCAAGTGATAGGGCCGCGACCTCCGTGCGATGACATCTCAACCCACATAGGCGGAGCCTTTTCTGCACTGGATTGTGAGGCTGAGACCTCTGTCGAGCAAATGGGATGTCACCCATCGCGAAAGGCTGAGGGTGGGTTGTGACCAACGTTGCGATTTGGCGACTTCACCTACAAGATCTGAATATTTTTGGATTTGGGTAGTCGGCGATCAGCTATGGCGGCAGTGGAGCTGCCCTTTTTTTTTTTTTTTGTCGCCTTTTTTTTTTTTTTTTTTACTTTTTGGGTTTAATAATCTGGTGTGTGTGGTGTATTTGTTTATGGTGAGCTTGTTTTCCTTATTCACCCTTGCATGCAGATTGAATGGTCATAAAAGGGTCTCATTCATTAGAACCTTTAGAGGTTCTCATCATAGCATTGCCCTTATTTTTTTGTTTTATTTTTTATTTATTATACTTTATTTGTGTCTCTGCACAAAGTCTTGGTGACTGATGAATAGAATTGTTCTGTTGAAAAAGATGAATGTATCTTGGTGCTTTTGAAACAATCAACAATTTTTATTACAAATGTTTCATCTTTCTTCATATCAAATGTGTGTGTGTCTTGAAAGGAATGTTCCATCTTGCTCATTATGGGAGCTTTTCTGCTGATGTTGTAGCTGTTTTCCCTGCAGAATAATCTGCCTTCTGATTTGTCTCTAATTTTGTTTGACTAAAAATGTTAGTATGTTCTTATGTAGGGATTCTTCTATTTCATTGTTTGTTACTTTTTTTATGCAATAGGTTATTCATCCTATTCATGATCAGACCATGTATTTGATTATGGAGCACAAAAGGAAGCTTAAAGAAGAATATGGTTAGTTCATGATGGAGAAATCCATGGAGATCAGTTAAATTCCTTTCGTTTGTCCATTTTACATGCTTGAATGCTATCTCGTAGGGATTGAACCGTGGGCATTTGTCCAAAAACTAGGAGATGCTGTCTTCGTACCTGCTGGCTGTCCTTATCAAGCTAGAAACTTTAAGGTAATTGAGAGCTAATTTATTCGCTGGTTATTTTTTAATTTTATGTTTATTTATTTATTGGTTTTTGATAAATTCCTACCTGATTATTGAACCAAAGTTGTTTCCCCAGTTGATCAGAATAGGTGCTTCAAAACCTTCAATCTTTTAATTTTGACAATTTCAACTAGTCATCATGGATAAAGGTAACGTAGGATTTTATTTTTTAATTTATAATAAAGACATAGTGTACTTCGTTGTGGTGGCATCTGCTCAAACAGACCACATTTTCGGGAGGGAGATTTGGAGTACTATACATTTATTTCTTGCTTGATTTTTCTTATGTAGTTTGTCTGAATTGGATTTCTTTCATACATGCAAATGAACTGTTTGTCCTTGGGAATATTAAAACATAAGACTGTTATTATGCGCCGTTTTTACCGGTCCTGCATAAACGTTTCGCTTGACTTTGTCTCACCGGAAAATGTTGGCGAGTGCGTTTGGTTGGCTGAGGAATTACCAACACTTCCCTCCAACCACAGGGCTAAGGAGGACACATTGGAGGTACTTTTGTGGACTGTAGTGCTATGTCGGTAGCTAACATCTATATTCACAGCTCTCCGTCTGCAATCAGACCATATTTTAACACATGACACGTATCCCTTTTGAAAGGGACTAACTGCTGAGAGTTTGTCGGGTACGCAGCTTCTCAAATTCTTAAACAGAGAATTTAGAGAAGAAAAGAGGAATAAAAGTAGTAGATCTGAAATAAACTAGTCAAAATGGGCCAAGAGTCCTTTTATTTATGTGGCAACCTCCATTTCCAGATGATGAGGAATATGGAGATGGTTTTGTACATCATTCCAAAACAGATTTTTTGCACCAAACCCTCCTAAACTTTACGAGTTTAGCGGATTGGTCCCTAAACAAATAGTTTTTGCAATGGACTCCCAACTTCAAAATTTGTTATAGTCTTGATCAAATTGATAGTGGGGTTAGGATTTTAGATGGAATAGCCCACGTGCTAATCATGTGACCTTGTAAGAGGGGCATATGTCATTTTTGCCCTTCAAAAAATTAAACATAACCCCTTTGAAAAAAAATCATACCAATAATGTATATTTTGAATTCTTTTTGCTTTTCATTCTTGAATAATTCTTTTTTTTTTCTTTCATTTTTTTGGGTTTAGAAATTAGGGTATTTTTTTTTTCCTTCTAACTTCACCTTCTAGAATCCAACAATGGAGTTTCATCAGTTCAGTTCATCATCATCATCATCATGTTCTGGCGGTGATAACAATCCATCAGAACTTCACAAGCTCAATGACGACCATTTCTCCAGTGATTCGTCCTCCTCCTCGTAGTATCAAGACTCCTCGTCGGTCTTCGAATGTGAAATCGGAATTTTTGGCGATTATCGAACCAACAATCTCTTCTCTTCGGCGACGTTCTCGTTTGACTTTTCAAAGGAGGCAGAGTTGACAACCTAATCAAGCAAAGGTTCGTCTCGACCAAAGACGATGGTGCTAGGGATCCACAAAAACCCTCACTCCATCATTGTCGGCCAAGCTTGGCTCCACTCCCAGATCTCCTTGAAGGTGGTCAAGAAGAAGGGTGGAGGCAATTGGGTATGCCTGGAACTTGCCTTCCTCTGCCTATGGAGTTTCAAGGATCGTCACCCATGACTTCGCCGATCAGTTTGGGAAGTACCATAGCAATAATGAACTGTACGAACACGGTCTTTCCCTTGCTCTAGATGATTCTGCCATTGATTGGCAAGCAAGTGAGGGTGTAGACGAGTGTGGAGAAGATGAACAATTTTTTTTTGTTTGTTTTATTAGTTATTCTCTCTTTAAATGTTTTCTCATTTACTAATTATTAAGTTATCAATGGACATAAAATGCCCCTCTTATAAGGTCACATGACTAGCATGTGGGCTATTCCGTCCAAAACCTTGAACCTACTGTCAATTTAACCAAGATTGTGAAGAATTTTGAAGTTGGAGGAGTCGATTCCAAAAATTTTTAGGTTCGGGACCAATCAGCTAAACTCATAAAGTTCAGGGGGTCTAGTGCAAAAAAGCCTTCCAAAACTGAAAGAAAAAGAGAACAATGGGGATTACAAGGACCCCAACTTCCCAAGGCTAACAACGAAAATCTTACCAACAGATCCCTCTAAGCCTTAAATCCAGTAACTAACTTCATGCCTTAAATCCTTTCCCCATAACCAATCCTCTAACTAACTTCACACCTCAGCAATCCTAACAGCTAGGATTTACATATCCCATCCCATTGACTTGCATTTTCCGCTTTTTACCCCTCCTTGCATAAACAAACTTCAAAGGAGTGCTAACAGAGTTTATGTCATTAGTAGATTGCATAATGCAAAACTATGTACTTTAGGAGAACCTCTTTAAAATTGCCTTTAAAAAGTTCAATATGCTATTCTTGGACACAGGTAAAAAAGATGACCCTTTATGCAATGAAGGAAGCTGTCGAAACTTTGGCTACCTGCATGCATTAGACGGTTGGTTTTAGGCTTGTCTTGGCTTTAAGATGCCTATATTTAAAAAAATACGTTATTGTTGTAAATCAATTGTAGATGTGGATGCCATCTCTTGGCATTTTATAACCTTTGTGTATTTTATTGCATATTACAACCCCTCATTTAGGCCTCATTATATCTCCGTATAACTCCCCTCTTAATAATTTGTATCACCTCTCCATAATTCTCATTGTAACCAACATAACTTGTGTCTTTTCTCTTACCTTTGCTTATGGTCCTTAGCATATAAATGGAGTTTGCGTGAGCGTGTATTTTACACCATTTACAAATGAAAGAAGAGAAAGTGATAGCTCTCATATTTCTCCTCTCTTTTTTAATCATGCTTCGTAATTTATCTATAGTGCTATTTTGCATTCGTTTTTAAAACGTTAGCCCTAGCCCTTTTTCTTTGTCAAGCTTAATTTAGTGATGCAAGAACGGGCCGGGCCGGCCCATTCTCCTTAGGCCCACACGGGCCGTGGGTCGGGCCGGGCCGGCCCATATTAAAAATACCTTGACCCGGCCCGGTCCGCAAGCCAATTTTACATGGTTGTGGGCCTTAAATGGGCTGGCCTATCTTGGCCTATCATGGGTTTAAATGGGTCAGCCTATCTAAGCATGTAATTTTTAATTTTTTAATTTTTAAACAAGTTAACAAATATAAAAGTTTGAATAATCAAGGGAAATATAAAAAGGGATATTTTATTTACGATTGCCTCATTAAAAACCTTTTCAATAAAAACCTAGTGGGACAAAACCTTGGTAAGGAAAAAAGAGTACAATCGAGATAATTATACATAAGAAGTTTACAAAATTACTAAAAACAAAAAAAACATAAAAAATATTGTTCATAATTAATTACAACGTATTACTCCTAGTAGGAGTATCAGAAATGTCCAAATTTTCAAAGTCATCAACCCAATCATCTTGAACTTCTTGGCTTCTTCTGCGAGCATCCTCCCAATCTTTGACGCACATTACTGCTTCTAGAATATCGTCACTCATATGTGCACGCCGTTCATCAAATACTCTACCACTGCAACTAAATACTTGTTCACTTGCAACTGTGGACACTGGTATGGTTAGTATATCACAAGCCATTTTAGAGAGCACAGGAAAAGTTCTTGACTGTGATCTCCAAAATGACAAAAGATCAAACTTATTGAAATCATGACCACCACCTTGCTCATTGAAAATGAATGCCGCAAAATTTGTTTCCAGATAGTTTTATAGTTCACTGCGTGTTGAAGATGTGGATGATGCATCCAAACCAAATTCGATGTAGCTAATCATACTTGCCCATGAAGAACCATGTGGTACAGATGTAGTATTTGCTAAAGGTGTAGGGGATACTACTTGGCCTCCTCCATATTTTTCATTATATGCAGTAAATATGTTGTTAACTTTTGCTTGCACATTTTGAATGGTTATGATGTCAGAATACACCCTTAATTTTTCCCCTATACCCTTAAACAAATATTCAACACCAGCTAATTTAACTCTTGGATCCAATACAATGGCTATGCATTACAAAGGTGAAACACGCTCCCAATATTTTTTGAATTTTTGTTCTATGAACTAAACAAATTCCGTAAACATGTCAAAATCTCTATGCATATCGAAGGTTGCAGCAATGTCGTACAATTTATGTAACGCATGAGGAGAGGTGGGATAGTACATAACTGAGAGTTGGAGAGTGGCTTCATAAAAAACTTTTAAGAAATTGTAGAAGCATAAAGCAATTTGCCAATCAAATTCTTGAAGCGGCTCAGTTGGATTCTTCAAGTTGTAATACGCGGTTATGAACTCTTTGTATGGTAGGCATGCATTCATCATCAAATATGTTGAATTCTACCGGTGTCCCATGTCAGTTGGCAGTTTTCTGGGTTTCATGCTTACTCTCTTGCAAAGTTTAGTAAACTCTTAAATTCGAGAGCCAAAACTTGCTATGTAACCCAAAGCCGTTCGAATATTTTCCAAATAACCTTGAAAAAATTTCATGCCATCTTGAACACACAAGTTAATAATATGACAAGCACATCTTTGGTGAAAAAGTGTTTCGCCATGCTGTGGTATCAATGTTGCTTTGAAAAGGTTAATAGCAGTAGTATTAGCAGATGCATTATCAAATGTGATGCTCAAAACCTTTTCTTTAATGCCATAAAAATCAAAAAATTCCATGATGACATCATGAATGGCCTTGGCATCATGCGGATAAGGCATTCGTCGAAAAGCAATTAACCTTTTTTGAAAAGACCAATCTTTATCCACATAATGTGCAGTTACACAAATATAACCTTTTTTGAATGTACTCATCAAAGGCAGGATCATCAGCAAGACTAGTTGGTTGTTGAGCACTAGCCAAATATCGAGCATGCCATTCTCTAGCTCTTTGTTGGTCATATGACCAATTGGTAACACTACCATCAGGGCTAAATTGAAGTGTTTGTTGACGACAATCAATACCACGTACACCATGCTTAGCTTCGTATTTTTTGCGATGCCTCTCTAAGTGACAAGTGCCAGAAGAGGATTTACATGTGTAGTCTTGTTTGCATACTTTGTAAATTGCACGCTCTTCTATTACACCATTCTCGTTTGTACGTGTTACAAGATCAAAGTAACTCTAAACTGGTGAAGTTCGTTGAACTTTCCTTTTGCCCTTACGAGTGACTTTAGAGGAGCCATCAACTTGAGATAGTAAGTCAACTTCAATTTCTTCCAATGGATCATTAAATTGTTCTTCGTTGATCACCAAATGTGAAATGTTGGCTCTCCCTCTATGTGATGATGCCATAGCTTCCATAAAAAATAACAATAAATTAACGTAACATAAAAATTAAATAAAATAATTACACAATAAAATTAACTTATAACAATACAAAATTAATGAACAACAAATAAAATAAATTATACCTTCAAGTTTTTTCCTTTTCTGAAGAACTCTAAGTAATCTAAAAAACAAGACAATACATAAGATCTTAGAAGTTTGTTGAATAAGTATTTCTATGAATGTTTTACGTTTATTTATAGGTAAAAAAGTTTATTCTTTTATTTTTTTTTCTTTCAAGTATGATTTGATTAGACAATTTGTTGAAGACTTAACATCTCAGCTTTACACATTGCAGGCCTTCCTTCTGAGCCTCTACGTTAGGCTTGCCCCTTTATAATTGCATAGGGGAATCTAATGCCATGTTTACTCACGGGTAAATATGACATGCATAAATCATATAATATTTAATTCTTATATGTATTAAATAATATATAAGTATTAAATGTGTAGTATCTTGATGTGATAATACATGACCTATAGACTCAGTATCCGATTCTCAACTTTGCTTCTCAAAAGCAAAGCATGCCTTATGTAAAAAAACCCAAACTACCCTTATGTAAAATAAACTTGTATATAAAATTTTTACCCAAGGGACGGACCCCGGGAGGGGGGTTTACCACCCACCTTCCAACCCCCACGTCGACCTTACCTCGAAGGTCGATCTGCGTACAACCTCTGCGTAAGGGCAATCTGTTAGATATGTATACCCTAAGGAGTAAAAATGTAATAAGTTTTTGGAAACATTTTTATCAATAAAGAATTTATTTATTATTTATATACCAAATCTTGTCCTCTTTACGCTCATATTTGTTGAATGTATGTTAAGCAAACAATAGTCTGAGACTGTCGGTCTAAACCTTTAAGAATTGGGCATATGATGGACAGATTATGCGGAAGACACGAATCTTAAGGTGATGGTCTAAAACATAAGATCCGCAATCGAGGGAATAAAGTTGGGTGCTTTATTCATGTAAAGATTGCTATGTTGTCTACATCCCTTTTGGGAGATGGTTTGTCTTGACAATCGGAGGTGGACTCCGTGAATAAAAACATTGACACGTTGTCATAGGTGACGATGTGTTGGATCAGGACATAAAGTGAATTGATTTGGATTAATAATTCTGTCTTGGTAAATCGATTCACTTTAGACAATCATTTGTGTTGTATCTTAATCCCGAGATAAATAGTGGGCCCGTTGTCTTGACTTGTGTCTCTTGATGTACTAAAGGGTGACACCCACATCTTAATAGTGGTATGCATGTTGGTACGTTGGGGGCATGACTCTTGATGGCATAGACCTGTTATTCATAGATATGGAATCCATAGCTCCTCTTTAGGAGTAATGATATCCTCTTATATGCGTTATCTTGTAATTAAAAAACTAGAGCGCTCAACCATTTGGATACATAGGTGTAACCAAATGGTATACTGTCTTTGGATAGTAAGTTTTCTAATGGTGAGATAATGGAATGTAAGATAAAAATAATAGGAAAGGTAAGATAGAACTTATACTTAAGTCGATTATGGATTATCATATAGGGATACGATACACTATGATATGTCATTGAGACTTAGCTATACGGGCTTCGTAATTCTACATAGTTCGAGAGTGCAGCTCCAAGCTTTTAGTGGAGTAGCGTTGGAGTTGATAATTGTGAAATGTATATCTGGGATATTGGGTTTCATAATTATATATAGGTCCATTTGGTCCTCTTTGCTAGCTCACAACATCCTATAACGACACGGCGTGCTTTTTCAATAATTGATGACTTATGTCAGATTTATCAGATTGGTTAAAATTTGAAAGAATCAGATAATTCATGTCTGTTTATCGGTTGAATTAATTTTTGTGATAAAATTGATTCAACATAAATTTGTTGAATTATTGGGATCGGATAATTCTTATCTGTTTGTCGGTTGATTTAATTTTAGATAAATTAGATCAAGATAAACTTGTAGAATTATTGAGAATTGATTTATTTTCTTAGAGATTACCTATATAAAGTTGCTTTGGTCAGATAACTTCTCTGTTGGGTTATTTGAATTAAAACTAAGACTTTATCCTATAGAATCTCAGGTGGAAAATAAAAGATTCATGAGATTTTTATTCGGTAGTTCGGCCTGCCGATAGGGCCTGTTCGGCCTGCCGATCAGGTGGTTCGGCCTCCCGATCAACGAATGATAAGATCACGCGTTTGCACGCGGATCTTATCAGATATTGATCCGAACTTGATTCTGTTTGGAGTTTTTGAGACCTAATTTGATAAGAACTGACCCTAGGACCAATCTCTATATAAAGGGAGTAAGTCTTAAGAGTTACTCAGATCAATTGAGAGATTAAGAGTGATACTTTGCTAGTGAGAATCTAAAAACTCCCTAAGAGCTTTTGTTCACAAATCACGAACACTTGCTTTGGGTCATCTCGATTGGTTGGAAGGAGAGTCACCTAGTGGAAGAGCTGTTCGTGTGAGCCCACACTCACTCCGGTCGTGGATAGAGAATAGCAAAAAATACCAGTTGGTTAAGGCTCTTTTGGAACGTTACTTCTCTTCACGTTTGCGAGGGTTCTTCGAGATACAAAGGTCAGTAAGATCTGATTAATTTATGCATATAGTATGTCAAACTTGTGTTTTGAAAAATACTCTGATGTAAAAATTTTTTAAAATTCTATTGTGCATTCTTATTCCAACAATTGGTATCGGAGCCATGGTTTTTGCATAAATTTACGAGTTTGTGATCATGTTATATGTATAAATTTTGTAATCTTAATCTTGAATTTAATTTTATAGAGAGTTGGCACTCTAGGTTTCTATATATTATATATGTTGTCATGGATTATGTGGTGAATGTTTATTAATTAATTATGATTGATTAAATTCTTATTTATTTATTTATTTATTAATTAATTTATATCGGTTATGGTTCCTTAGAGGTTAGAATGTCTATTTAGGTTTTTCATGTAATTAGATGGCAGACTATCATCTCCGTCTAGGAATTGTTATTTTATTTTAAATTTGTATGAATTTTGTAATTAAATAATTATTCAAAAAAGACGGATCTAGAAGATTAATGATGATGCTCCTAGGTATTTCCTGAGTCTCTAATTTTATGTTTTTGAATTGTTGAAATAAAATTTATGAATTGCATTAAAAATTGTATTTTCTAGAATGGAGATTTCTGCTCAGTCGACATGCCGAACCTCATAGTTCGGCAGGCCGATGGTCGTAGATCGGTAGGTCGGACTTGTGGTTCGGTAGGTCGTCAGTGGGGCAAAAATCAGATGGCTCTAGCGGCAGGCCGATCACCCAAATCGGCCTGCCGACCGAGAGCTGGAAAATTTTCAAAAAAGGTGCAATTTTTTCAATGTAGTTTTAATTTTATTTTTAGGACAATTCTGAGAAACATTAAATTTGGATATGATCGGAAATATGAAGTATTCGAGTCATACGTGATTGAAGACTTGAAGATGAGAATTACATGAAGAATGATACAGCTTGAGAATTCAAGGATGAAGAATCGATAATATGTCTCGATTATTCTCTTGTAATCTTAGTTTTCTATTCTCTAAGGTGGAGCCATAATATTACGGTTATTTATTATTTTGCTTGTAGGTTTGCTTCATTGCTTTGCTTGTCTGTATTATAATATGATTTACCATGTATATTGATAACATGTCATATAGAATAGGGAGTGCCGCTCATATTAAAATTGTTCATGCATATCCTTAAAATAAAACCTTGATTTCAAAAGATTGAGTGGGAGAAGGTTTTCGAAGAGAGAACCTAAGGCCTCCATCGTTGGTCCATAGGCAGAACATGGTGGTCCCAACCCCAGGAAGGGATTTCTATCATATACTAGATTGGATCTCTAAGAGGATAAGGTATTTTAGCATGATTTATGGTTGCACACCCCTAAGTGGTGATTATAAATCATGGATAAAATGATTGAAATGATGGTTAGACACTTATGTTAATTTTATTATTAACCTCCCCTAGGAGCTCTGTTAATAAAATTAATGGCCAAAGAAATGATTATTAATATATGCTAGATCATACGGGTCCTAGATGGCATATATTAATCAAGAGGGGATCTGTGTTCCTAATTGAATTTGGCATGACTCCCTTAGGAGCTTGTTGAATTCTGAGTTGGGAATTATCGTTGTAAGGTTGTGATATTTTAAAGGTTTTGACACATAAACACATTTGTATTTTTTTTACATGATTGTGTTATCTTACTAAATTATTATTATATGATTGCTTATGTTTGGTATATGATTCTTTATTGTAGATTAAAAATATCTAAAAACGCTTTATCATCGATACTTGACAAAAACCTATTAACTGGAGAGAATTATAATGATTGGAAACGAAACCTGGATATCGTCCTGTCCTTTGAGAAACTGAAATATGTACTGACAACCTCTTGTCCTCCCGAGCCTACGGGAGAATCAACTAATGAGCAATTCTAAGTGTATGATCGCTGGAAAGATGCTAATGATCAGGCCCGCTGTTATGTTATGGCCAGCATGAATAACGTGCTGCAGGCTCAACATCAGGATTATGAGACTGCGAAACAGATCTTGGATAATCTAGAGGATATGTTTGGAGGCCAGGCCATAACAAAGCGGCAAGGGCACTTCGAAAACTTCTTAACTATAGACAGAGGCCGAGGACATCTGTAAAGGAGCATATGGTGTTGGTCATGGGTTACCTCACTGAGGCTCAAACCAATGGAGCCGACATCGATGCTGAAACTCAGATGACTATGGTCTTTGAGACTCTATTTAAGGAATTTATTTTGTTTAGAGCTACTTTTAATTTAAGCAATAGAATGGATATGACCTTGACAGAATTGATGAAACAATTACAGGAGTTCGAATTGCTGATCAAGGAGTTTCTTGCGGGTGGTGAGGCCAACATGGTAGCTGCTTCTGGTTCCAATATTAACTCTGGGAATGGAAAGAAGCAACGGGCCAAGAACGGGAAGTCTTCTATTCCTGCTACTACCAAGAGCAAGAAGAAAAAGTAGAAGAACCCAAAGAAGCTTAAGTGCTTATTCTGTGGAAAGGTCGGATATATCAAGAAGCATTGCAAGGACTTCCTTTCCAAATGAGGTAGGTGTGATCTTCTGTATTTAGAAACCTGTTTGGTTGAGGAATCCAGTGACATTTGGGTAATAGATTCCAGTGCAACTAATCATGTTTGTGTTTCTCTGCAGGGGTTCAAAAAAACGAGAAGTCTACTACATGAGGACTTCATGCTTCGGATGGGCGACGGATCATTGGTCTCAGTGGAAGCAATGAGAGATGTCCATCTTTATTTTGATAATTATAGGAATTTATTTTTGCAAAATTGTTTTTATGTTCCTAAATTCAAAAGGAATTTAATTTCTGTATCTTGTTTATTTAAAGTCTCCTATTTGGTTTCTTTTAATGATAAAGTGGTTATTCGTAAAAACAGATCTTTTATCTGTTATGGATGGATGTAAAATAATCTATATTTTATCAAACCTAAGATGGACTTATTGCTTAATGCTGAGATGAATGATAATAACTTTAAAAGACTTAAAACTTCTCACTCTAATAAGACTTATCTTTGGCATTTGCGCCTTGGTCATATTAACCTGAATAGGATTCAAAGATTGGTAAGGGATGGACCTTTAAGTCACTTAAAGGTGGAATCTATACCTCAATGCGAATCTTGTTTGGAGGGTAAAATGACCAAAAGACCATTCGGGTCTAAGGGCAATAGGACCGAAGGGGTTCTATAACTTATGCATAGTGATGTTTGCGGACCGATGAACATCCGGGCACGAGGAGGGTATGAGTACTTCGTCACTTTTATTGACGATTACTCAAGATATGGGTATGTGTACCTGATGCACCACAAAAGCGAAACTTTTGACAAGTTTAGGGAGTTTCAGGCTGAAGTGGAAAAGCAATTAGGTAGACTCATAAAGGCACTTCGATCTGATTAAGGTAAGAAATACCTTTCTGATGAGTTCTTGAAACACTTATTAGAGAATGGGATTTTATCCCATTTGACTGCGTCGGGCACTCCGTAGCAGAATGGCATAGCAAAGAGAAGAAATAGGACTTTGTTGGACATGATTAGGTCCATGATGAGTTATTCATCATTTCCTTTATCCTTTCGAGGATATGCACTACAAACCGCATGTTATCTTTTGAACAATGTGCCTTCAAAATCAGTCCCTAAAACTCCTCATGAGTTATGGACGGGTAGGAAGACATCCTTGAGCCATATTCGCATATGGGGATGTCTGGCTCATGTCCTGTTTAAGGATCCGAATAAGTTGGAAGCACGTTCAAAAGTTTGCGTGTTTGTAGGATATCCAAAAGGAACTAAAGAGGTTATTTTTATAACCCAAAGGAAAATAAAGTCATAGTTTCAACTAAAGCAACTTTCCTTGAGGAGAGTTACATGGAAGACTCTAAACCTCGAGCAAAGTGGTGCTTGAGGAGTTAAGGAGTGATCCGATCACTCTGAAGGTTCCGAATGAAACCATTTCGATCAGTGTAGAAAAACCAAACAAACCTGAACAACAACCTCAACGGCTTCGCCGTAGTGGGAGGATCAGGCGTCAACCTGAGAGGTATATGTTCAATGGGGAAGTCTTTTTGGCTGAACCGGATGAACATGACAAGGATCCTTATACTTACGCAGAAGCTATGGAGGACGTTGATTCAAAACTCTGGACAGAGGCCATGAACATTGAGATGAAGTCTATGGAGACTAATCAGGTCTAGGAGCTTGTGGATCTTTCCGAAGGGGTAAAACCCATAGGGTGTAAGTGGATCTACAAGAGGAAAAGATGAGTGGATGGAAAGGTCGAAACCTTTAAGGCTAGACTGGTAGCTAAGGGTTATAGGCAAAAGGAAGGAATCAATTATGAGGAAACCTTTTCACTTGTAGCCATGCTTAAGTCCATCCGAATTCTCTTGTCCATAGCTGCCGCTTTCGACTACGAGATTTGACAGATGGATGTCAAGATGGCTTTTTTGAATGGCTATCTTGATGAGTCCATTTATATGAAACAACCAGACGGGTTCAAGGTCACGGGTCAAGAGGGTAAGGTTTGTAGGCTACTAAAGTCAATTTATGGACTTAAGCAGGCTCTAGTTCTTGGAACATAAGATTTGATTAGGTAATCAAGACTTATGGGTTCTCACAAAATGTGGATGAACCATGTGTTTATAAACACATTAAGGATGGGAAGGTGGTTTTTCTACTACTCTATGTAGATGACATATTGCTAATTGGTAAAGACGTTGGGGCGTTGTCATCAGTCAAATTATGCTTGACCAAGCAGTTTGACATGAAGGACTTGGGTGAGGCTAATTTTATTCTCGGTATCTAGATCTTTCGAGATAGGAAGAACAAAATAATAGCTTTGTCCTAGGCCGGCTACATAAATAAAATTCTTAGAATGTTTGCAATGCAGGATTCTAAGAAAGGTGGGCAATTGTCTAGGTCTGGAATTACTTTTTCTAAGAAAGACTCTCTAAAGTCTTATGAAGAAAGAGAATACATGAAGAAGGTGCCTTATGCTTCGGCAGTGGGTAGTCTCATGTATGCCATGCTTTGTTCACAATCGGATATTAGTTATGCGGTCGGGATTATAAGTCGATTTCAGGCGGATCCAGGATCGAACTATTGGGTTACGGTAAAGCATATTTTCAAGTACCTAAGAAGGACTCGAGGGTATATGCTTGTATATTTGTGTGAGGACCTGACTCCTCTAGGATATACTGTGACTCAGATTTTCAATCCTATCTAGATTCTAGGAAATCAACTTTGAGTTTTGTGTTTACTCTGGGCAGTGGTGCCATCAGTTGGAGAAGTACTAAGCAAGATTGCACTTTGGATTCAATGATGGAGGCCGAGTATGTAGCAGTTAGTGATGCTTCAAAAGAAGCAGTGTGGCTCCGCAAGTTCCTTGGAGATCCTGAGGTAGTTCCTGGTATAGATAAGGCGGTATCACTATACTGTGGCAACAGTGCGGCGGTAGCTAATGCTAAGGAACCAATATTTCACAAGAAGAATAAGCATATTGATCTGAAGTATCATGTGATAAAGGACTTCATTGAGGGCGGGCAAGTCACAGTGTGCAAAATCGCGTCAGACGACAGTTTAGCTGATCCATTTACGAAGACACTTACTGGGAGAGTCTTCGAGAGGCATGTAGAAGCTATGGGGATGAGAGATTTGTCATATTTACTCACTTAGTGCAAGTGGGAGATTGTTAGACATGTATGCCCTAAGGAGTAAAAATGTAATAAGTTTTTGGAGACATTTTTATCAATAAAGAATTTATTTATTATTTATATACCAAATGTTGTCATCTTTACGTTCATATTTGTTGAATATATGTTAAGCAAATAATAGTCTGAGATTGTTGGTCTAAACCTTTAAGAATTGGGCATATGATGGACAAATTATGCGAAAGACACGATTCTTAAGGTGATGGTCTAAAACATAAGATCCGCAATCGAGGGAATAAAGTTGGGCGCTTTATTAATGTAAAGATTGTTATGTTGTCTATATCCCTTTTGAGAGATGATTTGTCTTGACCATCAGAGATGGACTCCATGAATAGAAACATTGGCACATTGTCATAGGTGAAGATGTGTTGGATCAGGACATAAAGTGAATTGATTTGGATTAATAATTATGTCTCGGCAAATTGATTCACTTTAGACAATCATTTGTGTTGTATCTTAATCTTGAGATGAATAGTGGGCCCGTTGTCTTGGCTTGTGTCTTTTGATGTACCAAAGGGTGACACCCACATCTTAATAGCTGTATGCATGCTGGTACGTTAGAGGCATGACTCTTGATGGCGTAGACCTGTTATTCATAGATATGGAATCCATAGCTCCTCTTTAGGAGTAATGATATCCTCTTATATGCGTTATTCTATAATTGAAAAACTGGAGCGCTCAACCATTTGGATACATAGGTGTAATCGAATGGTATACTGTCTTTGGGTAGTAAATTTTTCGATGGTGAGATAATGGAACATAAGATAAAAATAATCAGGAAGGTAAGACAGAACTTATCCTTAAGCCGATTATGGATTATCATATGAGGATACGATACACTATGATATGTCATGGAGACTTAGCTATACGGGCTTCGTAATTCTATGTAGTTCGAGAGTACAGCTCCAAGCTTTTAGTGGAGTAGCGTTGGAGTTGATAATTATGAAATGTATATCTAGGATATTGGGTTTCGTAATTATATATAGGTCCATTTGGTCCCCTTTGTTAGCTCACAACATCCTGTAACGACACGGCGTCCTTTTTCAATAATTGATGACTTGTATCGGATTTATCAGATTGGTTAAAATTTGGAAGAATCAGATAATTCATGTTTGTTTATCGGTTGAATTAATTTTGTGATAAAATTGATTCAAGATAAACTTATTGAATTATTGGGATCGGATAATTCTTGTCTGTTTATCGGTTGATTTAATTTTAGATAAATTAGATCAAGATAAACTTGTAGAATTATTGAGAATTGATTTATTTTCTTATAGAATCTCGGGTGGAAAATAAAAGATTCGCGAGATTTTTATTCGGCAGTACGGCCTGCCCATGGGGCCTGTTCGGCCTACCGATCAGCGAATGATAAGATCACGTATTTTTATGCGGATCTTATCAGATATTGATCCGAACTTGATTCTGTTTTGAGTTTTTGAGACCTAATTTGATAAGAACTGACCCTAGGACTAATCTCTATATAAAGGGAGTAAGTTTTAAAAGTTACTCAGATCAATTGAGAGATTAAGAGTGATACTCTACTAGTGGGAATCTAAAAACTTCCTGAGAGCTTTTGTTCACAAATCACGAACACTTGCTTTGGGTCATCTTGATTGGTTGGAAGGAAAGTCACCTAGTGAAAAAGCTGTTCGTGTGAGCCTACACTCACTCCGATCATAGATAGAGAATAGCAAGAAGACCAGTTGGTTGAGGCTCTTTTGGAATGTTACTTCCTTCACATTTTGCGAGGGTTTTTCGGCATACAAAGGTTAGTAAGATCTGGTTAATTTATGCATATAGCATGTGAAACTTGTGTTTTGAAAAATACTCTGATGTAAAATTTTTTTAAAATTTTGCTACACACTCTTTTTCCAACACAATCTGCGTCAGGGTAATAATTAAGCTCCACACATACTAACAATGCCTACAAGAAAAAAACTTAAAAAAATGCAGAGAAAAGAAAAAGTGCTTGTCAGGCCTATTGCAATGTGATGTGCATGGGGGAATCTAATGCTATATTCACTCAGGGGTGAATATGGCATGTATATATATTATATAATATTTAATTCTTACATGTATCAAATAATATATATATTAAATGTATAGTATTTTGATGTGATAATACATGACCTACAAATTCAGCATCTGATTCTCAACTTTACTTCTCAAAAGCAAAGCATGCCTACAAGAAAAAAATAAAAAAATATAATAATAAAAAGAAATGAAAAGAAAAGAAAAAGAACTTGCCAGGCCTATTGTGATGTGATTGCATTGGAGAAATCTAATGCCATATTCACTCATGGGTGACTATGGCATGTATATATATTATATAATATTTAATTCTTATATGTATTAAATAATATATATATTAAATGTATAGTCTTTTGATGTGATAATACATGACTTACAATGGGCCTTACATGACTTACTGGAGAAGGCCATACTCAACCATGTTCACCCATGAAGAAACATGGAAAAATATATCTAAATATATATATATATATTTATATGAAATTGAGCTACAATGGGCTGGCCCATTGTGGGCCATGATTTTCCATGGGTTGTGCCGAGCCGGCCCATGGGCCGACATATATTAGCCTAGTCCAGCCCATCAGTATTTATGGGCCGTACAGGGCCGTGAACAGTGTCGGCCTGGCCCATCATTGTAGCAGGACGGGCTCGGGCCGGCCCATTGTTGCATCTCTAGCTTAATTATGTATGGTTATTAGTTGATTTTATCATGTTTATGCTTAATCTTGATGAAGTTTTGGCTCTATGGCTTAAGTACATACAATATGTTATCAAATTTCTCTTTATCAGCTTCTTATTTCCAACATCATATTCTATTTCTTCTACTTGAAAATATGCTTTATTTTATTTCCAATGCTCATATTTAGCTAGTTCATGCTAGTTTAGAGATTATGGATAGAAATATAAACTAATTTTAAGCTAATGCATATTAGCATACAGATTATTGATAAATTTTGTCTCCATTTTTTTATTGTAGAATTTAATCTTATAATCGATAGTCGATTTATTTTATTGTCAATTTATGTGCATTTTCAAATATATGTACCGAGTTTATTGTGAATTTATTGTCAAGTTATACATTGTATATTAACAAGTTTCTGTGCTGTTAGAATTTTTACCCACCTGAATTGATCATAGCTCTTAATGTAATTTGATATAAAAAGAAAGACTGTCAGTAGTTTATGTTGGATATGTTTTTCACTTTATGTTGTCATTGGTTGGATTTAGAACTATTTGAAGTCTTTCTTGTGTGGAGTATAAAAAGGAAGCTTTATACATATTTTGAGTACGTATGGTTAGAATTGCACGAGTTTTAGGCGTTGGCTATTTGGCCTTGGTTGTCATTCTTCTTTTTTTTTTTTTTTTGAAACAAGAGACTTTATATTGACGTATTAATATGTGCAATGGAAAGAGGAAGACATTTTATCATCACAGAAAGGAGTTGGTTACAAAAAGTCCTCACAAGATCAGAAGATAACACTGTACAAAATTCCTTATCATGAGGAACCCGTAAAGCTACCCAGCATCATATCTTGTCCCATTGCCTCGCTATCCTCCTCAATATTATAGAAAATTTTACGATTCCTCTCTAACCAAATTCCCCAAAATACTCTCAAAACTGCAGCATTCGATAAAAGCTTAGCTTTTACTTCTAAAATCAGAAGGTAAAGAGTATAAGCAAAGATCTTCGCAAGTAACAGGAGCTGTCCACGACAATCCCAGCTCACGATGTAGCCTGCGCCAAATATTAGAGCTGTACGGGCAGTGTAAAAAAGGTGTTCTATGGATTCTCCACTTTTCTTGCAAAGAATACACCACTCCTGAAAAATCGAGATGTGCGGATTCCTACGATGTCATTAGTATTCAATTTATCAAGCACTGAAATTCAACAAAAACCTTGAACTTTTGAAGGAGTACGCGATTTTCAAGTACGGTCATAAAAGGGAAAAGGGTAGGCTAAGAGAGTGTCAATTAAAAAGGAGAAGAAAGATTTAACCGAAAAGAAAACTGAAGTTTCCAACTCCCAACTTCTCCTATCCGAGACAACCCCCAATATTAACTTGTTCCAACATTGATACAAACTCTGTAGCTTCAATTGATTCCCTTTCGCTCAAGTTCCTAGTAAACTTGAAAGTCCCAGGAAGTAACTGATTCTTGCTCATCCAGATTTTCTAACCTTGCTGCCCTGATCTCAATAATGCCTGTTATGCTGAGGAGACAATCTGTATAGGGCTAGAAATTTGCTACAAAACGCCACATCCCGTGACCAAACATCCTCCCAAAGCCGAACTAATTCTCCATTCCCCACTTTCCATCTTACATGTCGAAAGAAGAGTTCCAAAACTGTTGAATTGCTTTCCATGGACATCTGTATGTTACTCTAGACGTTGATCCCGAATCCCATTTGTTTGAACTTAACCCTGTAACGCCCTAAAGTTAATTAAATGACATTAGAGTGTAAGATGGTGGATTAGTATGCCATAATGAATATTTTAAACTCAATTTGATCATTTGATGAGATTTTTGAGTTTAAAGTTGTTTTAATTATTTTAATGATTTCTAGTTGTTTTTAATCATTTTAATTGTCATTTTGAGTATTTGGGACACAACAATTTGTCAAATGTCAAATATGTTTTGTTTTACAAAACCGTAGGCGGCACACGGTATTCGCACAGTAAAATCGCCCATTATTTCTCTCTATTTATATCTCACTCTCCCTCTCTTCCTCTCATTCTCTCATTCCCTCTCAGCTCTTCCCCTCTCTCTCTCTCTCTCTCTCTCTCTCTCTCTCTCTCTCTCTATCTCTCTCTCTCTCTCTCTCTCTCTCTCTCCTGTGCATTTCTCCCTCTCGGTCTCTTTCCTTCTCTCTCATTTTCCTTCTAAATTTTTGAATCAAATCGAGCCCTAAGCATCGGGTTGGTGGATTGGAGGCTCGGGAATGAGTTTGAGCAACCGGAAACGCGATTTCTCATTCATCCATCCGGCAGGTCAAACCTAGGAATGTTCAGCCGACCGGGCCTGGTCCTCCGGCAGGCCGAACCAGGGAGACCGGCAGGCCTACCGAACAAGGGCAGATTTTGTGATTTTCATCGATTTTCACTGTTTTGAACCCCGATTGAAATCTCAACTTTATAAAATGATTTTAAATATACAAATAGCACACTAGGACATCATGAAATGGTTTAGCAACATAGGATATCTTAAATTAGATACTGATAGACTTAGTTTGTATTTAGGGTCGTTTGTGGTTCTGCGGAGCTAACGTATAGCAGACCGGGATTACGGTGTGGGGCACCGACATGAGTATCGAGGTAGGACTTCTACCTCTCTTTCTTTGATAACCTAGTTCAAATGATTTGGCCTTGAAAAGGGTTTTTATCAAAATGTTTTCAATGATTGATTGAAAAAGGAATTTTATCGGTTGTTTTTATGAACCGTGGATCGAAATGAACTTTATAGTGAATGTAAATGATAACACCTGGTAAAAGGGTTTTGAATAATGATAGAAATGAATATAAGGGTATGATGCCATATCAGAGATCGGGTCGTGTAGCGATCGATCTTGGGGGCATGTCCCGAAAGCCAGCTAGGCCACTTCGGTGGTGTTATTTATATAGTTTGCCCAGGAAAGAAAATGATGATTTCTCTGATCGACCAATAAACTGTTTTGGGTGAGAATGGTTGTGTTTAAACTTATTGTTCAAGTTTTCTCCTAAATAATCTCTTGAAAAATGATATTTTCCTTTTAAAATTTATTTTTTCCTTAAAATATAGTCCTATTGAGCCTTTTGCTCATATTTTATTTGTTTTATACTTTTTCCCCTCCAGGTGGATTTTTGCTTAGGTTCAGAGAAGATTCTTCGGATAGGACTCAGGAGCAGTAAGAGAATCTTAGTAGGTTATTTGTAATATTTAATCAAAGCATGTAATATTTTAATTTTCTCTCTACTTGGACTGTGATTGTATTATTATATTGTCAGTACTATGTGTGTGCACAAGTTGTGGGTTAGTGGGACCCATACTTGTAACTTTTATTGTTTAATTTCTTACTTAATGTTTGCCTTAATGATTTTATCTGTTTAATGTTTATGAATTCTTTTTACAAAAAGGTTTTGAAACTCTCATATTTTTATATTTAATTTAACCCTTAAACTCACATTTTTAACTAAATTCTTATTTAATTAACTTATATAACCCGTCACGTCACCTCCCGTACTATGGGACGTACAAACCCATACTTGCTTTTGATAACCTTATGCCACTGCGAGTCGGACTCCAGCAGAAATCTCTACAGCCATTTGGCTAATAACACCTAATTTCTTCTAACTATATTTTTGATTCCCAGGCCTCCCTTTTGCTTAGGAGAACACACTTTTTCCCAGGCCACTAAATGAGAAGCACCATCCTGGGCAAAACCTTCCCGGAAGAAATCTCTCATCATTTTTTCAAATGTGCTGCCACCCCTTTAGGAATACGAAAACTAGATAAGGAATAAACTGGGAGAGAGGAAAGCACCGATTTGATGAGGGTTAACCGATCACCCTTGGATACATAATCTTTCTTTCAAAAACTTCATCGGCCACTCTCCCGCTGAACACCCAATCAACTCGCTAGGTGAGTTAAACGATCTGTCTACACATTGATGCCCAAGACGACAGTCTCGTCTAGGTTTACCTTAAGTCCTGACACCAAACAAAAAACATCTAAAACATTGTCCAAATTCAATAGACTCTCTTCATCCAGGGAACTAAAGAAGAGCGTATCATCCACAAACTATAGATGAGAAATTTGGACTTCATTGCTCCCAACAGATAGTGGTTTAAATGACGAAGACTCCACCTCTTGATCCATTAGTCTACTAAGACCGTTAGCGACAATGGTAAAAAGGTATGGAGATAGAGGGTCACCCTGCCAAAGCCCTCTAGATGCATCAATATTCCCCCTAGGCCTCCCATTGATCAATGATTTAATAAGCAACAAAAGAAACGCACTCAAAAATCCATTTCCTCTATCTGTCCCCGAAGCCCTTTTGTTGGAGTGCAAAGTCTAACAAGTTCCACTCCACCCCATCATATGCCTTTTCAAAATCAATTTTGATAATCTTACCCTCCTTACCACCAGCTTTGTAAATAGAAAAAAATAATAAAACAAGTGATAAAAGAAGCCATTCACATAAATAAAAGACTAAGGCATCCGATTTTACCAAAACAAATATAATTTATCTCTAGAATGAGAAATTCTAAATTATTTAATATTTCTTCTAGAGATGATATTAAAAATATCTCTAGCATGTGAATCCACTATTGCTCGATGTGAATTCTGTCTCCGTAAAACCTGATTAGGATTTATGGTTCTTTCAATTGTTAATGCAAGTCATACTAATCGTTCGATGTCGCATGTACCTTACGGTTAATTTTACAAAAAACTATTCCTAAAAATCTCATTTTAGGGTTTCAATCTAGGTCTTCAAAACAATTAATTAGTTAGTGATCAAGCAACTAAAAACATAAAGAACAGTAAAATTAACAACAATCATAAATAACAAACTTTTAGATAAAATAAATTCTTTGAAAGAAAAAAATAAAATAAAATAAATTAAAATAATAACCCTAAAAAACATAAATCAAAGGTTTACCATCTCAATTAACAAAAATGAAAATATAAGAAAATTGGAAAGAAAGACTAATGCGGAGGTGTCGCAAGTCTCCAAGCGTGATTCTCTAATCTTCAACCTCTTTTTTTTATCTTTCAAGTTGTCTGCTTTTTTGAATTTATTGAAAACAAAATTCCAAAAAAATAAAATTTCTAAAAGTTTGCTTATGTATTTCTCCCCGGTTCTCTAGTTGGAGGGATTGGGTCTCTCCTAAATAACCTTAAAAAATCCTATATATAGGCTTTAAACAAATGGAAAATAATTGGTAAATTTTGGAGTTAGAAAATTTTCTCAATTAGGTCCGAGTGCAACGCTAAATTTTTGGGCGCCACTACGCCTTGTTCTCTGGAGTTTGTACAGGGAAAAGTCTGGTGATCATCTATTAAAAGGAAACTTCCTTTAATTTATTCTTTAAATTGCTTTCAAGAGACGAGGAAAGGAAGCATGCTTTGAAGCATCATAAATTACGTTACACATGGCGGCATTCAGTTGGAGATGAGGTGGACCTCCACACATGGCGAGTCACACCAGGGGAAGAGGTACTTCGGGTGCTTCACACCAAATCATGCACCATGGAGACTATTCGCTGCAATGGGGACCACAGTTGCTGCTTCACGCTTGTTTGTATGGCTTTGATCTACACGCACCTTTTGGCTTCATCTGGAGGACAATCAGACGGTTGTAGACGAGTTGAGCCTTAACCGCCTGTGGTGAAAGTGTGGGGTGTGTTTAATTGGAATTTTTAAATCTTATTTTGGCATTGTTTTTTTAATTCCAAACCAATTCCAAGTTGCCAAAATCTCAAGAATTAAATCAAAACTAAATAAAATTAAATAAAATAAAATGACGCTAAAATAAACTAAAAATCTCAAGAATTAACCTAATTTCAATGAGTGATAAAATAACTCAATTTTTATTGAGTTATCAGGTGGCAGGTGTAAGTCGACTATACTAGCACCAACACCAACATCCTTCTTTACCACTTTTGAGCTAACATGTTTTGGAAGATTCTTGTTGACCATTTTACAACTTCTTGATGTATCACTTTTTTATTTTTTATTTTTTGAGCAATATATGTTGGATAAATTACATTAACACCTCTTGTGTTTTTCTCAAATTACAGTGACACCCTTAAACCAAAAGAAATCTCACTAACTCCAATTGGGATTAACTTTGTTAGGTTTTTGTATGAAATGACCAAATTGCCCCTTTATTCCCATCATTGATCTACAAAATTTAATCATAACTATTGATTTTAAACAAAACCTTAAAACTAGCTCAAACCACCCCTCCTTTTCTGTTCCAGCAGCGCCATGCCCCATGCACCCCTGCCCCCAAGACCCTTTACTCTTGTCGCCATCCCACCTCCAGTCGTCTGAGCTCTAGAACCCGATGCACCCCCTCCACTCGAGACCCACACCCTTTCCCCAAGAACGACACCGATGCCTTCCTTTCCCACCAATGCCCTCCTTTCCCACCGACACCTACCCTCCCCCGATCCTCCTCCTATCCAGTTGCCTGTCGTCGTCCAGCCTTAACCCACTGCCCCTCCAAAAAGGTATTGTTGTTGTTTTTTTATTGTTATTTTTTTTACGTAAATAGATGCGAAATTAGTTAGTGTGATTGTTAAAATTATTTAGTTGATTTGTTTAAATTTCAGTTTGTTGGAATTAGTTAGTGTGATTTGTGATTAGTTTTCATGATTAGTTAGTGCAATAGTTAGTGTGATTGTTGATCTTGGGTTAGTTTGTGGGAATTAGATAGTGTGATTTTTTTAATATTTAGTTTGTATGATGCTTTTCTTCTTTAGCTTGTTATTTTTTTTTAGAGATACTTAGCTAGTTATTTGGTAGATGTGTTTGATAATGTTGTAATATTATTGATGTTTGATGTCGATGAAGTAATGTTGGACTGGTTTGATGGGGGTGACAACTCTTGATGGATGGCAGCCTTTTTGGTCTTACTTATTGACTTTTTTTTTTTTTTTTGAATTATACAACCTTTAACATATTATGACTTGTGGACTGTAATTTTTAACATATTTGGGCTACCTATTTTATCTTTTCTTTTTGCTATGACCATATTTTATCTTACATTGGGCATATAATTATCATCGTTATGTTGTGACTTTACACTATATGATGCTAATTTGGATCATATATGTTTCTATGGTGTATGCTATTCTATTAGAAGAAGTGCAATTTACTCAATTTAAAAAATGTTACAAATATATATATATTTCTTAAAAAAATTGTCTTTACCATCAGAGCAAAATTTAATCTATGAGTGTGTTCAAATTGTTTGTACTCATTCTTTTAATGTCAAGGAAGGTCAAAAATGTTATTTCTAGCTAAATAAGTAGTTTAAAATGTTTTTTGCTGGATGAAGTGGCAATTTTGGCATTTTAAACAAAATTAATGGTCACTTTACGGTCAACTCCTACAGTCAACTAATAGAGGGGGTTTCTTTGCAAATTTTTTGAAAAGGTAGAGGTGTCAATGTGATTACCTTTTGTCCAAAAGATATCATTGTGATTTGGATAAGCATAGGGGATTGTAATATTATTTATCCATATATGTTTATTGAAAAAATTATTAGTTCCTTTCTTATCACAAACAATTTTGTTTAATGCTATACATATACTTCAAAGAATAAATAATCGTTTTCAGTTAAAATTCTTTTAATATATCTTACAAGAGGGCGTTTGATTTGCAGTTTCAATATGAATCATATTTCTAGGAAATGTTGGAAAAACAGTACGCAACAGAATTTTAAAAATTTTTATATCAAATTATTTTTCAAAACACAAGTTTGAGACGCTTTATGCATAAATTAACCAGATCTTACTAACCTTATAAATACTATCAAAGCTCCTGCAGTCTGTGAAGAGATATGCGTTCCAAAAAGACCTCAACCAACCGACCTTCTTTGCTATTCTCTATCCTCAACCGGTGTGTGTGTAGGCACACTTGTACAGCTCTTCCACCAGGTAGCTCTCCTTCCAACCAATTGAGAAAAACCCAAAGCTATAGTTCATGATTTGTAAGCAATAGCTGTCCGAGGAGTTGTAGAGTCTCACCAGTAGAGTCTCACTCTAGATTTCTCAACTGATTTCAACAACAATGAGTCTCACTCCCTTTTTTATAGAGGTTGGGCCTAGGAGTCAGTCCTTATCAGATAAGGCCTCAAAAATTTGAATCAGAATCAAGTCAAGATCAATATCTGATAAAATTCGCATGAAAACACGTGATTTATTTATTACTCGGTTGGTAGGCCGAACTGAAAGATCGGCTTACTGAACTTGCTCCATCAGTAGGCTGAACTTAAAAATCGACCTGTCAAACTTACGATAAATAATCCTTGTGAATCTTTTATTTCCCACCCAAGATTCTTGGGATAGAGCCTCAGTTTTAATTCAAATAACCTAATAGAGAAGTTATCTAATTAAAACAGTCATATCTAGATAATCTCTAGGAACATAAATATTTTCAATAATTCAACAAGTTTATTTAGAATTAATTTATTAAAAATTAATCTAACCAATAAACAGACATGAATTATCTGATCCCGATAATTCAACATGTTTATCTTGAATTAATTTTTACAAAATTAATTCAACCAATAAACAGACAAGAATTATCTGATCCTATCGAATTTTCAGCCAATTTGATAATTTGACATAAGTTACCAATTATTGGAAAGACACACAGTATCGTTACAGGATTTTTCTGAGCTAACAAAGGGGACCTGATGAATCTATATAATTCAAGCTCCTGATAATTATGAAACCCAATATCCTAGATATATATTTTATAATTATCAACTCCAATGCTGCTCCACTAAAGCTTAGAGCTGCACTTTCGAACTATATAGAATTATGAAGCTTGTATAGCTAAGTCTCCATGACATATCATAATATATCGTATCCCTATAGGATTATCCATAATCAACTTAAAGATAAATTCTATCTTACCTTCCTGATTATTTTTCTCTTACATTCCATCATCTCACCATTGGAAAACTTACCATCCAAAGATAGTATACCATTTGGTTACACCTATGTATCCAAATGGTTGAGCGCTTTAGTTTTTCAATTACAGGATAACGTATATAAGAGGATATCAACTACTCCTAAAGAGGAGCTATGGATTCCATATCTATGGATAATAGGTCTACGCTATCAAGAATCATGCTTCTAGTGTATCGGCATGCGTACCACTATTAAAATATGGATGTCACCTTTTGGTATATTAAAAGACATAAGTCAAGACAACAGGTCCATTATTCATCTCAAGATTAAGATAGAATACATATGATTGTCTAAAGTGAATCGATTTGCCAAGAAAGAATTATTAATCCAAATCAATTCACTTTATGTCCCGATCCAACACATTGTCACCAATGACAATGTGCCAATGTTTCTATTCGTGGAGTCCACCACCGATGGTCAAGACAAACCATCTCCCAATGGGGATATAGACAACATAACAATCTTTCCAGGAATAAAACGCCTAACTTTATTCCCTCCATTGCGGATCTTATGATTAAGACCGTCACTTTAAGAATCGTGTCTTCTGCATAATCTGTCCATCATATGCCCAATTCTTGAAGGTTTAGACCGACAGTCTTAGACTTCTGTTTGCTTAACATACATTCAACAAATATGAACATAAAGAGGAAAATTTTGGTATATAAACAATAAATAAATTCTTTATGGATAACAATGTCTCCAAAAATATAGTACATTTTCACTCCTTGGGGCATACATGTCTAACAATCCCCCACTTGCATTAAGTGAGTAAATATGACAAATCTTGCATCCCCATAGTTTCCACATGCGTTTCTAAGACTATCCCAGTAAGTGTCTTCGTTAATGGATTAGCTAAATTGTCCTATGACGCGATTTTACACTTAGCACCATGCCCGCCTACTACGAAGTCTTTTATCACATGATACCTTTGACCAATATACTTACTCTTCTTGTGAATCTTGGTTCCTTAGCATTAGCTACTGCCACATAGTTATCACAGTATAGTGATATCGCCTTATCTATACCAAGAACTACCTCAAGGAACTTACGGAGCCACTGTGCTTCTTTTGAAGCAAACTAGCTGCCATATACTCGGCCTCCATCGTTGAATACGAAGTGCAATCTTGCTTCACACTTCTCCAACTGATGACACTGCTGCCCAGAGTAAACACAAACCCAAAACTCGATCTCCTCGAATCAAGATAGGATTGAAAATCCAAATCAGTATTCCTGGAGGAGTTAAATCCTCACCCAAATACACAAGCATATACCCTCGAGTTATTCTCAGGAACTTGAAATATGCTTGACCGTAACCCAATGGTTCAGTCCCAGATCCACCTAAAATCAACTTACAATCTTGACTGCATAACAAATATCTGGTCGTGTGCAAAGCATGGCATGCATAAGACTACCCACTGCCAAAGCATAAGGCACCTTCTTCATGTATTCTCTTTCTTTCTCAAAGTTTGAAGAGTCTTTCTTAGAAAGAGTAATTCCAGACCTAGATGGTTGCCCGCCTTTCTTGAAATCGTGCATTGCAAACCTCTTGAGAATTTTATCTATGTAGCCTGCTTGGGACAAAGTTATCATTCTGTTCTTCCTATCCCAAAAAATTTGGATATTGAGAACAAAATTAGCCCCAGCAAAGTCCTTTATGTCAAACTGTATGATCAACCATAATTTGACCAATGACAATGCTCCAACGTAGTTTTCAATTAGCAGAATATCATCTACATAGAGTAGTGAAAAAACCACTTTCCTATCCGTAATGTGTTTGTACACACATGGTTTGTCTACATTTTGTACAAACCTATAAGTTTTCATTACTTGATCAAACCTTATGTTCCAAGAATGGGAAGCCTGTTTAAGTCCATAAATTGACTTTAGCAACTTACAAACCTCACCCTCCTGACCCTTGACCTTTAACCCGTTTGGTTGTTCTATATAAATAGACTCATCAAAATAGCCATTGAGAAAGGACGTCTTGACATCCATCTGCCAAATCTCGTAGTCGAGTGTGGTAGCTATGGACAAGAGAATTCGAATGGACTTATGCATAGCTACAGGTGAAAAGGTTTTCTCATAATCGATTCCTTCCTTTTGTGTGCATCCTTTAACTACTAGTCTAGCCTTAAAACTTTCGACCTTTCCATCCACTCCTCTTTTTCTCTTGTAGATCCACTTACACCCTATGGGTTTTACCCATTTAGGATGATCCACAAACTCCTAGAGCCGATTATCTCTATTGACTTCATCTTTATGTTCATAGCCTCTATCCAGAGTTTCAAATCAACATCCTCATAGCCTTTGTATAAGTGTAAGGATCCTTGTCATGTTCAACCAAAGCCCCTTAGGTTGTTGTTCAGGTTTGTTTAGTTTTTCTGCACCAATTGAAGTGGTTCATCTGGAACCCCCAGAGTGATTGAATCACTCGCCAACTCCTCAAGCACCACTTTACTTTGAGGCTTAAAGTCGTCTATGTAACTCTCCTCAAAGAAAGTTACATTAGTTGAAACCACGACTTTATTTTCATTTCGGTTATAGAAATAACTCCCATTGGTCCCTTTTGGATATCCTACAAACACACAAACTTCCTAACATGCTTCCAGCTTATTTGCATCCCTAAATAGGACATGAGCCGGACATCCTTATATGCGAATATGGTTTAAGGATGTCTTACTGCCCATCCACAACTCGTGAGGAGTTTTAGGAGTCGATTTTGAAGGCACATTATTCAAAAGATAACATGCGGTTTGTAGTGCATATCTCCAAAAGGAAAAAAACAATGATGAATAACTCATCATGGACCTAACCATGTCCAATAAAGTCTTATTCCTTCTTTCTGTCACGCCATTCTACTGCAGAGTGCCCAGCGTAGTCAAATGGGATAAAATCTCATTCTTTAATAAGTGTCGCAAGAACTCATCAGAAAGGTATTCTCCACCTCGATCAGATCAAAGTGCCTTTATGGGTCTACCCAATTGCTTTTTCACTTTAGTTCGAAACTCCCTAAACATGTCATAAGTTTCATTTTTTTGGTGCATTAGGTTCACGTACCCATACCTTGAGTAATCATCAATAAAAGTGATGAAATACTCATGCCCTCCTTGTGCCCGGATGTTCATCGGCCCTATTGCCCTAAAACCAGAATGGTCTTTTGATCATTTTGCCCTCCAAATAGGACTCACATTATGGTATAGATTCCACCTTTAAGTGACTTAAAGATCCATCCCTTACCAACCTTTGAATCATATTCAGGCTAATATGACCTAATCACAAATGCCAAAGATAAGTCTCATTAGAGTGAGAAGTCTTAAGTCTTTTAGAGTTATTATCATTAACCTCGATGTTCAGTAGTGAGTCCATCTTAGGTTTGATAAAATATAGGTTGTTTTGCATCCATTCATCATAGATAAAAGATTTGTTTTTACGAATCACCACTTTGTTATTAAAAGAAACCAAATAGGAATCTTTAAATAACTAGCTACATATATCAAATTTCTTTTAAGTTTAGGAACATAAAAATAGTCTCGCAAAACTAAACTTCTTTAATTATCCAAATAGAGATAGACATCTCCCACTACTTCAGCCAACACTAAGGATCCATCGCCTATCTAGAACGTGAAGTTTTCACGAAGTAAACTTCACATTTCTTGGAATCCCTGTAGAGAAATACAAACATGATAAGTTGCTCCAGAATCTATGACCTATGTGTCCCTTGATTCTTCAACTAAACAAGTTTCCATAATATTACACCTACCGCCTTTGGAAAGGAAGTCCTTGCAATTCTTCTTTATGTGTCCAACCTTTCTGTTCTTAGCCTTTTGCTTCCTTCCATTCCTTGGATTAGGATTGGAACCGGATGCACCTACCAAGTTAACCTCTCCACCAGCAGGAGTTTCCCTGATCAAATTTTTGAACTTCTGTAACTGCTTATCAACTTTGTTAAGGTCACATATTGTCTATTGCTCAAATAAGCTCCAAACAAGGTTAAACTCCATTGATAGAGTCCGAAAAACCATAGTCATTTATGACTCGACATCGATATCGGTTCCATGGGCTTGAGCTTGAGCAAGGTAGCCCATGACCAGCACCATATGCTCTTTCACAATGTTCCTGGTCTTTGCTTGTAGTTTAGAAGTTTTCAAAGCATCCCTTGCTATTTTGTTAAGGTCTGGCCTCTAAACATGTCTTCAAGATTATCCAAGATCTGCTTAGCACTCTCATAATCTTTATGTTGAGCCTGCAGCACGTTATTCATGCTAGCCATAACATAACAGCGGACTTGATCGTTAGCATCAATCCAGCGATGACACATTTGGATTTGCTCATTAGTGTATTCCCCAGTAGGTTTGGGAGGACATGGTGTGGTAACACTAATGTCAATTTCTCAAAGGATAAGATGATATTTAGATTCCATTTTTAATCATTAAAATTCTCACCGGTTAATTGGTTTTTATCAAGTATAAAAGATAAAGCATTTTCAAACTTGTTTTTTAATCTATAATAAAGAATCATATACCAAACATAAGCAAATATGTAATAATAATTTAGTAAGATAACCCAATCATGTAAATCATACAAATGTGTTTATGCGTCAAAACCTTGAAAATATCATAACCTTATAATGATAATTCCCAACTTAGAATTCAACAAGCTCCTAGGGGAGTCTTGTCAAATTCAATCAGGAACACGGATCCCCTCCTGATTAATATATGCCATCTAGGACCCGTATGATCTAGCATATATTAATAATCATTTCTTTGGCCATCAATTTTATTTACAGAGCTCCTAGGGGAGGTTAATAATAAAATTAACATGAGTGTATAACTATTGTTTTAATTTTTGATCCATAATTTATAATCACCACTTAAGGGTGTGCAACCATAATCATGCTAAAATATCTTATCCTCTTGAAAATCCAACCCGGTACATGATAAAGTCCCTTTTTAAGGGTCGAAACCACCATGTGCTACCTATGGATCAACGATGGAGGCCGTAGATCCTCTCTCCAAAAACCTTCTCCCACTCATTCTTTTGAAATCAAGGTTTTATTTTATAAATATACATGAACAATTTTTAATGAGCGGCACTCCTTATTCTATATGACATGTTATCAATATACATGGAAAATCATATTATAATGTAGACAAGCAAAGCAGTTATGCAAAGCTACAAGCAAAATAATAATAAATAACCATAATATTATGGTTCCACCATAGAGAAAAGAAAACAAAGATTACAAGAGAATAATCGAAACATAGTATCCATTCTTCATCCTTGAATCTTCAGATTGTATCATTCTTCATATAACTTCCATCTTCAAGTCTTCAATCCCAAATAGATCAAGAACTCTATATTTCTGGTCATATCTAAATTTAATGTTTCTTAGAATTTTCCAAAACATAAAATCAAAACTACACCAAAAAACGTACCTTTTCTGAAAAATTACAACTCTCTGTCGGCATGTCGATATAGATTAGCCTGCCGGTCATGACAGATCGGCTTGACAAACCTGAAAGTTCGGCCTGCTGCTAGAGCCACTAGATTTCTACCCCGTTGATGACCTACTAATCCTAGAGGTTTGGCTTCTCGGTCTGCGACTATTGGCCTGCCAGATCTGAGGGTTTGGCATGCCAACCGAGCAGAGATCACAACATCCAAAAAATACATCTTTTATGCAGTTTTTCAATTTTATTTTTAACAATTCAAAAACATAAAATTAGAGACTCAGGAAATACCTAGAAATGCTATCATCCATCTTCTAAATCCGTCTTCTAGATCCGTTTTCTTCAAATGATAATTTAATTACAAAATGCTTACAAATTTAAAATTAAATAATAATTCATAGACGGAGATGATAGTCCGCCAACTAATTACATGAAAAACATAGATACACATTCTAACCTCTAAGGAACCATAATTGGCATTAATTAATTAATTAATAATTAAATAATAATTTAATCAACCATAATTAATTAATAAACATTCACTATATAATCCATGACAACATAAAAATATATAGAAATCCTAGAGTGCCAAGTCTCTAAAAATCAATATTCAAGCATAGAAGAGATCAAGATCATATAATTTATATTAAAATATGAGTTTGATGCCCTCTATTTTAAAAAATTTCATATTAGCACCTCGACATTTTAAAAAATCTTTTTTTTAGTACATCAGAGTCTTTTTTCGAGACCCAAAAAAAATTACCTTTTTTATAAATATAATTAGTTGACCGAAATTTTGAGTAAAAAAAATTGAAATTGTTATGCCAAGATATTGCACTAAAAATGCATACAAATCAATTGCATGCATAATAATTTTTTATAATTTTTTTACTCAATATTTTGCTCAATTCATTATATTTTATAAAAAGGGTAATTTTGTCTTTTCATATGCCAAAAAGGGCTTCGAGGTTCTAAAAAAGATTTTCTAAAATGTCGAGATACCGATATGAAATTTTCCAAAACAAAAGGTATGAAAACTCATATTTCGATGTAACATAAGGCATTAAATTGAAATTTTCCTTTAATTTAATGCATAAATAAATATATTATGCTTTGCTTACCCAAATGAATAAAGACAAGCTGGAAACAAGTGGCTTGCAAACGACATTATCTTTAGACGAAAGCACTTTCTTCCTCACCTAGTCCTCGGTATTGGATGAATGAATGTGTGGGCATGAAGGAATATGGTTTCTAAATGATCCCTCAACTAATGATTACTCAACTGATTTAAGTCACCTGTTAATCTTAATGCATGAGCAAAACAAGTTATGAGATGAAGAACTCTTCTATCTCTTTTTCCCTCTTATACACTTATGAGGCAAAGATTTTGGTAGAGTACTCTTAGTCTCTCCAAGACACACAAGTGTATCCCAAATGAATAGAGGAGGCCTCTATTTATAGAGAATGAGAGATCTAATTAATTATAGAAAGTCCTTTAATTTTAATTAAAATAAAAACACAAGTTTCCCTTTCCTGGTACTGTGATAGGCACCACACACAGCAAAATTCTTTGTGCATGTGGCGCCATTTGTTAGACATGTATGTTAGACGTGTATGCCTTAAGGAGTAAAAATGTGACATGTTTTTGGAGACATTTTTATCAATAAAGAATTTATTTATTATTTATATACCAAATCTTGTCCTCTTTACGTTCATATTTGTTGAATGTATGTTAAGCAAACAAAATCTGAGACTGTCGGTCTAAACCTTTAAGAATTGGGCATATGATGGACAGATTATGCGAAAGACACGATTCTTAAGGTGATGGTCTAAATCATAAGATCCGTAATCGATTAAATAAAGTTAGGCGCTTTGTTCATGTAAAGATTGTTATGTTGTCTATATTCCTATTGGGAGATGGTTTGTCTTAACCATCAGAGGTGGACTCCACGAATAGAAACATTGTCCCATTGTGATAGGTAACAATGTGTTGGATCAGGACATAAAGTGAATTGATTTGGATTAACAATTCTATCTTGGCAAATCGATTCACTTTAGACAATCATTTGTATTGTATCTTAATCCTAAGATGAATAGTGAGCCCGTTGTCTTGACTTGTGTTGTTTGATGTACCAAAAGGTGACATCCATATTTTAATAGTGGTATACATGCTGGTACGTTGGAGACATGACTTTTGATAGCGTAGACCTGTTATTCATAGATATGAAATCCATAGCTCCTCTTTAGGAGTAGTGATATCCTCTTATATGTGCTATCTTGTAATTGAAAAACTAAAGCACTCAACCATTTGGATACATGGTGTAACCGAATGGTATACCATCTTTGGATAGTAAGTTTTCCGATGGTGAGATAATGGAATGTAAGATGAAAATAATTAGGAAGGCAAGATAGAACTTTTCCTTAAGCTGATTATGGATGATCCTATGGGGATACTATACACTATGATATGTCATGGAGACTTAGCTATACGGGCTTGATAATTCTATATAGTTTGAGGGTGCAGCTCTAAGCTTTTAACGGAGTAGCGTTGGAGTTGATAACTATGAAATGTATATCTGGGATATTGGGTATAATTGTTGAGAGCTTGAACTATATAAGTCCATCAAGTCCCCTTTACTAGCTCACAAAAACCTTGTAATGATACGGTATATTTTTCTAATAATTAGTGATTTATATCATATTTATTAGATTGGCTAAAATTCAAAAGAATTAAATAATTCATGTCTGTTTATTGGTTGAATTAATTTTGTGAGAAAACTGATTCAAGATAAACTTGTTGAATTATCGAGATTAGATAATTCATGTCTGTTTATCGGTTGGATTAATTTTGAATTAATTCAAGATAAACTTGTTAAATTATTAGGAATTCATTTATTTTCCTAGAGATTATCTAGATAAAGTTGTTTTAATTAGATAACTTTTCTATTGGGTTATTTGAATTAAAACTGAGACTTTATCTTATAGAAACTCGGGTGAAAAATAAAAGATTCGTTGAGATTTTTTATCGATAGTTCGGCATGCCGATCCTCAAGTTTGGCCTATTGATGGGGCAAGTTTGGCATATGGGTTGGACAGATCAATATGCCAATCACACGATAAAAAGATCACATGTTTTCACGTAGATTTCATCAAATATTGATATGAATTTGGTTCTAATTCGAATTTTGAGGTATTATTTGATAAGGACTAACTACTGAACCCAACCTGTATAAAAAGGGGAGTGAGTCTCATTATTGTTTAGATCAATTGAGAGATTAAGAGTGAAACTCTGATAATGAGATTCTGAAACTCCCTGAGAGCTCTTGTTCACAAATCATAAACACTAGCTTTGGGTTCTCTCAATTGGTTAGCGAGAGAGTTGCCTAGAGGAAGAGCTATGCGTGTGAGCCCATACTCACTCCGATCGTGGATAGAGAATAGCAAAGAAGGCCAGTTGGTTGAGGTCCTTCTAGAATGTTACTTCTCTTCATTGATTGAGGAAGCTTTTTAGCATTTACAAGGTTAGTAAGGTCTAGTTAATTTATGCATATAGTGTGTTAAACTTGTGTTTTAGAAAATACTCTGATATAAAAATTTTTAAAATTCTGCTGCATACTATTTTTCTAACAATTAGTATCAGAGACATAGTTTTTATGTAAATTTACGAGTTTGTGATCAAGTTATAGGTATAAATTATGTGATCTTAATCTCTCCTGTGCTTGAATTTAATTTTATAGAAAGTTGGCATTTTAGGTTTCTATATATTTTATATGTTATCATGGATTATATGGTGAATATTTAATAATTAATTATAGTTGATTAAATTATTATTTAATTATTAATTAATTAATTAATTAATACCGATTATGGTTCCTTAAAGGTTAGAATATTTATCTAGGCTTTTCATGTTATTAGATGGCAGACTATCATATCCGTCTAGGAATTATTATTTAATTTTAAATTTGTAAGAATTTTGTAATTAAATAACCATTCAGAGAAGACTGATCTAGAAGGTGGATCTAGAAGATAGATGATGGTGCTCTCAGGTATTTTATGAGTCTCTAATTTTATGTTTTTGAATTGTTGAAAATAGAATTGATGAATTGCATTAAAAATTATATTTTCTAGAAAGTGTGATTTTTGCTCGGTCGGCATGCTAAACTCTCCGGTCCGACAGGTCGATGGTCGCAGATCGATAGGCTAGATGTGATGTTCGGCAAGCCGTCAGCAGGGCAAAAATCAGGAGGCTCTGGCAACAGGCCAAACTTACCAATTCGACAGGCCAAACTGTCATGAATTGGTAGCCTGATCTGTGAAGATCGGCAGGCCGGTGGGTCTTGACCAAAAGGCCAATCACCCAACTCAGCTTGCCAGCAGAGAGCTGGAAAATTATTCCAAAAAAGGTGTAATTTTTGATGCAGTTTTAATTTTATTTTTAGGACAATTCGGAGAAACATTAAAATTTAGATATGATCGAAAATTGTAGTATTCAATTCATACGCGATTGAAGACTTGAAGATAGGCATTACATGAAAAAGGATACAACTTGAGGATTCAAAGATGAAGAATCGATAATATGTTTTGATTATTCTCTTGTAATCTTTGTTTTCTATTCTCTAGGGTGGAACCATAGTATTACAATTATTATTTTGCTTATAGCTTTGTTTGATTGCTTTGGCTGTCTACATTATAATATGATTTGCCATGTATAATGATAACATGCCATATAGAATAGGGAGTGCCGCTCATATTAAAATTGTTCATGCATGTCCTTTTTAAAATAAAACCTTGATTTCAAAAGATTGAGTGGGAGAAGGTTTTCGAAGAGAGAACCTAAAGCCTTCGTCGTTGGTCCATAGGAAGAATATGGTGATCCCGACCCCTATGAAGGGATTTCTATCATGTACCAGATTAGATCTCCAAGAGGATAAGGTATTTTAGCATGATTTATGGTTGCACACCCCTAGGTGGTGATTACAAATCATGGATAAAATATTGAAACTATGGTTATACAGTCATGTTAATTTTATTATTAACCTCGCCTAGGAGCTTTGTTAATAAAATTAATGGCTAAAGAAATGATAATTAATATATACTAGATCATACAGGTCCTGGATGGAATATATTAATCAAGAGGGGATCCGTGTTCTTGACTGAATTTTGCATGACTCCCCTAGGAGCTTGTTGAATTCTGAGTTGAGAATTATCATTGTAAGGTTATGATATTTTCAAGGTTTAGACACATAAACACATTTATATGATTATATTATCTTATAAAATTATAATGATATGTTTACTTATGTTTAATATATGATTCTTTATTGTAGATTAAAAATGTCTAAAAACGTTTTATCTTCGATACTTGACAAAAACCAACAAATCGGAGAGAATTATAATGATTGAAAATAGAACCTAAATATCGTCCTCTACTTTGAGAATCTAAAATTCATGCTGATAACCCCTTGTCCTCCCGAGCCTATGGGAGACTCCACTAATAAGCAATTCCAAGCGTACCATCATTGGAAAGATGCAAACGATCAGGCCCGCTGCTATGTTATGGCCTGCATGAATAATGTGCTGCAGGCTCAACATGAGGATTATAAGACTGCTAAGCAAATCTTGGATAATCTTGAAGACATGTTTGGAGGCCAGGCCCTAACAAAGAAGCAACATGTGTTTCAGAAACTCTTGAACTGTAAGTAGAGACCGAGGACATCTGTAAAGGAGCACATGATGTTGGTTATGGGTTACCTCGCTGAGGCACAAACCAATGGAGCCAACATTGATGCTGAAACTCAGATGACTATGGTCTTTGAGACTCTGTCTAAGGAGTTTATTCCATTTAGAGCTACTTTTAATTTGAGCAATAGACGGGATATGACCTTAACATAATTAATGAAACAGTTACAGGAGTTCAAACTACTGATCAGAGAGTCTCTTGCTGGTGACGAGGCCAATTTGGTAGTTGCTTCTGGCTCCAATCCCAACTCTGGGAATGCAAAGAAACAACAGGCCAAAAATGGGAAGTCTTTTGTTCTTGCTAACAATAAGAGCAAGAAGAAGAAGAAGAAGAAGAAGAACCCAAAGAAGCTAAAGTGCTTCTTCTGTAGGAAGATTAGGCACAAAAAGAAGCATCTCAAGGACTTCCTTTCCAAATGAGGTAGGTGTGATCTTCTATATTTAGAAACTTGTTTGGTTGAGGAATTCAGAGACATTTGGGTTATAGATTTTGGTGCAACTAATCATGTTTGTGCTTCTCTGTAGGGGTTCATAGAAACGAGAAGTCTGCTTCATGAACACTTCATGCTTTGGATGGGCGATGGGTCCTTGGTCTTAGCAGAAACAGTGGGAGATGTCCATCTTTATTTTGATAATTATAGGAATATAATTTTGCAAGATTGTTTTTATGTTCCTAAATTTAAGAGGAATTTAATTTATGTAGCTTGTTTATTTAAAAACTCCTATTTAGTTTCTTTTAATAATAAAGTGGTGATTCATAAAAATAAATTATCTGTTTTGGATGGATGTGAAATCATCTATATTTTATCAAACCTAAGATGGACTTACTACTTAATGCTAAGATAAATGATAATAACTCTAAAAGACGTAAAACTTCTTACTCTAATAAGACTTATCTTTGGCATTTGTGCCTTGGTCATATTAACCTAAATAGGATTCAAAGACTAGTAAGGGATGGACCTTTAAGTCACTTAAAGGTGGAATCTATACCTCAATGTGAATCTTGTTTAGAGGGTAAAATGACCAAAAGACCATTCAGGGTCTAAGGGCAATAGGGCCGAAAGGGTTCTAGAACTTGTGCATAGTGATGTTTGAGTATTTTATCACTTTTATTGACGATTACTCAAGGTATAGGTATGAGTACCTATGCACTACAAAAGTGAAACTTTTGACAAGCTCAAGGAGTTTCGAGCTAAAGTGAAAAAGCAATTAGGTAGATCCATAAAGGCACTTCGATCCGATTGAGGGGGAGAATACCTTTCTGGTGAGTTTCTGAGACACTTATTAGAGAATGGGGTTTTATCCCATTTGACTACGTTGGGCACTCCGCAGCAGAATGGCATGGCGGAGAGAAGGAATAGGACTTTATTAGACATGGTAAGGTCCATGATGAGTTATTCGTCATTGCCTTTATCATTTTGGGGATATGTACTACAAACCGCATGTTATCTTTTGAATAATATGCCTTCAAAATCGGTCCCTAAAACTCCTCACGAGTTGTGGATAGGCAAGAAGAGATCCTTAAATCATATTCGCATATGGGGATGTCTGACTTATGTCCTGTTAAGGATGTGAATAAGTTGGAAGCACGTTTGGAAGTTTGCGTGTTTGTAGGATATCCAAAAGGGACTAAAGGGGGTTATTTCTATAACCCAAAGGAAAATAAAGTCGTGGTTTCAACTAATGCAACTTTCCTTAAGGAGAGTTACATGGAGGACTTTAAGCCTCGAAGCAAAGTGGTGCTTGGGGAGTTAAGGAGTGATCCAATCACTCTGGAGGTTCCAAATGAAATTGTTCCGATAAGTGTAGAAAGACCAAACAAACCTAAACAACAACCTAAGGGGCTTCGGCATAGTGGAAGGATCGGGCGTCAACCCGAGAGGTATATGTTCAATGAAGAGGCCTTCTTGGTTGAATTGGATGAACATGATAGGGATCCTTATACTTACGCAGACACTATGGAGGATGTTGATTCGAAACTCTAGACAGAGGCCATGAACACAGAGATGAAGTCTATGGAGACTAATCAGGTCTAGGAGCTTGTGAATCTTCCCAAGGGGGTAAAACCCATAAGGTGTAAGTGAATCTACAAGAGGAAAAGAGGAGTGGATGGAAATGTCAAAACCTTTAAGGCTAGACTGGTAGCTAAAGGTTATACGTAAAAGGAAGGAATCGATTATGAGGAAACCTTTTCGTCTGTGGCCATGCTTAAATCGATTCGGATTCTCTTATCCATAGCTGCCGCTCTCGACTATGAGATTTGACATATAGATGTCAAGATTGCTTTTCTAAATGGCTATCTTGATTAGTCCATTTATATGAAACAACCAGACGGGTTCACGGTCAAGGGTCAAGAGGGTAAGGTTTGCAAGCTGCTAAAGTCAATTTAAGGACTTAAGCAAGCTTCCTGTTCTTGGAACATAAGATTTAATCGAGTGATCAAGACTTATGGGTTCTCACAAAATGTGGATGAGCCATGTGTTTACAAACACATTAAGAATGGAAAGGTAGTTTTTCTACTACTCTATGTAGATGACATTCTGCTAATTGGTAATGACATTGGGGCATTGTCGTCGATCAAATTATGGTTGAACAAGCAGTTTGACATGAAGGACTTGGGTGAGGCTAATTTTATTCTTTGTATCCAGATCTTTTGGGGTAGGTTGAACAAAATGATAGCTTTGTCCTAGGCCGGCTACATAGATAAAATTCTTTGGAGGTTTGCAATGCAGGATTCCATGAAAGGTAGGCAACCATCTAGGTCTGGAATTACTCTTTCTAAGAAAGACTCTCCAAAGTCTGTTGAAGAAAGAGAATGCATGAAGAAGGTGCCTTAGGCTTCGGCAGTGGGTAGTCTCATGTATGCCATGCTTTGCACACGACCGAATATTAGTTATGCGGTCGGGATTGTAAGTCGATTTCAGGCAGATTTAGGACCGAACCACTGGGTTGCGATAAAGCGTATTTTTAAGTACCTAAGAAGGACTCGAGAGCATATACTTGTGTATTCGAGTGAGGACTTGACTCCTCTAGGATATATTGACTTGGATTTTCTGTCCAGTCTAGATTCTAGGATATCAACTTTGGGTTTTGTGTTTACTCTGGGCGGCAGTGCCATCAGTTGGAGAAGTGTGAAACAAGATTGCACTTCGGATTCAACGATGGAGGCCAAGCATGCGACAGCTAGTAATGCTTCGAAAGAAGCAATGTGGCTCCGCAAGTTCCTTAAGGATCTTGAGGTAATTCTTGGTATGGATAAGGCGGTATCACTGTACTATGATAATAGTGCGGCGGTGGCCAATGCCAAAGAATCAAGATTTCACAAAAAGAGTAAGGATATTGATTGAAAGTATCATGTGAAAAAGGACTTCGTCGAGGCTGGGCATGTCATAGTATGCAAAATTACGTCAGAGGACAATTTAGCTGATCCATTCACGAAAACACTTACTGGGAGAGTCTTCAAGAGACATATGGAAGCTATAGGGATGCGAGATTTGTCATATTTACTCACTTAGTGCAAGAGGGAGACTATTTGACGTGTATGCCCTAAGGAGTAAAAATATGATACGTTTTTGGAGATATTTTTATGAATAAAGAATTTATTTATTATTTATATACCATATCTTGTCCTCTTTACATTCATATTTGTTGAATATATGTTAAGCAAATAAAGGTCTAAGACTTTCGGTCTAAATCTTTAAGAATTTGGCATATGATGGACAGATTATGCGGAAGATATGATTCTTGAGGTGATGGTCTAAATCATAAGATCCGCAATCGATGGAATAAAGTTGGGCACTTTATTCATGTAAAGATTGTTATGTTGTCTATATCCCTATTGGGAGATGGTTTGTTTTGACCATTAGAGGTGGACTCTAGGAATAGAAACATTAGCACATTGTCATAGGTGACAATATGTTGAATAGGGACATAAAGTGAATTGATTTGGATTAATAATTCTGTCTTGGCAAATCGATTCACTTTAGACAATCATTTGTATTGTATCTTAATCCTATGATGAATAGTGGGCCCGTTGTCTTGACTTGTGTCTTTTGATGTACCAAAGGGTGACACCTATATTTTAATGGTGGTACGTATACCGGTACATTGAAGACATGACTCGTGATAGCATAGACTGTCATTCATAGATATGGAATCCATAGCTCCTCTTTAGGAGCAGTGATATCCTCTTATATGCATTATCCTGTAATTGAAAAACTAGAGCGCTCAACCATTTGGATTCATAGGTGTAACCGAATGGTGTACCGCCTTTAGATGGTAAGTTTTTCGATGGTGAGATAATAGAACGTAAGATGAAAATAATCGAGAAGGTAAGACATGTTAGACATGTATGCCCTAAGGAGTAGGAATGTAATACGTTTTTGGAGACATTTTTATCAATAAAGAATTTATTCATTTATGTATACCAAATCTTGTCCTCTTAACCTTCCCTAGGAGCTCTGTTAATAAAATTAATGGCCAAAGAAACGATTATTAGCATATGCTGGATCATACGGGTCCTGGATGGCATATATTAATCAGGAGGGGATCCGTGTTCCTGATTGAATTTGGCATGACTCCCCTAGGAACTTGTTGAATTCTGAGTTGGGAATTATCGTTGTAAGGTTGTGATATTTTCAAGGTTTTGATACATAAACACATTTGTATGATTTTACATGATTGTGTTATCTTACTAAATTATTATATATGTTTGCTTATGTTTGGTATATGATTCTTTATTATAGATTGAAAATGTCTAAAAACGCTTTATCATCGATACTTGACAAAAACCAATTAACCGGTGAGAACTATAAGGATTGGAAACGGAACCTGGACATCGTCCTTTCCTTTGAGAAACTAAAATATGTTCTGACAACTCCTTGTCCTCCCGAGCCTACGGGAGACTCAAGTAATGAGCAATTCCAAGCGTACGACCGCTGGAAAGATGCTAATGATCAGGCCCGCTACTATGTTATGGCTAGCATGAACAACGTACTGTAGGCTCAACATCAGGATTATGAGACTGCGAAGCAGATCTTGGATAATCTTGAGGATATGTTTGGAGGCCAGGCCATAACAAAGCGGCAAGGGGCGCTTCAGAAACTCTTAAACTATAGACAGAGACCGGGGACATCTGTAAAGGAGCACATGATGTTGGTCATGGGTTACCTCGCTGAGGCTCAAACCAATGGAGCCGACATCGATGCTGAAACTTAGATGACTATGGTCTTTGAGACTCTGTCTAAGGAATTTATTCCGTTTAGAGCTACTTTTAACTTAAGTAATAGACGAGATATGACCTTGACAGAACTGATGAAACAGTTACAGGAGTTTGAACTGCTGATCAGGGAGTCTCCTGCTGGTGGTTAGGCCAACGTGGTAGATGCTTTTGGTTCCAATCCTAACTCTGGGAATGGAAAGAAGCATCGGGCCAAGAGTGGGAAGTCTTCTATTCCTCCTGCTACCAAGAGCAAGAAGAAGAAGAAGAACCCAAAGAAGCTTAAGTGCTTCTTCTATGGTAAGGTCGGGCATATAAAGAAGCATTGCAAGGACTTCCTTTCCAAGGGAGGTAGGTGTGATCTTCTATATTTAGAAACTTGTTTGGTTGAGGAATCCAGTGACATCTGGGTCATAGATTCCGGTGCAACTAATCATGTTTGTGTTTCTCTGTAGGGATTCAAAGAAACGAGAAGTCTACTTCTCGAAGACTTAACGCTTCGGATGGGCGATGGATCCTTGGTCTCAGCGGAAGCAGTGGGAGATGTCCATCTTTATTTTGATAATTATAGGAATTTAATTTTGTGAGATTGTTTTTATGTTCCTAAATTTAAAAGGAATTTAATTTCTGTATCTTCTTTATTTAAAGACTCCTACGTGGTATCTTTCAATGAAAAAGTGGTGATTCGTAAAAACAAATCTTTTATATGTTCTGGATGGATGCAAAATAATCTATATTTTATCAAACCTAACATGGACTTATTGCTTAATGCTGAGATAAATGATAATGACTCAAAAAGACTTAAAACTTCTCACTCTAATAAGACTTATCTTTGGCATTTGCGCCTTGGCCATATTAACTTGAATAGGATTCAAAGGTTGGTAAGGGATGGACCTTTAAGTCACTTAAAGGTGGAATCTATAGCACAATGTGAATCTTGTTTGGAGGGTAAAATGACCAAAAGACGATACGGGTCTAAGGAAAATAGGGCCGAAGGGTTTCTAGAACTTGTGCATAGTGATGTTTACGGACCGACGAACATCTGGGCACAAGGAGGGTATGAGTACTTCGTTACTTTTATTGATGATTACTCAAGATATGAGTATGTATGCCTAATGCACCACAAAAGAGAAACTTATGATAAGTTCAGAGTGTTTTGGGCTGAAGTGGAAAAGCAATTGGGTAGGCCCATAAAGGCACTTCGATCTGATCGAGGTGGGGAATACCTTTCTGATGAGTTCTTGGGACACTTGTTAGAGAATGGGATTTCATCCCATTTGACTGCGCTGGGCACTTCGCAGCAGAATGGCATAGCGGAGAGAAGGAATAGGACTTTGTTGGACATGATTAGGTCCATGATGAGTTATTCATCATTGCCTTTATCCTTTTGGGGATATGCACTACAAACCGCATGTTATCTTTTGAACAATTTGCCTTCAAAATCGGTCCCTAAAACTCCTCACGAGTTGTGGACAAGATGGAAGACATCCTTAAACCATATTCGCATATGGGGATGTCCAGCTCATGTCCTGTTTAAGGATCCGAATAAGTTGGAAGCACGTTCGGAAGTTTGCGTGTTTGTAGGATATCCAAAAGGGACTAAAGGGGGTTATTTTTATAACCCAAAGGAAAATAAAGTCGTGGTTTCTACTAATGCAACTTTCCTTGAGGAGAGTTACATGGACGACTTTAAACCTCGAAGCAAAGTGGTGGTTGAGGAGTTAAGGGGTGATCCATTCACTCCGGAGGTTCCAAATGAAACCATTTCGATCGGTGTAGAAAAACCAAACAAACCTGAACAACAACCTCAGGGGCTTCAGCGTAGTGGGAGGATCGGGCGTCAACCTAGGAGGTATATGTTCAATGGAAAGGTTTTTTTGGCTGAACCGGATGAACATGACAGGGATCCTTATTCTTACGCAGAAGCTATGGAGGATGTTGATTCAAGACTCTGGACAGAGGCCATGAACATTGAGATGAAGTATATGGAGACTAATCAGGTCTGGGAGCTTGTGGATCTTTCCGAAGGGGTAAAACCCATAGGGTGTAAGTGGATCTACAAGAGGAAAAGAGGAGTGGATGGAAAGGTCGAAACCTTTAAGGCTAGACTGGTAACTAAGGGTTATACGCAAAAGGAAGGAATCGATTATGAGGAAACCTTTTCGCCTGCAGCCATGCTTAAGTCCATCCGGATTCTCTTGTCCATAGCTGCCGGTCTCGACTACGAGATTTGACAGATGGATGTCAAGACGGCTTTTCTGAATGGCTATCTTGACGAGTCCATTTATATGGAACAACCAGACGGGTTCAAGGTCGCGGGTCAAGAGGGTAAGGTTTGTAAGCTGCTAAAGTCTATTTATGGACTAAAGCAGGCTTCTCGTTCTTGGAACATAAGATTTGATCTAGTTATCAAAACTTATGGGTTCTCACAAAATGTGGATGAACCATGTGTTTACAAACACATCAAGGATGGGAAGGTGGTTTTTCTATTGCTCTATGTAGATGACATTCTGCTAATTGGCATTGACGTTGGGGCGTTGTCATCGGTCAAATTATGGTTGACCAAGCAGTTTGACATGCAGGACTTGTTAGACATGTATGCCCTAAGGAGTAAAAATGTAATGCGTTTTTTGAGACATTTTTATCAATAAAGAATTTATTCTTTTATATATACCAAATCTTGTCCTCTTTACGTTCATATTTGTCGAATGTATGATAAGCAAACCGTAGTCTGAGACTGTCAGTCTAAACCTTAAGAATTGGGCATATGATGGGATGATTATGCGGTAGACATGATTCTTAAGGTGATGGTCTAAAACATATGATCCGCAATCGATGGAATAAAGTTGGGCGCTTTATTCATGTAAAGATTGTTATGTTGTCTATATCCCTTTTGGGAGATAGTTTGTCTTGACCATAGGAATTGGACTCTGTGAATAGAAACATTGGCCCATTGTCATAGGTGACGACGTGTTGGATGGGGACATAAAGTGAATTGATTTGGATTAATAATTCTATCTTGGCAAATCGATTCACTTTAGACAGTCATTTGTATTGTATCTTAATCCTGAGATGAATAGTGGGCCTGTTGTCTCAACTTGTGTCTTTTGATGTACCAATGGGTGACTCCCACATCTCTATACTGGTATGCATACCGGTACGTTGGAGACATGACTCTTGATAGCGTAGACTTGTTATTCATAGATATGGCATCCATAGCTCCTCTTTAGGAGTAATGATATCCTCTTATATGCGTTGTCCTGTAATTGGAAAACTGCAGCGCTCAACCATTTGGATACATAGGTGTAACCGAATGGTATACTATCTATGGATGGTAAGTTTTCTAATGGTGAGACAATGGAACGTAAGATAAAAATAATCAGGAAGGTAAGATAGAACTTGTCCTTAAGCCGATTATGTATTATCATATGGGGATACGATGCACTATGATATGTCATGGAGACTTGGTTACACAAGCTTCGTAATTCTATAAAGTTCGAGAGTGCAGCTCCAAGCTTTTAGTGGAGTAGCGTTGGAGTTGATAATTGTGAAATGTATATCTGGGATATTGGGTTTCATAATTGTCGTGAGCTTGAACTTTATAGGTCCATTTTGGTCCCCTTTGCTAGCTCACAAAATCATGTAACGACACGGCGTGCTTTTCTAGTAATTGGTGACTTATGTCGGATTTATCAGATTGGTTTAAAATTTTTAAGAATCAAATAATTCATGTCTGTTTATCGGTTGAATTAATTTTGTAAGAAATTAGTTCAAGATAAACTTGTTGAATTATTGCGATCAGATAATTCTTGTCTGTTTGTCGGTTGTTTTAATTTTGGACAAAATTAGAACAAAATAAACTTGTAGAATTATTGTGAATTGATTTATTTTCTTAGAGATTATCTTGATAAAGTTTGTTTTGATCATATAACTTCTCTATTGGGTTATTTGTATCAAAACTGAGACTTTATCCTTTAGAATCTCGGGTGGAAAATAAAAGATTCGCGAAGATTTTTTCTCAGGAGTTCGGCCTGCCAGATGACGTGTTCGTCCTACCGAACTGGCCTGTTCCGCCTACCGATCAAAATGTTCGGCCTGCTGATCAGCGGTGATAAGATTGTCCATTTTCACGCGGATCTTATCAAATATTGATCCGAACTTGATTCTATTTCAAATTTTTGAGACCTAATCTGATATGGACTGATCCCAGGACCAATAGGTATAAAAAGGGAGTGAGTCTCATGATTTACTCAGATCAATTTGAGAGATTAAGAGTGACACTCTTCTAGTGAGCATCTAAAAACTGCCTGAGAGATTTTGTTCACAAATCACAAACACTAGCTTTGGGTTCTCTCTATTGGTTGGAAGGAGAGTCACCGGTGGAAGAAGCTGTACGTGTGAGCCCACACTCACTCCGGTTGTGGATAGAGAATAGCAAAGAAGACTAGTTGGTTGAGGCTCTTCTGGAACGTTACTTTTCTACACAGGTTGCGGAGGTTCTTCTGCACACTAAGGTTAGTAAGATTTGTCTAATTTATACATATAACATGCTAAACTTATGTTTTGAAAATTACTCTGATGCAAATTTTTTTAAAACTCCGCTACGCACTTTGTTTCCAACAATTGGTATCAGAGCCAGTTTTTTTTTTCATAAATTTGCAAGTTTGTGATCATGTTATATGCATAAATTTTGTGATCTTAATCTCTTCTATGCTTGAATTGAATTTTATAGAGAGATGGCACTCTAGGTTTCTATATAATATAAATGTTGTCATGGATTATGTGGTGAATGTTTATTAATTAATTATGGTTGATTAAATCATTGTTTAATTATTTATTAATTAATTAATACCAGTTATGGTTCCTTAGAGGTTAGAATGTGTATCTAGGTTTTTCATGTAATTAGATAGCAGACTATCATCTCCGTTTAGGAATTGTTATTTAATTTTTAATTTGTAAGAATTTGTAATTAAATAATTATTCAGAGAAGGCGGATCGAGAAGTCGGATCTTGAACATTGATGATGGCGCCTCCAGATATTTCCTGAGTCTCTAATTATGTTTTTGAATTGTTGAAAATAAAATTGATGAATTGCGTTAAAGTTGTATTTTCTGGATTGAGGGTTTTCTGCTCGGTCGGCATGCCGGACCTCACAGTTCGGTAGGCTGGAGGTCACAGATCGGCAGGCCGAACGTATGGTCCGGCAGGCCGATAGTGGGGCAGAAATTTTGGTGCTCTGCAGGCAGGCGAACCTCCATAATCGGCAGGTCGATCACCCAGACCGGCCTGCCGACCGAGAGCTGCCAGGTGTCCAGAAAAGGTGCAATTTTTTCGATGCTGTTTTAATTTTATTTTTGGGACGATTCTGAGAAACATTAAATTTGGATATGACCAGAAATATGAAGTATTCGATTCATACGGGATTGAAGACTTGAAGATGGATATTACATGAAGAAGGATATAGCTTGAGGATTCAAGGTTGAAGAACCGAAAAATGTCTCGATTATTCTCTTGTAATCTTATTTTTCTATTCTCTAGGGTGGAACCATAATATTACAGTTATTATTATTTTGCTTGTAGCTTTGCTTGTCTGCATTATAATATGATTTACCATGTATATTGTTAACATGTCATATAGAATAGGGAGTGCCGCTCATATTAAAATTGTTCATGCATAATTTTAAAATAAAACCTTGACTTCAAAAGATTGAGTGGGAGAAGGGTTTTGAAGAGAGGACCTAAGGCCTCCATCGTTGGTCCATAGGAAGAACATGGGGGTCCCGACCACTAGGAAGGGATTTCTATCATGTACCAGATTGGATCTCTGAAAGGATAAGGTATTTTAGTATGATTTCTGGTTGCACACCCTTAGGTGGTGATTATAAATCATGGATAAAATATTGAAACGGTGGTTATACACTCATGTTAATTTTATTATTAGCCTCCCCTAGGAGCTCTGTTAATAAAATTAATGGCCAAAGAAACGATTATTAGTATATGCTGGATCATACGGGTCCTGGATGGCATATATAAATCAGGAGGGGATCCGTGTTCCTGATTGAATTTGGCATGACTCCCCTAGGAGGTTGTTAAATTCTGTGTTGGGAATTATCGTTGTAAGGTTGTGATATTGTCAAGGTTTTGACACATAAACACATTTGTATGATTTGACATGATTGTGTTATCTTACTAAATTATTATATATGTTTGCTTATATTTGGTATATGATTCTTTATTGTAGATTGAAAATGTCTAAAAACGCTTTATCATCGACACTTGACAAAAACCAATTAACCGGTGAGAACTATAAGGATTGGAAACGGAACCTGGACATCGTCCTTTCCTTTGAGAAACTGAAATATGTTCTGACAACTCCTTGTCCTCCCGAGCCTACAGGAGACTCAAGTAATGAGCAATTCCAAGCGTACGACCGCTGGAAAGATGCTAATGATCAGGCCCGCTACTATGTTATGGCTAGCATGAACAACGTACTGCAGGCTCAACATCAGGATTATGAGACTGCGAAGCAGATCTTGGATAATCTTGAGGACATGTTTGGAGGCCAGGCCATAACAAAGCGGCAAAGGGCGCTTCAGAAACTCTTAAACTATAGACAGAGACCGGGGACATCTGTAAAGGAGCACATGATGTTGGTCATGGGTTACCTCGTTGAGGCTCAAACCAATGGAGCCGACATCGATGCTGAAACTTAGATGACTATGGTCTTTGAGACTCTGTCTAAGGAATTTATTCTGTTTAGAGCTACTTTTAATTTAAGTAATATACGGGATATGACCTTGACAGAACTGATGAAACAGTTACAGGAGTTTGAACTGCTGATCAGGGAGTCTCTTGCTGGTGGTTAGGCCAACGTGGTAGATGCTTTTGGTTCCAATCCTAACTCTGGGAATGGAAAGAAGCATCGGGCCAAGAGTGGGAAGTCTTCTATTCCTCCTGCTACCAAGAGCAAGAAGAAGAAGAAGAACCAAAAGAAGCTTAAGTGCTTCTTCTGTGGTAAGGTCGGGCATATAAAGAAGCATTGCAAGGACTTCCTTTCCAAGGGAGGTAGGAGTGATCTTCTATATTTAGAAACTTGTTTGGTTGAGGAATCCAGTGACATCTGGGTCATAGATTCTGGTGTAACTAATCATGTTTGTGTTTCTCTGTAGGGATTCAAAGAAACGAGAAGTCTACTTCGCGAAGACTTAACGCTTCGGATGGGCGATGGATCCTTGGTCTCAGCGGAAGCAGTGGGAGATGTCCATCTTTATTTTGATAATTATAGGAATTTAATTTTGTGAGATTGTTTTTATGTTCCTAAATTTAAAAGGAATTTAATTTCTGTATCTTCTTTATTTAAAGACTCCTACGTGGTATCTTTCAATGAAAAAATGGTGATTTGTAAAAACAAATCTTTTATCTGTTCTGGATGGATGCAAAATAATCTATTTTTTATCAAACCTAACATGGACTTATTGCTTAATGCTGAGATAAATGATAATGACTCAAAAAGACTTAAAACTTCTCACTCTAGTAAGACTTATCTTTGGCATTTGTGCCTTGGCCATATTAACTTGAATAGGATTCAAAGGTTGGTAAGGGATGGACCTTTAAGTCACTTAAAGGTGGAACCTATACCACAATGTGAATCTTTTTTGGAGGGTAAAATGACCGAAAGACGATACAGGTCTAAGGAAAATAGGGCCGAAGGGGTTCTAGAACTTGAGCATAGTGATGTTTGCGGATCGATGAACATCCGGGCACGAGGAGGGTATGAGTACTTCGTCACTTTTATTGACGATTACTCAAGATATGGGTATGTGTACCTAATGCACCACAAAAGCGAAACTTATGATAAGTTCAGGGAGTTTCGGGCTGAAGTGGAAAAGCAATTGTGTAGGCCCATAATGGCAGTTCGATCTGATCGAGGTGGGGAATACCTTTCTGATGAGTTCTTGGGACACTTGTTAGAGAATGGGATTTCATCCCATTTGACTGCGTCGGGCACTCCGCAGCAGAATGGCGTAGCAGAGAGAAGGAATAGGACTTTGTTGGACATGATTAGGTCCATGATGAGTTATTCATCATTGCCTTTATCCTTTTGGGGATATGCACTACAAACCGCATGTTATCTTTTGAACAATGTGCCTTCAAAATCGGTCCCTAAAACTCCTCACGAGTTGTGGACAAGATGGAAGACATCCTTAAACCATATTCGCATATGGGGATGTCCAGCTCATGTCCTGTTTAAGGATCCGAATAAGTTGGAAGCACGTTCGGAAGTTTGCGTGTTTGTAGGATATCCAAAAGGGACTAAAGGGGGTTATTTTTATAACCCAAAGGAAAATAAAGTCGTGGTTTCAACTAATGCAACTTTCCTTGAGGAGAGTTACATGGACGACTTTAAACCTTGAAGCAAAGTGGTGCTTGAGGAGTTAAGGGGTGATCCGTTCACTCTGGAGTTTCTGAACGAAACCATTCCGATTAGTGTAGAAAAACCAAACAAACCTGAACAGCAACCTCAGGGGCTTCGGCGTAGTGGGAGGATCGGGCGTCAACCTGAGAGGTATATGTTCAATGGGGAGGTCTTTTTGGCTGAACCGGATGAACATGACAGGGATCCTTATACTTACGCAGAAGCTATGGAGGATGTTGATTCAAGACTCTGAACAGAGGACATGAACATTGAGATGAAGTCTATGGAGACTAATCAGGTCTGGGAGCTTGTGGATCTTTTCGAAGGGGTAAAACCCATAGGGTGTAAGTGGATCTACAAGAGGAAAAGAGGAGTTGATGGAAAGGTCGAAACCTTTAAGGCTAGACTGGTAGCTAAGGGTTATACGCAAAAGGAAGGAATCGATTATGAGGAAACCTTTTCGCCTGTAGCCATGCTTAAATCCATCCGGATTCTCTTGTCCATAGCTGCCGCTCTCAACTACGAGATTTGGCAGATGGATGTCAAGACGGCTTTTCTGAATGGCTATCTTGACGAGTCCATTTATATGGAACAACCAGACGGGTTCAAGGTCGCGGGTCAAGAGGGTAAGGTTTGTAAGCTGCTAAAGTCTATTTATGGACTTAAGCAGGCTTCTCGTTCTTGGAACATAAGATTTGATCATGTTATCAAAACTTATGGGTTCTCACAAAATATGGATGAACCATGTGTTTACAAACACATCAAGGATGGGAAGGTGGTTTTTCTATTGCTCTATGTAGATGACATTCTGCTAATTGGCAATGACGTTGGGGCATTGTCATCTGTCAAATTATGGTTGACCAAGCAGTTTGACATGAAGGACTTGTTAGACATGTATGCCCTAAGGAGTAAAAATGTAATACGTTTTTGGAGACATTTTTATCAATAAAGAATTTATTGTTTTATATATACCAAATCTTGTCCTCTTTATGTTCATATTTGTTGAATGTATGATAAGCAAACAGTAGTCTGAGACTATCAGTCTAAACCTTAAGAATTGGGCATATGATGGACTGATTATGCAAAAGACACGATTCTTAAGGTGACGGTATAAAACATATGATCCGCAATCGAGGGAATAAAGTTGGGCGCTTTATTCATGTAAAGATTGTTATGTTGTATATATCCCTTTTGGGAGATGGTTTGTCTTGACCATAGGAGTTGGACTCCGTGAATAGAAACATTGGCACGTTGTCATAGGTGACGATATGTTGGATCGGGACATAAAGTGAATTGATTTGGATTAATAATTCTGTCTTGGCAAATCGATTCACTTTAGACAGTCATTTGTATTGTATCTTAGTCCTGAGATGAATAGTGGGCCCATTGTCTCGACTTGCGTCTTTTGATGTACCAATGGATGACTCACACATCTCTATAGTGGTATGCATGCCGGTACGTTGGAGGCATGACTCTTGATAGCGTAGACTTGTTATTCATAGATATGGAATCCATAGCTCCTCTTTAGGAGTAATGATATCCTCTTATATGCGTTGTCCTGTAATTGGAAAACTGGAGCGCTCAACCATTTGGATACATAGGTGTAACCGAAGGTATACTATCTTTGGATGGTAAGTTTTCTAATAGTGAGACAATGGAACGTAAGATAAAAATAATCGGGAAGGTAAGACAGAACTTGTCCTTAAGCCGATTATGGATTATCATATGTGGATACGGTACACTATGATATGTCATGGAGACTTAGCTACACGAGCTTCGTAATTCTATAAAGTTCGAGAGTGCAGCTCCAAGTTTTAGTGGAGTAGCATTGGAGTTGATAATTGTGAAATATATATCTGGGATATTGGGTTTCATAATTATCATGAGCTTGAGCTTTATAGGTCCATTTTGGTCCCCTTTACTAGCTCACAAATTCCTGTAACGACACGGCGTGCTTTTCCAATAATTGGTGACTTATGTCGGATTTATCAGATTAACTTGTTGAATTATTGCGATCAGATAATTCTTGTCTGTTTATCGGTTGTTTTAATTTTGGACAAATTAGAACAAGATAAACTTGTAGAATTATTGTGAATTGATTTATTTTCTTAGAGATTATCTTGATAAAGTTTGTTTTGATCATATAACTTCTCTATTGGGTTATTTGAATCAAAACTGAGACTTTATCCTTTAGAATCTTGGGTGGAAAATAAAAGATTCGCGGAGATTTTTTCTCGGGAGATCGGCCTGCCGGATGACGTGTTCGGCCTGCCGATCAGCGGAGATAAGATTACGCATTTTCACGCGGATCTTATCAGATATTGATCCAAACTTGATTCTGTTTCGAGTTTTTGAGACCTAATCTGATATGGACTGACCCCAGGACCAATTGGTATAAAAAGGGAGTGAGTCTCATGATTTACTCAGATCAATTTGAGAGATTAAGAGTGATACTCTTCTAGTGAGCATCTGAAAACTCCCTGAGAGCTTTTGTTCACAAATCATGAACACTAGCTTTGGGTTCTCTCTATTGGTTGGAAGGAGAGTCTTCGGTGGAAGAGCTGTACGTATGAGCCCACACTCACTCCGGTTGTGGATAGAGAATAGCAAAGAAAACCCGTTGGTTGAGGCTCTTCTGAAACGTTACTTCTCTACACAGGTTGTGGAGGTTCTTCAGCACACTGAGGTTAGTAAGATCTATCTAATTTATGCATATAACATGTCAAACTTGTGTTTTAGAAATTACTCTGATGAAAAATTTTTAAAATTCCGCTACACACTTTGTTTCCAAAAAGACAAAACTTGTCTTTAAGCCGATTATGGATGATCCTATGGGGATATGATACACTATGATATGTCATGGGGACTTAGCTATACGGTCTTCGTAATTCTATATTGTTCGAGAGTGCAGCTCCAAGCTTTTAGTAGAGTAGCGTTGGAGTTGATAATTATGAAATGTATATCTAGGATATTGGGTTTCATAATTGTCGGGAGCTTGAACTATAAAGGTCCATCAGGTCCCTTTTGCAGCTCTCAAAAATCCTATAACTATTCGGTGTGTTTTTTCAATAATTGGTGACTTATGCTAGATTTATCAGATTGGCTAAAATTTGAAAGAGTCAAATAATTCATGTCTGTTTATCAGTTGAATTAATTTTGTGACAAAATTGATTCAAGATAAACTTGTTGAATTATCGGGATTAGATAATTCATGTCTGTTTATTGGTTGGATTAATTTTGAATTAATTCAAGATAAACTTGTTGAATTAATAGGAATTCATTTGTGTGATTATCTAGATAAAGTTGTTTTAATTAGATAACTTTTCTATTGAGTTATTTGAATTAAAACTAAGACTTTATCCTATAGAATCTTGGGTGGAAAATGAAAGATGCACAGAGATTTTTTATCGGCAGTTTGGCATGCCGATCCTCAGGTTCGGCCTGCCAATGGGACAAGTTTGGCATGCCGATTAGACAGATCGGCATGCCAATCGTGTGATAAAAAGATCACGCATTTTCACACGAATTTCATCCGATATTGATCCGAATTTGGTTTTGATTCAAAATTTAAGGCATTATCTGATAAGGACTGACTCCTGGACCCAACATCTATAAAAAGGGGAGTGAGTCTCATTATTTTTTAGGTGAATTGAGAGATTAAGAGTGAAACTCTAATAGTGAGATTCTGAAACTTCCTAAGAGCTCTTGTTCACAAATCACCAACGCTAGCTTTGGGTTCTCTCAATTGGTTGGATGGAGAGTCGCCTGGAGGAAGAGTTGTATGTGTGAGCCCACACTCACTCCGATCGTGGATAGAGAATAACAAAGAAGGCCTGTTGGTTGATGTATTTCTGGAATGTTACTTCTCTTCTCTGATTGAGAAAGCTTTTCAGCATTTACAAGGTTAGTAAGATCTGGTTAATTTAAAATTCCGCTGTGTACTATTTTTCCAACAATGTACGCCCTAAGGAGTAAAAATGTAATATGTTTTTAGAGACATTTTTATCAATAAAGAGTTTATTTATTATACATATACCAAATTGTTGTCTTTTTATGGTCATATTTGTTGGATGCATGATAAGCAAACAAAAGTCTAAAACTATTGTCTAAACCTTTAGAATCAGGCATATGGTGGAGAGATTATACAAGGGACATGATTCTAAAGGTGATAGTCTAAATCATAAGATCTACAATCGAGGGAATAAAGTTGGGCGCTTTTTCATGCAAAGATTGTTGTGTTGTCTATATACCTAACGAAAGATGGTTTGTCTTGACCATCGGAGGTGGTCTATATGAATAGAAACATTGTTGCATTGTTATAGGTGACGATGCATTGAATCGAAACATAAAGTATAATTGATTTGGATTAATAATTCTGTCTTAGAAAATCAATTCACTTTAGACAATCATATGTGTTATATCTTAATCTTGAGATGAATAATAGGCCCGTTGTCTTGACTTTTGTCTTTTGATCTACCAAAGGGTTGTTGGAAACAAAGTGCGCAGCGGAATTTTTAAAAAATTTTCATCAGAGTAATTTCCAAAACACAAGTTTGACATGTTATATGTATAAATTAAACAGATCTTACTAACCTCAGTGTGCCGAAGAACCTCCGCAACCTGTGTAGAGAAGTAACGTTCCAGAAGAGCCTCAACCAACTGGTCTTCTTTGCTATTCTCTATCCACAACCGGAGTGAGTGTGGGCTCACACGTACAGCTCTTCCACCGGTGACTCTCCTTCCAACCAATAGAGAGAACCCAAAGCTAGTGTTCGTAATTTGTGAACAAAAGCTCTCAGGGAGTTTTCAGATGCTCACTAGAAGAGTATCACTCTTAATCTCTCAAATTGATCTGAGTAAATCATTAGACTCACTCCCTTTTTATACCTATTGGTCCTTGGGGTCAGTCCATATCAGATTAGGTCTCAAAAATCGAAACAGAATCAAGTTCGGATCAATATCTGATAAGATACGCGTGAAAAACGCGTAATCTTAACTGTCGCGGTCGGCATGCCGAACTGTGTGATAGGCAGGCCGAACTGGCCAGTTCGGCAGGCCGAACTTTCTGATAGGCAGGCCGAACTGCCGAGAAAAAATCTCCGCGAATCTTTTATTTTCCACCCGAGATTCTAAAGGATAAAGTCTCAGTTTTGATTCAAATAGCCCAATAGAAAAGATATCTGATCAAAACAAACTTTATCAAGATAATCTCTAAGAAAATAAATCAATTCACAATAATTCTACAAGTTTATCTTGTTCTAATTGTCCAAAATTAAAACAACCGATAAACAGACAAGAATTATCCGAACGCCATAATTCAACAAGTTCATCTTGAACTAATTTCTTACATAATTAATTCAACCGATAAACAAACATGAATTATTTGATTCTTATAAATTTTAAATCAATCTGATAAATCCGACATAAGTCACCAATTATTGGAAAAGCACGCCGTGTCGTTACAGGATTTTGTGAGCTAGCAAAGGGGACCAAAATGGACCTATAAAGTTCAAGCTCATGATAATTATGAAACCCAATATCCCAGATATATATTTCACAATTATCAACTCCAACGCTACTCCACTAAAAGCTTGGAGCTGCACTCTCGAACTTTATAGAATTACGAAGCTCGTGTAGCTAAGTCTCCATGACATATCATAGTGTATCGCATCCCCATATGATCATCCATAATCGGCTTAAGGACAAGTTCTGTCTTACCTTCCCGATTATTTTTATCTTACGTTCCATTGTCTCACCATTAGAAAACTTACCATCCAAAGATAGTATACCATTCGGTTACACCTATGTATCCAAATGGTTGAGCACTCCAGTTTTCCAATTACAGGACAACGCATATAAGAGGATATCATTACTCCTAAAGAGGAGCTATGGATTCCATATCTATGAATAACAAGTCTACGCTACCAAGAGTCATGCCTCCAACGTACCGGCATGCATGCCACTATAGAGATGTGGGAGTCACCCATTGGTACATCAAAAGACACAAATCGAGACAACGGGCCCATTATTCATCTCAGGATTAAGATACAATACAAATGATTGTCTAAAGTGAATCGATTTGCCAAGACAGAATTATTAATCCAAATCAATTCACTTTATGTCCCGATCCAACACATCGTCACCTATGACAACGTGCCAATGTTTCTATTCACGGAGTCCAACTCCGATGGCCAAGACAAACCATCTCCCAAAAGGGATATAGACAACATAACAATCTTTACATGAATAAAGCGCCCAACTTTATTCCCTCGATTGCGGATCATATATTTTAGACCATCACCTTAAGAGTCGTGTCTACCGCATAATCATCCCATCATATGCCCAACTCTTAAGGTTTAGACTGACAGTCTCAGACTACTGTTTGCTTATCATACATTCAACAAATATGAACGTAAAGAGGACAATATTTGGTATATATAAATGAATAAATTCTTTATTGATAAAAATGTCTCCAAAAACGTATTACATTTTTACTCCTTAGAGCATACATGTCTAACAAGGGTGACATCCATTTTTAATGATGGTACGCATGCCGGTATGTTGAGACATGACTTTTGATAGCATAGACTTGTTATTCATAGATACAGAATCCAAAGCTCCTCTTTAGGAGTCGATGATATCCTCTTATATATATTATCCTGTAATTGGAAGACTAGAAGTCTCAACCATTTGGATACATAGGTATAACCGAATGTTATACTGTCTTTGGATAGTAAGTTTTCTGATGGTGAGATAATGGAATGTTAGAGAAAAATAATCAAGAAGGCAAGAGAGAATTTATCCTTAAGCTGATTATGGATATCCTATTAGGATACTATACATTATGATATGTCATGAAGACTTACCTATTCAGGCTTCGTAATTCTATATAGTTCGAGATTGCAGTGCTAAGCTTTTAATGGAGTAGCGTTATAGTTGATAATTATGAAATGTATATCTGGGATATTGGGCTTCATAATTATCGGGTGCTTGAACTATATAGGTCCATTAGGTCCTCTCTGCTAGTTCATAATAAATCTTGTAACGATGTCACGTGCCTTTCTAAAAAATTTGTGACATATGTTAAATTATCAGATTGGCTAAAATTCGATAGGCTTAGATAATTCATGTCTGTTTATCAGTTGAATTAATTTTGTGTAAAATTAATTCAAGATAAACTTTTTGAATTATCAGGAATATTTATTTTCCTAAAGATTATCTAGATATAGTTGTTTTAATCAAATAATTTCTTTATTGGATTATTTGAATTAAAATTGAGCTTTTTCCAATGAATCTCAGGTGAGAAATAAAAGATTCACAGGGATTATTTGTCGTAAGTTTGGCAGGCCGATCTACCAGTTCGGCCTACAAACTGAGTGATAATCTAATCATGTACTTTTATGCAATTTTATCATATATTGATCCAGGTTCAAATTTTTGAGGCCTTATCTAATAAAATCTAACTCCTGGGTCCAACCTCTATAAATAGGAAGTGAGACTCATAAGTTATTCAAGTCAATTTTGAGATCAAGAGTGAGCACTCTATTCAATGAGTCTTTAAAACTCTCCTGAAAGGCTAATGTTCATAAATCACAAATGGTAGTTTTGGATATTTCTCAATTGGTTAGAAGGAAAGTCACCTGGAAGAATTGTACGACGTGTGCCCATACACACTCCAATCGTGGATAGAGAATAGTAAAGAAGACTAGTTGGTTGAGACTCTTCTGGAATGCCCTTCTCTTCATCGACTATAAGAGCTCTTCAGTATACAATGTTAGTAAGATCTGGTTAATTTATACATATAGCATGTCAAACTTGTATTTTGAAAAAAACTCTAGTATAAAAAAAAATTTTAATTTTTGTTGTGTACTATTTTTCCAACATCATTCCCATAACAGTGCGGCAAGAATACTGCTTGTTACCTAATTTCATTTGTCTCCACATTCAACTTTTTATATTTGAATTAAATCATATTTATTCAAAATTCGAAATACCAAATGTGGAAACTTTATATTCAAAATTTGACATGCACAAGGGATTTTCCCTTGATAACATAGGCGCCACATACATAATGGGATCCTCCTACTATGTGCACCACCTACACAATGGGTGGGACCCACTGTATACCTTTCCAAAATTATTTTATATTATTTATTAAATAATTTAATTATTTAATAAATATAAATTAATTCATAATTATTTTATTTTAAGTGATATTAATTTAGAATTCTATAATTCTAAATTAGAATTCTAAATTAATTATTTTAACCAATAATTTCACTTGTCAAACAGTATTTACAAGGATGACGAGGGACTTCTGGACCTGTAATTTCAAGTTCCAATAAAACTAATATATTAATTAAACTTTTTATTTAATATATTACTCTTTTATTAATTTGAATTGAACTCCACCAAATACTTAAACTGTACTTTTCAAATTATAGATATTTAATTACTCATTTTTTAGAGTCATCTATTTGATATAGTCAGTAAATATAAATTGATCATCCATAAATAATTAATAATTAGAGCTAGTGAGCTCTGTTAACCTTTCTAATTACTTCTTTCTCCTTGAGTGCCACTGATTCTCTAATAAATAACAAATTCATGAATTTAATCACGAATTAAGCACTTATATTATTCAAGCCCCGAATAAATACTAAAGAGAATTAATTATCTGCTAATATTAGAGTAGAAATGGATTCCATCTTGTAATATTAACATTCTCGATTAATTACTTCATTATACCTCTAAGATACAAGGAATAAGATTGGATTCTCAAATCCGTACTGAGTAAATCAAAAGACATAAATCCATAACTAGGAGTTTGCTAATAACTCAGTATTAATATCATCTTATATATGACCATTGGTCGATGTGATTACAACTTGTTATATTTAACGAAAATTATTAGTTGTTCATTTCACATCATCTCACGGTCCTACATTCTCATTATGTACAGTGCACTCATTTATTGACTCACTTTATTTACAGTTTGGATAAGACTATTCCATTCTTAATGGAAATGACCTGCACTAGTAACACTCAATTAAAGATTCTATATGTTAATTGAATAATTATTTATATGTTACTAACTATTTTATTTATCATCCTTAAATATTATCATCTTGTGTATAACATTTATGTACAATATTTAAGGTCACATAGATAATTATAAAATTTTAATAATATTCATAAAGTATTCAAAAATACTTGTGAGCAAATATGATGAATAAAATCACTTTATTTATTTATAAATATGTCATTTACAAAATATCATATACCTTAAGGTCATCTATCCTAACAATCTCCCACTTGTCTTAAAGCATATGAGACATGTCTTTTAATCCATAGCCCTCCAAATGCTTCTTGAAAACTTTGATGGGCAAGCTCTTCGTAAACAGTTCTATTAGGTTGTCTTCCAACGTGATCTTCAACATGGTCATGTCTCTTCTGTAAGAAATCTCCCTTACAAGATAATACCTCCTCTCTATACGCCTCGTGCCTTTATGGTTTCTTGATTCTTTAATATTTGCAATTGTTGCACTGTTGTCATAGTACAATTTAATACAACTTCCATATCCATGTAGAATTTTCAGAGCTAGACTGCTTCTATGGATGCTTCACAACTAGCTACATATTCAGTCTCTCTTGTGGAGTTAGAAACACACTTTTATTTCACACTCCTTTAGACAATTGCTCTACCACCAAGAGTGAGCATGCATCCTAAGATTGACCTTCGATCATCCTTATCCAATTGAAAATCAAAATCAGTGTAACCGTTCAGATACAAATCTCCACCAAAATATAAAAGCATATGGTTTCTCGTTCTCCAAAGATACTTGATAATGCACTTCACAACCATCTAGTGATCAAATCTTGAATTTGACTGAAACTTACTGACTATCCCTACTGTATAGTAGAGTCAGGCCTAATACATTGTATAACATATTATACTTGACAAAACATATCACTTTTTATTTTTTAGAGAGATGAATACCATACCTAGAAGGTAAATTCCCTTTCTTAGAGTTTTGCATATTATACTTGACAAAACATATCAGTTTTTATTAGTTTTATGCTTTTTAGCCATCTTTTGGAGAGAAAAGAAAGAGGAGTTTTCTTGTTGCTCAAGGAGTCTTGTTTGCATAGAGATTTTTTCAATGTCATCTATGAGTTTATCTTTTTCCTTCTTTCTTTTGAACTCTGCAAATGTTTTTATTTTATTTTTTTGTTGTTTAATTCTGTAATTATATTAAGCTAAATTTCTCTTTGGTTAAGGGTGATTTGAAAACCCTATACTTGATTGTGTAATTGATATTTTTAGAATTATTTTTATTTTTTCCCAATCGAAATTGTTAATGTTCCTCTATTTTTATTGTTTATGATTATTGTCTTGTTTTGTTTGGGGGTGGCCAACTAAATAGGACTTGAATTTAATCTATTGAATTGAATCTAGAGAGCTTATTCTAGATTCTTTGAGTGAAAGGGATTATGATAACTGCTTGTTTTGCTTGACAATTAATTAAGGAAAGCTTGGGATAGCAAGGCTTATAGTCGCTTACCGTTAGTGGTTTCGATAGTTAATTGGAAATAATTATGTGATCAATTGCATAATTGTTGTCTAGTTATGGTGAATGATACTTTAACCAATTTGACCATTATTGTTCACAACCTCATGCAATTAGTTTCATTTTTATTTATTTTTCTTTTCTTTATTTTTAATAATTTAGTTAATCCTTTCGAAACCCCATGTTTATTCACTTTAAAAGTTAATAACTTAATAATTAAGCTCAATCCTTTGTAGGAATGACTCTTGCTCATTACTATACTTGAAAATGACTACATTTTAAAGTAAAATTTAATTTAGTGTTCCCTCCAGAACATACCAAATGCTATTCCAGTAAAGGTTAGAGTTATATTCTTGAACTATTTGTAAGATCACGTAACTCCAGGAAGTTTTTTTGTTCATGATATCATGATATGCAACTCCTCCATAGGATATCCACAATTGGCTAAGGATAAATTCTATTTTACCTTCCTGAATATAGTTATCTTATATTCCATTATCTCACCATTAGAATGCTTAGTACTGTAACCCATACAAATAATAAACCATTTGGTTACATAAATGTATCCAAGTGGCTATGCGCTTTAGTTTTCTAATCATAGGATAATGCCTATAAGAGGGCATCATTAAATCTACTAAAGAGGAGTTTACGTCAATTAAAAGTGATGTCTCCAATATACCAATATGTGTACCTTTATTTTATTCAGAATGTCACCCTTTGATATAATAAAAGACACAAGTAAAGAATACGGGCCTATTATTTCATTTTGGGATTAAGATGTAACACATATGATTGTGTAAAGTGAAGTGATTTATTCAAATAGAATTATTAAATAAATCAATTCATCTTTAGTCTCAATCATATATATCATCACAAATGATAATATACCAATGTCTCTACTTACGGAGTCCCATTTTGATGACCATGATAAGTTATTTTCTGTTAGGGATGTAGACAACATAACAATCTTAACATGGATAAAGCACCCAACTTTATTCCCTCAATTACTAACCTTTTACGTTTAGACTATCACCTTAAGTTTAATATCTTCCGCATAATCTGTCTATCATATATACGATTTTAAAAGTTTAGAACGATAATCTCAAAATTTTGTTGCTTATCATATATTTATCATAAATGAATATAAAATGGACAAATTTGATATATGATATAAATAACAAAATTTTTAGTGATCAAATGTCTCAAAACAGTAATATTGTTTAATGCTTAAGGCATGAAGCCTAAGAGCCATGACTCCCGACATTGATTAGAAAGCCCGATTGCACTTCTGAATGCACGTAAATCCATGTTTTCACCCTACTACTATTCCATTGTCTCAAAATACCTACAAGCATAAAAACAAATAAAAACACAAAAAATTCAAGATACTATCATAGAAACCACAAAGAAGAATGATAGAAAAATATGTAAAATTAGTATTTATCATTAGTACATGTGTTTACCCTTATGCATTTCTCTTGAGTGTTTACCCTTATGCATTTCTCTTGAGTTTATCAGTGGAACCAGTCATTTATTGAGATCGTATATTCTTGTAGTTTGAGATCATGTGAGTCAATCATGGTGCTTGTGTTGCCTTGATTTGAAATATATTTCCTTTTCTTAAAAAAAAAAAAAAATCTGCCCTTTGAAATTTTTTTTATTTGTTTATTTCTCTCGTCCAAATAATCCAATATTCTCTTTGCATCTTAAAACCCCTTATAATTTCTTTTATTTTCTTTTCTTTTTCTACGCTAATAAACATTGTATAAGTTGTGGTTGAGCCATGGTCTAGTTGCTATTCTACATCTTGTTCTAGTTTAAATCCCATCATAAGTTTCTTTAAAAAAAAAAAACAAAACAAAAGAATTGCATAAGTTGGAGGACTACAATTTCACCAGTCATTGGCTCTATGATTTTCCTCGCATAATTTGTTAACTAAAGACAAACCGACACTTATGCTTAGGAGTTATAAAAATGCTTCACTAATCCAATTTCTTATATCTAGGGCCTGTTTGTACATAGGACTTGGACTAAGATTAAGATTATTATCCTAGTCCCATGGTTGGTGACAATCTTAGATCAAATAATTTTTCCAATGCAAAATGTAACGTCCTTAAATTTATTAAATGATATTAGAATGTAAAATGGTGGATTAGTGTGCCATAATGAATATTTTAAACTTAATTTGATCATTTGGTGAAATTTTTGAGTTTAAAGTTGTTTTGATTATTTTAATGATTTCTAGTTGTTTCTAATTATTTTAATTGTCTTTTTGAATATTTCCAACATAACAATTTTTCAAATGTCAAATATGTTTTGTTTTACAAAATCGTGGGCAGCACACGGTTTTACACAGTGAAACTGCCCACTTTTTCTCTCTATTTATATCTCTCACTCTCCCTCTCTTCCTCTGATTCTCTCTTTCTCTCCCAGCTCTCTCTCTCTCTCTCTCTCTCCCGTGCATCACTCTCTCTCGCTCTACCTCTCCCTTTCTCTCTCATTTTCTCTCAAAATCTTTGAGTTCAATTGAACCCCAAGCTTCGGTTTAGTGGATTGGAGGCTCAAAAACGCGATTTAAAGCTTCGATTTGAGGTTAGTTTTCAAATTTCAAAACTTTTTCAATATTTTAATTTTTCTTGCATTTTGAAGTTTAAGCTTATTTGAACTTAGAAAACCTTTTATCTAAGTTAGAGAAACTTAGAACAACTAGGATCTAAGTCTTGTTTGAAGAAAAACGGATTCTAATCAAGATTTTTCATTTTCCTCTATTTTTGGATTTTCTTGGATTTTGTGTGCAAATCTTGTTTAAATGAGTTTAAAAGTGTCCTATTATGTTTTGCTATCATCTATGATTGTTTTCCATGCCTAAGAACTGAGAAAAATAGGTTGAAATGAAGATTTGGACATAGGATGGCCAAGAACCCGTGCTTGAAAAATTCTAAAATTTTCCAGTTCGATAGGCCGGATTCAAGGGTTTGGCAGGCCGAACCTGGAGAAGTTTGGCCGACCGGACCTGGTCCCTCGGCAAGCCAAACTGCACAGTTCGGCTGGCCGAACCAGGGTAATCAGCAAGCCGACCGAACAAGGAAAAATTTTGTGATTTTTCATCCTTTTTCACTGTTTTGAACCCCAATTGAAATTCTAACTTTATAAAATGATTTTAGGAATGCAAACGGCACACTAGGACACCATGACATAGTTTGGCAATGTAGAATATCTAAACTAGATACTGATGACCTAGTTTCTATTTAAGGTCGTTCGTGGTTCTACGGAGCTAACGTATAACAGACTGGGATTATGATGTGGGACACCGGCATGAGTGTTGAGGTAGGACTTCTAGCCTTTATTTGGTAGCCAAGTTTTCAAACGATTTTGGTCTCAAAAAGGAATATTATCGATTATTTTGTTAGACATGTATGCTCTAAGGAGTAAAAATGTAATACGTTTTTGGAGACATTTTTATCAATAAAGAATTTATTCATTTATATATACCAATATTGTCCTCTTTACGTTCATATTTGTTGAATGTATGATAAGCAAACAGTAGTCTGAGACTGTCAGTCTAAACCTTAAGAGTTGGGCATATGATGGGATGATTATGCGGTAGACACGACTCTTAAGGTGATGGTCTAAAATATATGATCCGCAATCGAGGGAATAAAGTTGGGCGCTTTATTCATGTAAAGATTGTTATGTTGTCTATATCCCTTTTGGGAGATGGTTTGTCTTGGCCATCGGAGTTGGACTCCGTGAATAGAAACATTGGCGCGTTGTCATAGGTGACGATGTGTTGGATCGGGACATAAAGTGAATTGATTTGGATTAATAATTCTGTCTTGGCAAATCGATTCACTTTAGACAGTCTTTTGTATTGTATCTTAATCCTGAGATGAATAATGGGCCCGTTGTCTCGACTTGTGTCTTTTGATGTACCAATGGGTGACTCCCACATCTCTATAGTGGCATGCATGCCGGTACGTTGGAGGCATGACTCTTGATAGCGTAGACTTGTTATTCATAGATATGGAATCCATAGCTCCTCTTTAGAAGTAATGATATCCTCTTATATGCGTTGTCCTGTAATTGGAAAACTGGAGCGCTCAACCATTTGGATACATAGGTGTAACCGAATGGTATACTATCTTTGGATGGTAAGTTTTCTAATGGTGAGACAATGGAACGTAAGATAAAAATAATCGGGAAGGTAAGACAGAACTTGTCCTTAAGCCGATTATGGATGATCATATGGGGATGCGATACACTATGATATGTCATGGAGACTTGGCTACACGAGCTTCGTAATTCTATAAAGTTCGAGAGTGCAGCTCCAAGCTTTTAGTGGAGTAGCGTTGGAGTTGATAATTGTGAAATGTATATCTGGGATATTGGGTTTCATAATTATCATGAGCTTGAACTTTATAGGTCCATTTTGGTCCCCTTTGCTAGCTCACAAAATCCTGTAACGACACGGCGTGTTTTTCCAATAATTGGTGACTTATGTCGGATTTATCAGATTGGTTTAAAATTTATAAGAATCAAATAATTCATGTCTGTTTATCGGTTGAATTAATTATGTAAGAAATTAGTTCAAGATGAACTTGTTGAATTATGGCGTTCGGATAATTCTTGTCTGTTTATCGGTTGTTTTAATTTTGGACAATTAGAACAAGATAAACTTGTAGAATTATTTGAATTGATTTATTTTCTTAGAGATTATCTTGATAGAGTTTGTTTTGATCAGATATCTTTTCTATTGGGCTATTTGAATCAAAACTGAGACTTTATCCTTTAGAATCTCGGGTGGAAAATAAAAGATTCGCGGAGATTTTTTTTTCGGCAGTTCGGCCTGCCGATCGGAAAGTTCGGCCTGCCGAACTGGCCAGTTCGGCCTGCCTATCTCACAGTTCGGCATGCCGACCGCGACAGCTAAGATTACGCGTTTTTTCACGCGTATCTTATCAGATATTGATCCGAACTTGATTCTATTTTCGATTTTGAGACCTAATCTGATATGGACTGACCCCAAGGACCAATAGATATAAAAAGGGAGTGAGTCTAATGATTTACTCAGATCAATTTGAGAGATTAAGAGTGATACTCTTCTAGTGAGCATCTGAAAACTCCTGAGAGCTTTTGTTCACAAATCACGAACACTAGCTTTGGGTTCTCTCTGTTGGTTGGAAGGAGAGTCACCGGTGGAAGAGCTGTACGTGTGAGCCCACACTACACTCCGGTTGTGGATAGAGAATAGCAAAGAAGACCAGTTGGTTGAGGCTCTTCTGGAACGTTACTTCTCTACACAGGTCGCGGAGGTTCTTCGGCATACTGAGGTTAGTAAGATCTGTTTAATTTATACATATAACATGTCAAACTTGTGTTTTGGAAAATACTCTGATGAAAAATTTTTAAAATTCCGCTGCGCACTTTGTTTCCAACAATTGGTATCAGAGCCGAGGTTTTTTACATAAATTTGCAAGTTTGTGATCATGTTATATGCATAAATTTGTGATCTTAATCTCTCCAATGCTTGAATTAAATTTTATAGAGAGATGGCACTCTAGGTTTCTATATAATATATATGTTGTCATGGATTATTGGTGAATGTTTATTAATTAATTATGGTTGATTAAAATTGTTGTTTTAATTATTTATTAATTAATAATACCGGTTATTGGTTCCTTAGAGGTTTAGAATGTTGTATCTAGGTTTTTTCATGTAATTAGATGGCGGCCTATCATCTTCGTCTAGGAATTATTATTTATTTGTAAGAATTTTGTAAATTACATAATTATTCGGAGAAACGGAACGAGAAGTCGGATCTTGAAGATAGATGATGGCGCCTCCAGGTATTTCCTGAGTCTCTAATTTTATGTTTTTGAATTGTTGAAAATAAAATTGAGAATTGCATTATAAATTGTATTTTCTGGATTGAGGGTTTTCTGCTGCTCGGTCCGGCATGCCGGACCTCACAGTTCGGCAGGCCGAAGGTCACAGATCGGCAGGCCGGACTATACGGTCCGGCAGGCCGCCAGTGGGCAGAAATTTGGTGCTCTGCCGCAGGCCGAACCTTCATGTTCGGCAGGCCGAACCACCATGATCGGCAGACCGATCACCCAGATCGGCCTGCCGACCGAGAGCTGCCAGGTGTCCAGAAAAGGTGCGATTTTTTCAGTGCAGTTTTAATTTTATTTTTGGGACGATTCTGAGAAACATTAAATTTGGATATGACCGGAAATATGAAGTGTTCGATTCATACGGGATTGAGGACTTGAAGATGGATATTACATGAAGAAGGATACAGCTTGAGGATTCAAGGATGAAGAATCGATAAATGTCTCGATTATTCTCTTGTAATCTTATTTTTTCTATTCTCTAGGGTGGAACCATAATATTACGGTTATTATTATTATGCTTGTAGCTTTGCTTGATTGCTTTGCTTGTCTGCATTATAATATGATTTACCATGTATATTGATAACATGTCATATAGAATAGGGAGTGCCGCTCATATTAAAATTGTTCATGCATAATTTTAAAATAAAACCTTGACTTCAAAGATTGAGTGGGAGAAGGTTTTCGAAGAGAGAACCTAAGGCCTCCATCGTTGGTCCATAGGAAGAACATGATGGTCCAACCCCTAGGAAGGGATTTCTATCATGTACCAGATTGGATCTCTAAAGGATAAGGTATTTTAGTATGATTTATGGTTGCACACCCCTAGGTGGTGATTATAAATCATGGATAAAATATTGAAACGGTGGTATACACTCACGTTAATTTTATTATTAACCTCCCCTAGGAGCTCTGTTATAAAATTAATGGCCAAAGAAACGATTATTAGTATATGCTGGATCATACGGGTCCTGGATGGCATATATTAATCAGGAGGGGATCCGTGTTCCTGATTGAATTTGGCATGACTCCCCTAGGAGCTTGTTGAATTCTGAGTTGGGAATTATCGTTGTAAGGTTTGTGATATTTTCAAGGTTTTGACACATAAACACATTTGTATGATTTTACATGATTGTGTTATCTTACTAAATTATTAAATATGTTTGCTTATGTTTGGTATATGATTCTTTATTGTAGATTGAAAATGTCTAAAAACGCTTTATCATCGATACTTGACAAAAACCAATTAACCGGTGAGAACTATAATGATTGGAAACGGAACCTGGACATCGTCCTATCCTTTGAGAAACTGAAATATGTACTGACAACTCCTTGTCCTCCCGAGCCTACGGGAGACTCAAGTAATGAGCAATTCCAAGCGTACGAACGCTGGAAAGATGCTAATGATCAGGCCCGCTGCTATGTTATGGCTAGCATGAATAACGTGCTGAAGGCTCAACATCAGGATTATGAGACTGCGAAGCAGATCTTGGATAATCTTGAGGACATGTTTGGATGAGCCAGGCCATAACAAAGCGGCAAGGGGCGCTTCGGAAACTCTTAAACTGTAGACAGAGACCGGGGACATCTGGTAAAGGAGCACATGATGTTGGTCATGGGTTACCTCGCTGAGGCTCAAACCAATGGAGCCGACATCGATGCTGAAACTCAGATGACTATGGTCTTTGAGACTCTGTCTAAGGAATTGATTCGTTTAGAGCTACTTTTAATCAAGCAATAGACGGGATATGACCTTGACAGAACTGATGAAACAGGTTACAAGAGTTTGAACTGCTGATCAGGGAGTCTCCTGCTGGTGGAGAGGCCAATATGGTAGCTGCTTCTGGTTCCAATCCTAACTCTGGGAAGGAAAGAAACAACGGGCCAAGAGTGGGAAGTCTTCTATTCTATTGCTACCAAGAGCAGAAGAAGAAGAAGAAGAACCAAAGAAGCTTAAGTGCTTCTTTTGTGGTAAGGTCGGGCATATAAGAAGCATTGCAAGGACTTCCTTTCCAAGGGAGGTAGGTGGTGATCTTCTATATTTAGAAACTTGTTTGGTTGAGGAATCCAGTGACATTGGGTCATAGATTCTGGTGCAACTAATCATGTTTGTGTTTCTCTGCAGGGCTGTCAAGAAACGAGAAGTCTACTTCGTGAAGACTTAACGCTTTCGGATGGGCGATGGATCCTTGGTCTCAGCGGAAGCAGTGGGAGATGTCCATCTTTGTTTTGATAATTATAGGAGTTTTAATTTGCGAGATTGTTTTTATGTTCCTAAATTTAAAGGAATTTAATTTCTGTATCTCTTTATTTAAAGACTCCTACGTGGTATCTTTTAATGAAAAAGTGGTGATTCGTAAAAACAAATCTTTTATCTGTTCTGGATGGATGCAAAATAATCTATATTTTATCAACCTAAGATGGACTTATTGCTTAATGCTGAGATAAATGATAATGACTCAAAAAGACCTTACAAACTTCTCACTCTAATAAGACTATCTTTGGCATTTGCGCCTTGGCCATATTAACCTGAATAGGATTCAAGGTTGGTAAGGGATGGACCTTTAAGTCACTTAAAGTGGAATCTATACCTCAATGTGAGTCTTGTTTTGGAGGGTAAAATGACCAAAAGACCATACGGGTCTAAGGCAATAGGGCCGAAGGGGTTCTAGAACTTGTGCATAGTGATGTTTGTGGACCGATGAACATCCGGGCACGAGGAGGGTATGAGTACTTCGTTACTTTTATTGACGATTACTCAAGATATGGGTATGTGTACCTAATGCACCACAAAAGCGAAACTTATGATAAGTTCAGGGAGTTTCGGGCTGAAGTGGAAAAGCAATTGGGTAGACCCATAAAGGCACTTCGATCTGATCGAGGTGGGGAATACCTTTCTGATGAGTTCTTGGGACACTTGTTAGAGAATGGGATTTTATCCCATTTGACTGCGCCGGGCACTCCGCAGCAGAATGGCGTAGCAGAGAGAAGGAATAGGACTTTGTTGGACATGATTCGGTCCATGATGAGTTATTCATCATTGCCTTTATCCTTTTGGGGATATGCACTACAAACCGCATGTTATCTTTTGAACAATGTGCCTTCAAAATCGGTCCCTAAAACTCCTCACGAGTTGTGGACAAGACGGAAGACATCCTTAAACCATATTCGCATATGGGGATGTCCAGCTCATGTCCTGTTTAAGGATCCGAATAAGTTGGAAGCACGTTCAGAAGTTTGCGTGTTTGTAGGATATCCAAAAGGGACTAAAGGGGGTTATTTTTATAACCCAAAGGAAAATAAAGTCGTGGTTTCAACTAATGCAACTTTCCTTGAGGAGAGTTACATGAACGACTTTAAACCTCAAAGCAAAGTGGTGCTTGAGGAGTTGAGGGGTAATCCGTTTACTCCGGAGGTTCCGAACGAAACCATTCCGATCGGTGTAGAAAAACCAAACAAACCTGAACAACAACCTCAGGGGCTTCGGCGTAGTGGGAGGATCGGGCGTCAACCTGAGAGGTATATGTTCAATGGGGAGGTCTTTTTGGCTGAACCGGATGAACATGACAGGGATCCTTATACTTACGCAGAAGCTATGGAGGATGTTGATTCAAGACTCTGGACAGAGGCCATGAACATTGAGATGAAGTCTATGGAGACTAATCGGGTCTGGGAGCTTGTGGATCTTCCCGAAGGGGTAAAACCCATAGGGTGTAAGTGGATCTACAAGAGGAAAAGAGGAGTGGATGGAAAGGTCGAAACCTTTAAGGCTAGACTGGTAGCTAAGGGTTATACGCAAAAGGAAGGAATCGATTATGAGGAAACCTTTTCGCCTGTAGCCATGCTTAAGTCCATCCGGATTCTCTTGTCCATAGCTGCCGCTCTCGACTACGAGATTTGGCAGATGGATGTCAAGACGGCTTTTCTGAATGGCTATCTTGATGAGTCCATTTATATGGAACAACCAGACGGGTTCAAGGTCACGGGTCAAGAGGGTAAGGTTTGTAAGTTGCTAAAGTCTATTTATGGACTTAAGCAGGCTTCTCGTTCTTGGAACATAAGATTTGATCAAGTGATCAAGACTTATGGGTTCTCACAAAATGTGGATGAACCATGTGTTTACAAACACATTAAGAATGGGAAGGTGGTTTTTCTACTACTCTATGTAGATGACATTCTGCTAATTGGCAATGACGTTGGGGCGTTGTCATCGGTCAAATTATGGTTGACCAAGCAGTTTGACATGAAGGACTTGGGTGAGGCTAATTTTGTTCTCGGTATCCTGATCTTCGGGATAGGAAGAACAAAATGATAGCTTTGTCACAGGCCGGCTACATAGATAAAATTCTCAGGAGGTTTGCAATGCAGGATTCCAAGAAAGGTGGGCAACCATCTAGGTCTGGAATTACTCTTTCTAAGAAAGACTCTCCAAAGTCTTATGAAGAAAGAGAATACATGAAGAAGGTGCCTTATGCTTCGGCAGTGGGTAGTCTCATGTATGCCATGCTTTGCACTCGACCGGATATTAGCTATGCGGTCGGGATTGTGAGTCGATTTCAGGCGGATCCAGGACCGAACCATTGGGTTGCGGTAAAGCATATTTTCAAGTACCTGAGAAGGACTCGAGGGTATATGCTTGTGTATTCGGGTGAGGATTTAACTCCTCTAGGATACACTGATTCGGATTTTCAATCCTGCCTGGATTCTAGGAAATCGACTTCAGGGTTTGTGTTTACTCTGGGTGGCGGTGCCATCAGTTGGAGAAGTGCGAAGCAAGATTGCACTTCGGATTCAACGATGGAGGCCGAGTATGTGGCGGCTAGTGATGCTTCGAAAGAAGCAGTGTGGCTCCGCAAGTTCCTTGGGGATCTTGAGGTAGTTCCTGGTATGGATAAAGCGGTATCACTGTACTGTGATAACAGTGCGGCGGTAGCTAATGCTAAGGAACCAAGATTTCACAAGAAGAGTAAGCATATTGATCGGAAGTATCATGTGATAAAGGACTTCGTTGAGAGCGGGCATGTCACGGTGTGCAAGATCGCGTCAGAGGACAATTTAGCTGATCCATTTACGAAGACACTTTCTGGGAGAGTCTTCGAAAGGCATGTGGAAGCTATGGGGATGCGAAATTTGCAGTATTTACTCACTTAGTGCAAGTGGGAGATTGTTAGACATGTATGCTCTAAGGAGTAAAAATGTAATACGTTTTTGGAGACATTTTTATCAATAAAGAATTTATTCATTTATATATACCAAATATTGTCCTCTTTACGTTCATATTTGTGAATGTATGATAAGCAAACAGTAGTCTGAGACTGTCAGTCTAAACCTTAAGAGTTGGGCATATGATGGGATGATTATGCGGTAGACACGACTCTTAAGGTGATGGTCTAAAATATATGATCCGCAATCGAGGGAATAAAGTTGGGCGCTTTATTCATGTAAAGATTGTTATGTTGTCTATATCCCTTTTGGGAGATGGTTTGTCTTGGCCATCGGAGTTGGACTCCGTGAATAGAAACATTGGCGCGTTGTCATAGGTGACGATGTGTTGGATCGGGACATAAAGTGAATTGATTTGGATTAATAATTCTGTCTTGGCAAATCGATTCACTTTAGAATCATTTGTATTGTATCTTAATCCTGAGATGAATAATGGGCCCGTTGTCTCGACTTGTGTCTTTTGATGTACCAATGGGTGACTCCCACATCTCTATAGTGGCATGCATGCCGGTACGTTGGAGGCATGACTCTTGTAGCGTAGACTTGTTATTCATAGATATGGAATCCATAGCTCCTCTTTAGGAGTAATGATATCCTCTTATATGCGTTGTCCTGTAATTGGAAAACTGGAGCGCTCAACCATTTGGATACATAGGTGTAACCGAATGGTATACTATCTTTGGATGGTAAGTTTTCTAATGGTGAGACAATGGAACGTAAGATAAAAATAATCGGGAAGGTAAGACAGAACTTGTCCTTAAGCCGATTATGGATGATCATATGGGGATGCGATACACTATGATATGTCATGGAGACTTAGCTACACGAGCTTCGTAATTCTATAAAGTTCGAGAGTGCAGCTCCAAGCTTTTAGTGGAGTAGCGTTGGAGTTGATAATTGTGAAATGTATATCTGGGATATTGGGTTTCATAATTATCATGAGCTTGAACTTTATAGGTCCATTTTGGTCCCCTTTGCTAGCTCACAAAATCCTGTAACGACACGGCGTGCTTTTCCAATAATTGGTGACTTATGTCGGATTTATCAGATTGGTTTAAAATTTATAAGAATCAAATAATTCATGTCTGTTTATCGGTTGAATTAATTATGTAAGAAATTAGTTCAAGATGAACTTGTTGAATTATGGCGTTCGGATAATTATCGGTTGTTTTAATTTTGGACAATTAGAACAAGATAAACTTGTAGAATTATTTGAATTGATTTATTTTCTTAGAGATTATCTTGATAAAGTTTGTTTTGATCAGATATCTTTTCTATTGGGCTATTTGAATCAAAACTGAGACTTTATCCTTTAGAATCTCGGGTGGAAAATAAAAGATTCGCGGAGATTTTTTCTCGGCAGTTCCTGCCGATCAGAGTTCGGCCTGCCGAACTGGCCAGTTCGGCCTGCCTATCTCACAGTTCGGCATGCCGACCGCGACAGCTAAGATTACGCGTTTTTCACGCGTATCTTATCAGATATTGATCCGAACTTGATTCTATTTCGATTTTTGAGACCTAATCTGATATGGACTGACCCCAAGGACCAATAGGTATAAAAAGGGAGTGAGTCTAATGATTTACTCAGATCAATTTGAGAGATTAAGAGTGATACTCTTCTAGTGAGCATCTGAAAACTCCCTGAGAGCTTTTGTTCACAAATCACGAACACTAGCTTTGGGTTCTCTCTATTGGTTGGAAGGAGAGTCACCGGTGGAAGAGCTGTACGTGTGAGCCCACACTCACTCCGGTTGTGGATAGAGAATAGCAAAGAAGACCAGTTGGTTGAGGCTCTTCTGGAACGTTACTTCTCTACACAGGTCGCGGAGGTTCTTCGGCATACTGAGGTTAGTAAGATCTGTTTAATTTATACATATAACATGTCAAACTTGTGTTTTGGAAAATACTCTGATGAAAAATTTTTAAAATTCCGCTGCGCACTTTGTTTCCAACATATTTTATAAACCGTAAATTGAAGTGAACTTCATAATGGACCCTATAATAAATGTAAATGAAAATACCTAGTAATTGGGTTTAAATGATAATAGAAATGAATATAAGGGCATGATGCCATATCAGAGATCGGGTCGTATAGCATGCAACCTTGGGGGTAGGTCCCAAAATCCAGCTGGGCCACTACGGTGGTGTTATTCATATGGTTTGCTCAGGAAAAGAAAATGATATTCTTTCTAGTCGACCAATAAATGGTTTTGGTAAGATTAATTTTTATTGAAATTTTTATTCATTCTTTTATTTAAATTTTTTTTCTAAATTATAGTCCTACTGAACATTTTGCTCACGTTTTATCTGTTTTAAACCATTTCCCCTCTAGGTCGATTTCAGCTTAGGCTCAGAGAGGGCCCTACAGATAGAACTTAGGAGCAGTAGAAGGACCTAGTAGATTGTTTAAATTATTATATCAAGGCATATAACATCTTAACTTTCTCTTTACTTGGACTGTAGTTGTATTATTATATTGTCAATACTATGTGTGTGCACAAATTGTGGGTCAGTGGAACCCATACTCGCATCTTTTTATTGTTTTATTTCTTACTTAATGTTTGCCTCAATGTTCGTATCTATTTAATGATTATGAATGCTTTTCTCAAAAAGGATTTAAAAATTTCCATATTTTCATAATTAATTTAAATCTTAAACTCATGTTTTAGTTAAATTTTCATTTAATTAACCTAAATAACCCGCCACGTCACCTCCCTATTGCGGGGCACGACACAAAATAATCCCAATAGTGTGGGATTAATAATCCTCCCAAAACACATGGGATTTTTAATCCCATGGTCCTGGATTGTAATATTTCTACAATCTCACAATCAATCTCACCCTAAGCACATGACTGAGATAGCTGCTAGCCACCTTTGGAGCTTGTTGTCCGTTACTAAGCACCCGTCAAAAGTCGTCCAAGAATGGCAAGTCGTCGGTGATAACGAAGGTTTGTCGGACAAGAGAAGGGGCCATCCAAAATAGGTAAGATGCAGAGGAAGTGTGGTAGTAAGAGGAGGTGTAAGATGGGATGAGATGAGGGGAGAAAAGACCGTCTGGAGGAGCAGTGACGTGGTGGGCTAGTGGCGGCGCAATCCATCTAAAAGAAGAAGGCCCGGGCAGGAGAAGGCTTTGCGCGGCTGAACTGCACAAAGGTGGGAGTCGCGGCTGGCCATAGGGATATGAGTGGCAGCGACACTAGGGTTTTTGTTGAGTGGGTTCTACTCTTCTGTTGCCCATGAGGTTCACGACAGATGGGTTCTCTCTCTCGAAGCTTTCCTCGGTTGTGGGAGCTTCACCTTTATCAGAGTCGGATGTCTAGTTTCTAAAGTTTGTTATGCCTGTACAAAAATAATCAACCAGAAAAATAGACATCTATATTCTATTCAAAGTTTTTTAATTGAGTGTATTTTTTATTGACTTTTATTCTCATAATTTTGATAATTAGTTAAATAAAATAATTTTTATTACATTTAATTTAGTGATGTATGCCAAAGATGTGATATGATTCAGTATAATCCTATACAGTCTAATCCAATCCAATCCAATCCTGACTTTATAACCTAACCTAATTTAAAGTGCCAAATGAGCCCTAATGCTCAAAAAACGACCAAGCAGTCCGTTGTTTGTTAGCGTACGCTTTGGGGCAACTTGATTGTTAATATAAATTAGCCATTGGAATTCGTTTATCTATATGGACTACCTCCCCCTGATTCGCTTTTTATTCATCTTATCGTAGTATAATACTAAGTCAATACCATAATGCCTTGGCAAAAGTTTTACGTTACTTGGTGTCATGAAAGTTGAAACTCTTGTACATCTCTGGGTTGCTTGTTGCCCGGAATCCTCTGTTCATGTTCATGTGCATTTATAAACATAGTAAAAAAGTCAACTCATGTTAAAACCTTTAAAAATATCATTCCTACTGGAACGTTATTAACTTTTTTTATTCTTATTTTTAAATTCCAATGAAGGATTTCATTCGGTCAAGATAGAGGCCAGAAAGACTATAGAATGCGCCAAGAAAAGATGGTAGTGTCAAATATCGCGTTCTGTTGCAAACTGAGATCTGTAATTTTGGAATGCATGTGACGTGTGATTCTTAAGCTGCATTTTTTGTATAGCACCGCTAGAAATAATCACTGATAAAAGAGTAAAGAAATTTTGGTTAGTCTCCATTTTTCTATACTAATTGAAACACGTATGTATTCAATATGTTACAATTTTTTATATGAAATTCTAGAAATTTTGTAGAAATTTATATTTTTTATTTATTAAGAAAACGTCTTTGAGAGCATTTTCTTTTAAAAAATTAGAGGACATTTTTTAGAAGAAATTATCTTGGTGGGATTGTTTGTTGAGAGTAAAATGATGATGAATAGAGCATCGTTTATGCGGAGATTGTGTTTAATTTTCGTTAATTACTAAAATTGTATTAACTCTAAGATTACTTGAATAATTTCCTAAAAAAATAAAAATAATATAATATAAAATAAATGAAACTAAAATAATAAATCAAAATTCTAGGGTCCAATTTCATCTAATAACTTCGATTGAATAAAATTTACCTCTATGCCATTAGTTTAATTCATGGAATTGTTAGCCGAATGTAGGAAATTAGTTACTCGTCTTTTCCGGTAAACAACATTCATGTTAAATAAAACTCATATATTCTTATGAGAAACTAATCAACACAAATTCATTAAATTCAAGCATTCACAATTACTACACATATATTAAGGATATATTCCTATTTCGAATTGTATATGCTATCCTATTATTGATCAAGACCTAAACTCTGTTTTTCTATTTTATTCAAGTCCAACATCTCCTAATGAATAGCCAAATCACTAGGTGCATTAAGCACATAATAGGGCTTCACTACAAATAAACCTGCACTACAAAATTATTTTCTTTTTTTCCTTCTTTTTCGTCATTTTTCTCTCATTGGCTTTGTGCCTCTCCATTGTGTTTGAATCCCCGATCCCCAAACAATCAGCTCCTCCTTTTCGAAACATCAACAGCAAGATAGAACACGTATTCACTACGTGGCAATGTGCGGTTGGGTGCTGGGGCGAGCTGGGCAACGTGGCAGAGTAGAATTGGCTAAGGCATGTGGGTGCAGTTAAGGAATGGACCATGTCGCATCCTATCTAGATCGCTGAGTAGGGCTGACATGCAAGACAAGTAGAATGCTGGGACTCGTTGGGTCTGTTGTTGGTTTGTAACAAACGCGCCACTTCCAGAGTGGTTCCCACGCACTCATCTGATCCTTCTAGGTGATGATTCGATGGTCCTTATCATGTCTTGGCCGCATGCAGAAATGGCATGCATTGTGAAGTGTTGAAGTCACATTTTGATTTGAATTTTCATATCTTTTTGGCCCCAAATTAATTCTAACTTGCCAAATTACACTCTCACTTATTTTACCTATACAAATGAGGATAAAATAAATAATTAGAGAAGAAATTAAAATAAAATTAAATTAAATCAACTAAAATAAAAATAAAAAAATTGAATAAAATAAAATTAAAATGCCTAGAACATAGCAAAAATATATGCAATTAAATACAAAATAACTCTAGTTTTATAGAGTTATCAAAGGATAATCAAGGAAAAATGAGGGCCACATTAAAAAATGGAATATATATATATATATAAAGACAAACAAAAAATTAAGGGAGAAAGATCCAGAAAAGAGAGACACAAAAAGGAGAAAAGAAGGAAAGTAAAAAGTTAAAGAAAAAGAAGAAAAAGAAGAAGAAAAAGACAATAAAAAGACAAAGCAAAAAAAAAAAAAGAGAGAGAGACAAAACAAAATTGTAACACCAGCCAAATTTTCATGTAACGGCTTAAACTAAATGAGTAACGGTGATATGATTTTGTGTTACTGACTATTGTATTTTTTAAGTGTTATGACAGGTGACGGTCACATGAAAATTGATGTGCTCAAGATGTTCATGTCATTTACGTTGTACGTTCAATAATAAGTTTGTAATAAATTAATGTTTCATTGTATGTAGTGTATATGGTAGATTGGCAGGCCGATCCTTCAAGTTTAGCAGGCCAAATTGTCCCTCATGGAGCGCTAGGCCGACGAATATGATCAGCAGGCTAGAGCTCACATCTTCGATAGGCTGAAGACAGCAGA
>JAJQZP010000035.1:0-271995 GCA_025403435.1 Artocarpus heterophyllus
TCAAGATTTGGATTTTGGGGGACTCGAAAACCTGTGGCTGGATTTCTGGGTTTTCCCAGTTCGGCAGGCCGAAATAGGGATTGGCAGGCAGGTGTTCATCCGTCCGGCAGGCCAAACCTGAGATTGTTCGGCCGACTGAACTTGGCTTCCGGCAGGCCGAACTGTGCAGTTTGGCCGGCCGAAGCAGGGAGTCCGGCAGGCCGGCCGAAGCATGAAAAATTTTGTGATTTTCACCCGTTTTCATTGTTTTGAATCCCAATTTAAATTTCAACCTTATAAAATGATATTAAAGATACAAATAGCACACTAGGACATCATGAATGATTTAGTAACGTAGAATGTCTTGAACTAGATATTGATCGACTTAGTATGTATCTAGGATCGTTCGTAGTTCTACGGAGCTAACGTATAGCGGACCGGGATTACGGTGTGGGGCACCGGCATGAGTATCGAGGTAGGACTTCTGCCCCATTTTCTTGGTAGCCTAGTTTCAAAATGATTTGGCTTTGAAAAGGATTTCTATTTAAATGTTTTCAACGGTTGTTTGAAAATGAATTTATCGGTTATATTTTAATATACCGTGAACTGAAATGGACTTCATAATAAATGTAAATGACAATACTCGGTAATTGAGCTTTGAATGATGATGGAAATAAACATATAAGCATGATACCATATCAAAGATCGGGTTGTGTAGCGATCGACCTTGGGCCAGGTCCCGAAACCTAGCTGGGCCATTACGGTGGTGATATTATTATGGTTTGCCTAGGAAAAGAAAATGATATTTTGGTTTTCTGAGTAAACTGTTCTGTGTAAGAACGGTTTTACTCAAATTTATTTATTTATTTAAGGTTTCTCTTAAATAATCCCCGAATAATGAAATGTTTCTTTAAATTAAATTATTTTATAAAACATAGTCCTACTGAGCCTTTCACTCACGTGTTATTTGTTGTAAATTTCCCCCCTTCTAGGTGGTTTTTCATTTAGGTTTGGAGAAGATACAACGGACAGGACCCAGGAGCAATAGAGAAACTAGTGAATTTATTTGTATTATTTAAATCAAGGCATGCAAGATTTTAACTTTATTTATACTTGGACTATGATTGTATTTATGATGTTGTCAGTGCCATGTGTGTGCACAAGTCGTAGATCTGTGGGACCCATATTCGCTATGTTTATTCTTTAATATTAAATTTTCATGTAATGGTTTTCTTTTAATTTTCACATTTTATTTTTAATTCAAACCCCCAAACTTTTAATTTCTAATTAAATTCTCTTTTAATTAATCTAAATAACCCGCCACGTCACCTCCCGTACTCCAAGGCGTGACATCAATTTTCGATTTGGTATGATGTTCAAGTCTACTCAGTACGCGCTAGCTACAATTCTAATATCCAACGTGGGTGTCACATTCAAAATCCGAAAGAGTTTTGTTCAAATTTTACGGGTCAAAATTGGAAGACATTGAATTCATATCCCCTAATGTTGTGTTCAATTCTGTCATGGCGCAATTTTTATTTTGGTATGTCTGCGTGCAGTTGTCGTTTGTGTGTGTGCGTATTTTTTTTTTTTTTTCAATAAAAAAACTACAATGTATAATGGAATTATTATCATTTTAATACCCTGTAGTTTTGACTTTGGGCTAGTTTGACATTAATATGTTGTGCTGTTGCTTTTGCTATGTTGTACTGTAGAGTAGAAGCAGATGGACGTTTAGTAAATTTTTGTCAAAATTGCTGTGAGAACTAGAAGTAGAATTGCAGGTGTTCGATAAACTATGTGTAAAATTGCTGTGAAAATATAATGATGAAAATAGTCATTATTTAGTAAGCATATTTATAGGTTTAGTTTTTACCTAATTTTAATTTTAGGTTGGTATATTGTCCACTAAACTGATAAGATGTAATTTTTATATTTATTATTTACATATTTTTACAAAAATAAATTACTTTTATTAATTAAACAAGATAAATTATATGTTCACGTAAAGATAAATGACAAAAAAATGGGTTATCATTATTAATTTTGATAATAATAACTGGTTATATTTATATGTTATTTGATTTATTTAATTTGTTGAAGAAAAATGGGGTAAATAGGAATTATGTATTATTATTTAGGTTTTGTTTAATAATTTTAAATTATAAAGTAGAAGCTGTGTGAAAAAAGCACTTTGACCTATTTCTCAACCTTTTCTGTTGGACAGCAGTTTTTATAAGCAACTTTTCAAAAATTACCAAACACATTAAACCCGTTGTAGGCGGTTACATAAATTAAAAATAGCCTCCGGAAGCAATGCCAAATGAGAGCCTAGATAAATTTTGTGATAAGCCGATTGGTAGTACCATTAATTCAAGAAAATAACAACTAGTTATTAGGTTAAGCCCATTTTGAGGATGCGATAGGTTCTTTTTGTCCTTTTAGTTTTTTTTTTAAAGTATAAATTCAAAAAAGGATGCTAAAACAAAGGTTTTCCCACTTAAAATCTTTTTCTTTTTTTTTTTATGTTCTAATTTCCTCTGTAATAATGTTTTTAGGCTAAAAAAAATAAAAATTAAATGACATTTACGTTCCCAAAACTAGTCTTAAAGTGCTCAAATAATATATGTTATTTAAATCAAGGCGCATTATAAGAGATAATTACAAAACGTAAAAAAATTAATGTGTTAACGTAAAAAATTACAACGTCCCAGAACGATAATTTCTTCATAAAATGCGTAGAATATAGTTTGAAGCTGCATTCTCATAGTTCACACTTCACTCGGTGATCACACGTACACAGCTTCTAATTTTTCTTGAACTTTATTACTTGGATATCAAGAAAGAAAAGTATATATATATATATATATATATATATATATGTATGTATGTATATGTGTGTGTGTATATATATTCACGTGTCAATGGAAAAGGACAACCATACACGAACCTAATTTGTGTCGCTTCATTCGAGTTATCCTATCTCAATCAATTTTTATATAGGGGTATTTTAATGATCAATCATCAAATTAATATAAGATAAATTAAAAACAATATTCGATCTATGATATTTATTTTTTATTTGAGTAATAGAAAAAACGACTCTTACTATTAATTTTAAGGTTAATAATAAAATTTTAATTCAGTAATTCAACTACTAGTTCAAAATAAGTTAAATGTTTAATCTAAATTAATTAAAATATATTTATCCTAATGCTTGATTTTACTCTTTATAATACATCAGCTATTAATTTATGGCATTACAGTAGGAAAAAAAAAGCACATTCTTAGAAAGAAAAATGTAGACACAATTATACCTTTCATAAAATAAATACAATGTATAATATTATCATATTAATACCCTTGTAGTATTTGACTTTATCCCAATAGTACAAATTATTCTGGTAAGCCTATTGGAGTACATTAAATTCAAGAAAATAACATCTGGTTATTAGCTAAAGGCCATTTTGGGATGTGATGGGTTCTTTTTGTCCTTTTAGTCTTTTTTTTTTTAGTATAAATTCAGAAAAGATAGTTAGAAGGATGCTAAATCAAAATTTTTGCCATTTAAAATCTTTCTTTTTTTCCTGTTATGTTCCTCTTTAATAATGTTTTTAGGCTAAAAGAATAAAAATTAGACGACATTTTACGTCTCCAAAAATAGTCTTAAAGTGCTCAAATAATATATGGTTTCAAATCAACGAGTATTATAATGAGATAATCACAAAATGTAAGAGTTATTAATGTCTTAACGTATAAAATGCAACGTCCCAGCATGATAATTTCTTAATAAAATATGTAGAATATAGTTTGAAGCTGCTTTCTCATAGTTCACACTTCACTTCGTGATCATACGTACACAACTTCTAATTTTTCTTGAACTTTATTCCTTCGATATCAAGAAAGAAAAGTATTTATGTTTATGTATGTAAGTATTTACTTGGATATCAAGAAAGAAAAGTATATATGTTTATGTATGTAAGTATATGCACGTGTTAATGGAAAAAGAACAACCATATATGAACTTAACTTGTATCGCTTCATTTTATTCATACTATCTCAATAAAGTTTTATATTGAGGTATTTTAATCATCAATCATTAAATTAATATAAAATAAATTAAAAACAATATTCGATCTATCATATTTAATTTTTATTTGAGCAATAGAAAATACGACTCTTTAGTATTATTTTTAAGGTGAATACTAAATTTTAATTCATTAATTTAACTAGTAGTTCAAAATAAACTAAAAGTTTATTCTAGAATTAATTAAAGCATATTTATCTTAATGCTTGATTTTACTCTTTATAACACATCAGCTATTAATTTATGGCCATTACAGTAGGAAAAAAAAGCACATTCTTAGAAAGAAATATGTAGACACTTACCATTTAATTCAAGAAAATAACATATGGTTACCTCAAAGGTCATTTTGGGGTCGTTATAGGTTCTTTTTGTCCTTTTAGTCTTTTTTTTAGTATAAATTCAAAAAAGAAAGTTAAAGGATGCTAAAACAAAATTTTTGCCATTTAAAACCTTTCTTTTTTTTTTTTTTCTGTTATGTTCTTTCCTCTTAATAATATTTTTAGGCTAAAAGAATAAAATTAAACGACAATTCACGTTCCCAAAAATAGTCTCAAAGTGGTCAGATAATAAATATTTTTTAAATTAACGAGTATTATAATGAGATAACCACAGAACGTAAGAGATATTAAAGTATCAAAGTCAAAAATTGCAGCGTACCAGACTGATAATTTCCTATAAATAAGTAAGGATATAGTTTGCAGCCGCTTTCTCACAGTTCACACTTCAGTCGATAAATTTCTTGAACTTTATTACTGGAATATCAAGAAAGAAAAACATATATATACTCACGTGTTAACGGAAAAAGGACACCGATTTTTTATCGCTTCGTTAATTATTATCTACTCATCATTAGATGAGAAATGAGACAAAGGCGTAACCTAGTCAAAACCACGTGTTTGGTTGTCGGGTCTAGATTTCATACCTTGTGTGTGTGTGTTGGAATGAGGGAGGGAGCCAGGTCCACAATATAATTTCATATCTTTACGTTTTAGATGTTGATAGACGGACATGTTTTTCTCGAAAGCTAAATTAAACTATTAACTCACAAAGATATCATCTTTCGGCATGACTAGATACTTTATGCAAATGATTTAACAGCTCTGATACAAAGAAAACAATACTAAATAAAATGAAACAAAATATTCAATTTCTTAGGTTATTTTATTCTTTTATCAGCTTGGTATGGGGATTAGAGTTTATAGATGTGTCAATCTGATTTAAATGTTCTAGTTTCTCTATCACTACTTAGTTTATTTATTTATTATCAATGTTATATTATTAATTAATGTTAGATGCTCTTAGTATAATAATAATTATTATTAGTAGTTGAGTACCATGTGCAATGCACATGTGAGTAATTTTGTAAGTTTCATCTTGTGTTAAAATTTTGATTTCAATTTAATTGTTTTTAGTTTATTTGATTACCATTTTACTATTTTACTATTTTTCTAGTTTATAGTAATAGGGATCTTATGCGATTAACACTAATTTATATTTCTAAAAATCAAATGGTTAGGCGAAAAAAAAGTTGCTTAATGGAGAGGAACAAAACAAGGAGGAATGGTATTTCAAAAAAGCATGTTGTAAAGTTTCAACAACTTGATTGCGGAATAGTCTCTAGCAAAGAAGAAGAAGAAAGAGAAGAAGAAGAAAAAGGAACAAGAGAAAAGTAAAAAGAAAAAAAAAGGAATATATAGGAAAAGATGAAAAAAGTAAATAAAATAAGAGGTTGGCACTTGACAAGAATATAAGAATGCATCAAAAGAAAGTTTATCTCATTTTTTTTTTTCTTTTTGATGGTGTTTGTCTCATTTATATATGAATATATGCTAAAATGAAATGGTTAGAGAAAAAAAGTTGTCTAGTAGAGAGGATCACAATGTGGAAGAAAGGTATTTTAAAAAGCTAACTTGATTGCAGATTAGCCTCTAGCAAAAAAGAAGAAAAAGAAAAAAAAAAGAGAGAAAAGTAAGAAAAAAGGTAAAAAAAAAAAAAAAAAAGAGAGGTTGGCACTTCACAAATACAAGAGAAAATATAAGAGAGTATACAGAAGAGAGTTTACTATGTATGTGTGTGTGTATATATAGATTATTATGTCAATTAATGCACTCTCTCTCGTCATTTATACATATGAAAAAACTAATTAATTTGTGTATAACATATCTCAACATAATCCATTTAGGAAGAAGATAGATATAAGTTCTATATATCCGATCTGCTTCATCTGAAATAGTTATAAATGGTAAAAAAAAAATTGTAATGATATTAACGTATGATATATTTTTTAATGTTGAATATCAACACTAACTAAATAAAACTACTTTATTGGGCGTCACGATCCAATAAGGGAAAATTTGTTGCCGCAAATTAATCTTTCTTACTCTTCAGTGGATAATTTAATAGTAATTCTGGGGACTAGCTAGTTATAATTCCATCAATTTGGCACTTTTTTTATACTTTGGCTTTAATGATGGAAACATAGGACTTTTGTATTGAAAAGTGGGGAAATATCAGTAATATGGCACCCTTTAATTTTTTTGAATATAATATAATAAAACGTCTGTGCATGGAAACAAACAAGGATCTATTTTCCCATTATTGATGATAAAACCACAAAAATAAAATAAGACATATATGTGTATATTATATAATATGAAACTAACAATTATTTTGGGCTGTGACCGTTTCAGGAAAAAGACCTGTTTTCCCTGATTAATTATTGGAACCAAGAAAACTCAACGTGTTTGAAGGTTTTGTGTACTGTTTCACGCTAGAGAATCAGAGGGTTCAAGGCAGTTACTCATGTATTTTCTCGAGTCGTACCAACCAACCAGAAATTGTAAAATTCTCCTCTTCAAATTCAAAAATATTTCCCCAACTCAATTTGAAACCAACATTAATCCTCTTTATGGGATGCTATATATAGACGTCCGTATAGCAAGAGCTTCTCAATCACACCTCTCATATAGATACTAAAAACAAAAGTATAGAAACTCCCCTTTTTAAACAAAATCAAACAAAAAAATTATTACAATTATATCATTAATTACAGCCTAGCTAGCACCTTATTGAAGCCATGCAACGTGTAATTCCTGCCCTAGCAAGAAATATTGCTCTTTATAATAAAGTCGTTCGTCCCCAAACCCAAACTCAATCCATGAACAATTCCACTCGTCCATGCGACGTATTCATAAACCATCGCGGGATCGACACGAAAAAGACCGTCGCCGGGTTGCTTTACTACCACCTCTCCAGGCTCCGGCTGAGGCCATTTCTAGACAGCAAGAACATGAAGCCCGGCGACAACCTTTACGACAAGATCGACACAGCGATCCGGGGTTGCAAGATCGGCGTGGCGGTGTTTTCGCCCCGCTACTGCGAGTCCAAATTCTGCCTCCATGAGCTTGCCCTTCTCATGGAGTCTAGGAAGAGAGTGATACCGGTTTTCTGCGACGTAAAGCCGTCGGAGCTTCGGGTTACGAATCTCGTCAATGGAAGTTGTTCGGCGTCCGATCTCGAGAGGTACGAGGCTGCGCTTCAAGAAGCCAAATACACTGTCGGACTTACTTTCGACTGCGCTAAAGGGTTTGTATATTCTATTGCTTTTGATCCTTTGCATATCAGAAATTAATTTTCTCCACGATATAGAGTTGGTATTTCGAGCGTTACTTTTTATATTTTATTTTGATGAATTGATAATTTTTCTTTGTATAAATATCAGCCTATAATTATGTTTGCGTGTGTTTTAGGGATTGGTCGGAGTTCTTGCAAACTGCTTCTAATGCTGTCCTGGAAAACTTGCTCGAGGTAGAAGGGGAAAAAGTAATGAAGGAGATCGACTATAATCAGATCTATTTGCCAAAATGATCCAAAGCAGTCTTGAGAGTATATATAAAATGGACATATACGCTAATTGCAACTTTTCCCATCAATTAATACAGAAAGGGATGAATTGGATTAATATTGACTTTTCTTTTTTTAACTTGTTCATCTTTATAAAACAAATAATAATTCTTTTGTTTTTTCTATCAAAATTCTTTTATTTGATTGTATAGGGCTAAATGGAATACAGATTGTATACTGCTAACATGTGTACAATATAGTGTAATATGTTTCCTTCTTGTTGTAACTTTTATTCAAATTGTATTATTTCTTTTTAAGGATATATGAAACTGTATGCTTTTTTTATTTTTTGAAAATATAGTATGTATCAATGTAAGAGATTTAAATAATTTACTGAATTTCGATAAATTGTAAAATTGTCATCGGCTACCTGGTAGCAAATCATGCATATTTTTAAATTAATTCTTTTTGTAAATGTACCTATCTATAATCATTTTATTTAAAGTCTAGATCATTAATGTGGCATCTGCAAACATAATTGAAACTACAAAATGCAATATCAATTAACTAGCTAACTTTTGGTCTGAATTTTGGTTAAAAAAAGCATTGTAACAATTTTAATTGGAACTACATTTTGTGATTGGATGTGGTTCTCACTACATTTACAAACGCCATATAAATTAATAATATTTTTCATTATAAAGTATTCATAATTCTAATTGTTAAAAAAAATAAAGGTTCCATCTGGACTCTTTAATTATCGAGCACGAAACCTCCAGATTCTACCCTAACATTCTATGTTCTTGTCCCTTCAATGATAGGGTCTCACATCATCTAAAATGTCAAGTTAATTAAAATATCACAACACATAAATTAAAATGTTGTGTTATTTAAAATACTTTAATTAACAAGACATAAAATTATTGAGAGACATGAAAAGAAAAAACACAAACAAAAAGATAAATGAGTTTACAGATACTGCAACTCAGAAAAGAAAAAGAAAAAAAAAAAGAGGGATAGCTTTTCATCCGCAAGATTGAGGCAGGAAATCATTATAAGCAATTAAACTCTTTTTTTCTCCCCTTTAATCCATACATCGCAATCATAATAGCTTATATGTCTCCTTTTTTGTGTCCCCAGTAATATCATGTCACGTCAATTAAAATGTTTTAACTCACATGATTAGTAACATGATATTTTAATTGACGTGACATGATATTATTAAAGAAATACGAAAAGAACACAAAAAAATTAGTCAAGAATATGGGCCCATTAGTCATTTTAAGATTAAGATACAACATTTATGATTGTTTAAAATAAATTGGTTTAAACAAATGAAATTATTAACTAAATCAAGTCAGATTCATATATTAATTGCATTACAAGAGACGGTGAGAGTTGATTGAAGTTCTGATATAAATGTTGTGTAAGAGGGGGAAAGTGCTCCTCAACTTCCATGGAAGTTCTAAGAAGGTGTCCTTTGCGGTAATATATTGCTAACTACAGAGACGGCGGCGCGTCACAATCCGGAAAATAAGCTAGCAAATTAACAAACAATATTCGTACAGTATGTCCGTAGTGTTAGTATATGCGTATCTAGAAAACGAAATACAGTCCTTTGGAATTAGAACTTGGAAGGAGTCAAACACGTAAAGAAACAAAATAGACTGGTCAAATTCACTTCTTTTTAATCTTCAGTATATAACGATAGCAAATTGAGGATTTGAAACGTGTCACGAATATTCAAACCTGAACTCAAATATTAGATGCTAATGTCGACATGGCTAAGTCGATAAGAAAATCTTTTTTTTTTTTTGTTTTGCATAAAAAAATAATTTATTGGTTCAAAAGTGCTTATAAATGTTATTTCAAGAAAAAAGTACTTATAAATGTATGTGTTATCACAACTAGGTATTCATATTCCTAAAATCTCAAATGTCAGCTTCCTATATTTTTGTCAAAAAAAAAAAAAATAGAGCCTGATTCCAATATACTTCGCGGATACAAAGGTAGAAAATAACTAGCCTAGACGCTACGCAATTGAATGAAAAAAATACAAATAAAAATAAAAAAGGAAATCAGATTTGGGTTTTTATACTTTGAGGGGAGACTTTAGGTAACTGATTGTGAACGAGGGGGATTTCCTAGGGATGGAAAAATCGTGTCGCGTGTTGTGTTTGTGTCAGTACATTTGCAGCACGATACGATTAGGTCGAACACAAATACGACACGATTAATAAACGTATCAGAAATACAAACACGAACACGACTCTCCTATGGCATGTGTAACACGACACGACATGATTAATACGATTACTAAATAGGCAGTGACGAGTTGACATGATAACAACACGTCTATGGCGTCTTTATGACCCAGTTAACTAAAAATTAAAAAAATTAAAAAATTAAAAAAAAAACCAATAAAAAAATTAACAAAAAACATAATATTTAACTAATACTAACCTACTACAAATATTTCAAAGATTTTCATTTTTAAGTTTAAATGCGTTATAAACGGGTGGGCCATGTCGTGTCGTGTCAACATGTTAATGGCTTATTTAATTAAACACATTAAGGCGTGTTTGACGTGTTAGCAAGAATCCAGCCCGTTTATTTTCTTGTTATTCGTACCAAAATATTTATGACCCAATTAATAAACGTGCGGTCTAAACCTATATATCTTGTATCATTTTTATATCGTATCATCGTATCGTGTCTAAAATTATCGACCCTAAATTTCTAAACCCGATGAGTAATAATAAAATAAAAGATTCTCTTTTTCTAGAAAAGAATACTTTATTAGTCACAAGTATCTTTAATTCATCGATACATTTCACACTTGCATAATTTTGATACGATTTGACATTAAAAATAAAAGGTACTTTTTAAAACAATAAAAAATAAAAAACGTACTGACTGTGGTTTTTCCCTGCTATGAAAGCTTTCAAAGTCAAACAGAATAATATTTCTAATTTCTAATGCTTCTATTAGTATAGTCTCTGGCTTTTTCAATGAAGACAAACATTTTTCATTTTTATAAGTACATAAAGCTTAGCACCATCGTTATTCTTAACATTGTTCATTATAGGGAGCCGAATGAAATTAGACCTATTTTTCTTGGCTGATTGCATAGGGTGTGTGGAAATGCCTTTGAAAAAAGGTAAGAAAAAGCTGTGCAAGCACAATTAAAAGTTTAGAACAACACCTATGCAAGATATATTCTGATCCTGACAGTACTTTTCGCTTCATTTTCATGTTAGACATTATTGATAATGCCGGTTTAATGTGTTTCCGGGAAAAAAAAGAATCTATCTCATGTGCAAATCTCCAAGGAAGACGGTGATAATATTATAAAGAAGTTATGTGTAATTTTCCCACCACCAATACTAGATGCGTACAAGCAAAATGGACCACTTGTGCCGCCCATGAGCAGCCTATTATGAAGATTGTGTTAAACATGCCTATATATATTTATGTATACACATATATATACATATATATATATATAGTTGATAATAGATGGACTTTCTGGAAATTAAGTGCATTTCCTTTTGAATCTCGCCAAGCCACAAACAACAAGAAAATTCTGAATAATTCATGCTCACCCTGTTGGAAATTTAGTTGTGTGTTTTGTTGATTATGTCACGACTCTCGCGCTATATATATATATATATATTGTTATATATGTGTGTATTTGTATGTATATATGCATGTATGTGTGTGGGCTTTTAAGCCTTAATTAAGGCGAAGGAAAAAAAAAAGGGGTAATAACTCAGCGTATATGACGCTCCCTGAGAACAACACAGAAGAAACTTAACTAGATTTGACTATTGTAATTGTAAGCACGACTGCAATACTATTTTGAAAAGGTAAATAATTAGCCCCTCGTACATATATATAGACAAAAAGGACAGGCAAAAAAAAAAAAAAATCTATAATAATCAATAAAAGTCTTGTCACATGGAAGATTGAAAAAGCCCGTCAAGCCACAATAGACCACCTTAATAAATATTCAAAGAATAAAGAAATGTTTATTGAAAATATTGTCAATAAACACATCAATTGCACTAAATTGTTGTACATTCTTCGTGCCCCAAAAACTTATGACTTATACGGAAAAGCTTAACCAAAAGTTAACGCGGTAAATATGATAAAAAAAATTCTTGGTATTATTTGATCCAAGTATTGTCACTAACACATTAATTTGGTACCTTTTTTTTTTTTGGGATACTTCAATAAATAAAGGACAGTAGATCTGTCTAGCATTAATAGCAGATTCATTCGTAGATCTTGTCCACCCACCAAGAGCCACATTTGTACCCAAACTGGTCCATTTATTTATTTATTTTTAGCCACTTGAAAGGGTCTGTTTCAGTCCGTGACTTCCCCTTATGACTGTATTTTCTGCCAGAGGCACTTTTCATTTACAATTTCCCATTTTTCTCAGCATATATGACAAATGGGTTATAAAGAAATCTCTCTTTGTGTCACTGTTTTTGCTATTCTGAACTTGAGCAGCAATGCCCAGATTCAGATCTACACTCGGTTTCTCATTGCCAATGGAGCTGCTCGTACACCTGCAATGGGGTTATCCTATCAGACTTTGTCAATGCTTTTATTTACTTGATGCTAAATTTGGGTTTTGTTTTTTAATCTTTTTTCTTTTGAATTTTTTTAATTTTAATTTTAATTTTTGCTTGGTTTATATGATATATAATATTGCAGATGGAATAGCTGGAATCACTTCCAATGTAATGTGGACGAGTGGACCGTGAAGACCACTGGTAACTCTTAAATCTTTAAAATGTTACTACTTTAATTTTAATTCATGATTTTGTGGCCCTTAATATTATGGAAATTCAACAACAGAGTCTCTGTTCAACATTCTTCTTTCATGTGTTATTTTCAACTTTCCACTTCAACGGTGACTTTGAATCTTTTCAAGGCATGCTCTGTGGATTCGAAGTATTGGTGCCACATCCATTATTTTATTTGTTGGTCATTACTTTCTCAATTATGAAAAGGGGATTTAATTAGTTAAATTAATCTGTAAGTCATGAATTTTCTAAAGGAAAGGTACTAGAACACCGGCCGTGTTTTACTTGACCAGAGAAACCGAAACAACTTATTTACTTCGTTTCGCTGAAGCGAATAAGTCCAACCCTTGGAATGTTAAAGGCGAGACCATCACCTTTAGCCGATGAAAGTATAGAGAGAGAGAGAAGGGAAGCAGTCAAAATTGTTATGGTCCTTGCTGAGACTGCCTGTGCATAATTTCTTCCCCAACACAGAAATAATTGACTAGAAATGCAATAATAGGCCGGGGCCGTGGGCTGAGCCGTGGGTTGGCTCAGGCCCATCTTGATACAATGACAGCACTGGTTGGTACGGCCCATCTTGATACAATGACAGCACTGGTCGGTACGGCCCGTCATTGTTGAAAGCACGGCTCAACCTATAAATATTGATGGGTTGGGTTAGGCCAACATATATTAGCCCATAGGCCGGCCTAACATGACCCATGATAAATAATAGGCCAGGCTAGGCTAGGCTGGGCCTGCACGTTTAGACCCATAACAGTTTGGCCCATCTTGGCCTTTTGTAGGGCCCTTATAGGCCCACAATGGGCCAACCCACCGAAGGCCTCTTGTGGCCCAATTTTATTTAAATATATATATATATATCTATATATATTTTTTCATGTTTATTTATGGGTGAACATGACTGAGTATAGCTTTATCCAGTAGAAGGCCTCACACATCACATCATGGCATGCTTTGTTTTTTTAATAATTTTGTAACCATCTTATGTATAATTATCCTAATTGTACACTTTTTTTCTTATCAAGATTTTATCTCATATGTTTTTCTTAGAAAGCTTTTTAATGAGACAATCATAAATAAAATATTCCTTTTCATATTTTCATTGCTATTCAAACTTTTATATTTGTTAACTTGTTTAAAAATTAAAAACAAAAAATAAAATTAAAAATTAAAAATTAAAAATTACATGCTTAGATGGGTCGGCCTATCTAAGCCATGATGGGCCAAGATTGTCCTACTCGTAGATGGGCTCGAATGAGCTAACCCATTCAAGGTCTACGACACGCCCAGCCTAGTTCATGTAAAATTGGCAAGTGGTGTGGGCTGGGCCGAGGTAATCTTACATAGGCTGGCCAGACCCACGGCCTGCATAGGCCTTAGGAGAATGAGCCGAGCTAGCCCATTCTTACATCTCTATAATTGAGGAAAAAAATTGCAAAAAGGATGATGGAACCAAAAATGTTTTGCAGGCTTTGTTACGTGGGACCGTGTCTCATGTGGAGCCAGTTTGGCATGTAGCGAATGAAAAATCCTTTTCATTTTCGTCTAGATACCCTATTACTCATAAAACAATAGGCTTTATTCTAGTATATAATATATCTTTTAGATTGAGACTCATTATTTTATAAATAACAGGATTTTAACCATATGGAGTTAAAAAAGTGCTTGTAGCAGAAATAACATTACAACTAATAGAAAATAGATCCTCTCGTAAGTAACAAATTATGGGATCTACCATATATTCATTTGTGGTGCTTAACCCCGCCACGCGCCCTAGCATTGCTTCAAGAAAAATGTTGTATAATCCCATAGGCTCATAAGCCTACCATTTCACAAGGGGTGGACATCTATTGGACTTAGGTGGGCCCTATGAGTGCAGCCTAGCTCTTGTGAGAGGAAAGGGTCGGATCCTTATAAGGAGAAATAATATTACTCTTGTTCCAATCACTTGGGTCCCTTCTTCAGTGGAACCCATTTTTCATGAATGAGTAGCTCAACTCTTGTAAGTTACATACTATAAAATCCACCGTATATTTATATGTGGCGCTCAACGCCACTATGCTCCTTAGCATCGTTTCAATCACCTGAGTAATGAAAGGATGGGACCCACTTTTCATGAATGAGTTGCTCAACTCTACCGTTCCAACTGCCAAACACCTTCAGTTCATTGTATGGCAATGCTACTTTTTATTTTGGAAAAAAAAAGGTTACTGCAGCATAATAACAGAACATAAACAAGTAGACAGTAGTATAGACTAGAAGTGAAGTTTGGTAGTGATGTTTATGGAGTTAGAGCGAGGAAAAGGAAAACGCAAAAAAAAAAAAAAAAAAAACGATGAGCTCTATTTACAATCTTAACAGGGTCCTTTGGCAGTAACGTTGTCGTTTATTGAATTGATATAACAGCGGACGCTCTCATCTCAACCGGCTTGGCGGCACTTGGATACAAATATGTAAACATAGGTGCGCATCCCTGCATCATTTCCCTTCTCTTTGGTTTAGCCCATATTTTTCACTTGTTACATTGTGAAAAAGCTTGATCTTTTTCAGCTCCAGACTACTAAGATCAGTATGATAGCATGTTTTTCTGACTTATATGAAGTGTTCATTTAATTATTTAATATGAAAAACAGACGATTGCTGGGGTGAAAAGAGCAGAGATGACAAGGGTAATCTAAGGGCAAAATCTTCTACTTTTCCTTCTGGAATCAAGGCCCTGGCAGATTATGTTCATTCAAAAGGCTTAAAACTCGGCATATATTCTGATGCCGGGTAAATCTATTCCCTTTTTTTTTTTTTTAAATTTTGTAACGCTTCTTTTTGAGATATATACCGAAAATTACATAAATATATCAAGAACACATTATCATTACTCCTAGCTAATTAAATTTTTTTCTTTGTATTGTCTAGTTATTGGACATGCAGCAAGACAATGCCGGGCTCACTTGGGCATGAGGACCAAGATGCAAGAACCTTTGCTCAATGGGTTAGTGCTATATTTCCTCATGCCTAATTTAAATGCCATAAGGGTAGTACAAACCACTCAAAAAGGAAAAAAAAAATGGGGGGACATAAAGAAGAAAACTAAAAAAAAAAAGTTATTAATGTTCTCTAGTTTAGATTAAAACTAGTACAGCTAAAACAAGGAACTCATTTGTTCCAATGGCACTAATTTGGTTGCAGGGGGTAGATTATTTGAAGTATGATAATTGCTACCATGATGGTTCTAAGCCTCAAGCCAGGTTACACTTTTTCTATTGACTTCAAGATGATGTACTTAAATGAGTTTTTTTAGATTTAACAACTTTTAGTAGAGTAATATGGTTTTGGTCCTATTTAACAGATATGCTAGGATGAGTTACGCATTGCAAAATGTTGGACGGCCAATCCTCTATTCTATTTGTGAATGGCAAGTAATTAGTTTACACTTTAATTTAGCGTGATAACATCTAATCATGTGAAATTTATTTCATGTTCTCTATGAGGAATGAATCAAAAGATTCTTAAATTAAGAAGTAACTTGCACATTCTGGGAACGGGTTTATACTTTATAATGTCTAAAAGCTTGTGACCAATCGGACAGGGGACAAGAGTATCCAGCCACATGGGCTGGCAGCTATGGTAATGCTTGGAGAACTACAGGAGATATTAAAGACTCTTGGGACAGGTATAAACTATTTATTTTGCCTTGAATGGGCTCAATCAAGTTAAATATGTCATAACAATTGAGTCAAGTTGCTTTGATTGGTTTCTGCACTGTTTCATTTCAGTATCACATCAATTGCAGATGAGAACAACATTTGGGGAAGATATGCAGGACCTGGAAGATGGAACGGTATTTTCATTTGAAGTTTTTGTGTGAAAATTGAAAGTTAGACAATTTCCATTCAATGTTATATCTTTAGAAAATGTAAGTACTAACTTGGGTTGTAATTTTTGAATAGATCCTGACATGTTGGAAGTGGGCAATGGAGGGATGAGTCTTGAAGAGTACAGATCCCATTTTAGTATCTGGGCAGCCATGAAAGTGAGTGATCTCACAATGATTGTGGCATTTTTCTTTTATTGATGCACTTACAGATATTGATTCCAAAAAAAATATTCTGCTATGATAGGCTCCTTTGCTTATTGGATGTGATCTCCGATCTGTTAACAAAGAAACTCTTGGAATTATTGGAAACAAGGAGGTGATTGATGTTAATCAAGATCCGTTGGGAGTTCAGGCAAGGAAGATCCGATCAAAAAGTGGTCTAGAAGTATGTTAAAATAATTTTTGAAGGGGATTAAATTTTTTGGGTGGTTCCAATTATCAGTGTTCATTTTATATATCTACAAAACGCAATATAAAACTGCTCCCGCTCATAAACCATATTGTTGAAAAATTAAAAAAAGTATTATCTTTTAACTGCAAAGTCAAAAAAGGTATGTGAACAAACTTGATGAAGGTACGATGGTATAAACGTAAGCATTATTAATATGGGCTTTTTTTTTACCTATGACATAATCATCTTTTTTTTCTTTTTTCTTTTGTTTTATATTTGCTGAATTTAGTAGCATGTAGCCATAATCTTGTTTGTTTTTTCTTTCTTCTTGCATGTAAAACTGTTATTGGCAGGTATGGGCGGGGCCATTATCAAGAAAAAGAGTGGTAGTAGTGTTTTGGAACAGGGCCAGCTCATGGACAACTATATCAGTAGGATGGAGGGAAATTAGACTTTCAGCATTTACGCCTGTTGTTGTTAGAGATTTGTGGGCGGTACGATATATGTACTTCTCCTCTCTCTCTCTCTCTCTCACACACACACACACATTTTTTCTTTTTTTTCTTTTTTTTTCACACGGTATGAAGAGGTATTAACATATTGTTAATACTAAAAGAGCAAAAAAATATCGTTAATACTTGAATACATTATATTTGAAATCTGCTTGGTGTAAATGTTAGTGTTAATATTGTCTCTTTTTTTTTTTTTTTCAGCATTCATTTGTGTCAAGGAATATGCGTTTTCGACTGAGTGCATATGTTGCTCCTCATGGTTGTAAGATGTATATCCTTAACCCATACTAGATACTAGACAAGTTGGTTTTTTCAATGCTTAAAACAGTATGCATGTGAGAGGAATACATTTGATCTGTAACTATTTAATTGTTAATACTTGGTTTCCCAAGTGAAGTTGAGAAATATTATTTTTGGAGAGTTTAAATTAGAATAAAATACTTTTATGGAAAATTATGATGAAGGTGAATAACTAGACTTCAAATATAGTTTATATTAGTTTACATTAAAATTTCTCTTGAATGTATATGAGTGTGTTTGGGAATGCCGTTCTAACTTATAAGGCATTGTTTACAACTTAGGTAAAACTTATTAGTTCTAACTGCTATAATGTAAAGATCTCATATGGTATAGTGTAAAACAAAAAGGATGCAGGAGCATCTGTTTGACTTGCTTGTCGTTCTACTATGTTTTGTCGTTTGTTAATTTTCCCTAAAGCCCAACGCCAGCTGATGCAAGTTGTAGTGGATTAGTGTTAATTACTATCGTTTATTTTCCTTCCCTAAACACTTGTGTTTTGAGCCATCAATATAGGCTCAAAACCCCTGTAGCTCTGTAATGTTTGGCAAATTGAAGATTAATAAAATTTCCTTATTTTAGAGCTTAGCAAGCTCATTTGACATTATCCCTTTCCTTTTGGTTTGGACACGGATTCTTCTTCAGTTTTCCTCCTGATTGGATTGATTCAATCCTTTTAGTAGCTCCTACGCTAGATTGGTATTAGAGCAACTCAGATCTGTCTAGGTTTTTCGATGACTGACAACGACTGTAGCTCCTATCTGTCCGATCTTGCAACATGCGACTCCAGTGCTTTTTGGGTGGCAAATCAAGCGTTCGAGATGAAGCTCGACGTGAAGAATGATGCCATTACTGTTGATATTCACCAGATTTTGGCTTAGCCTAATCAGCTCGCCTTGAGCCAAACAATCCCAATTCCAGCTCACGTCTTTCCTGCAACAGACCCACGATGGGTTTTCGCACCTGTGTGCTCAACTGATCCTATTCTGGTACCTCGCAACATACTTGGACCTGTTCCACCGCCTACGACGGTGTTTCCTCAATCGTGGCCTTACGAACAACCCACACACGTACCCCACTACACCGATTTGGATAGAGACCATAACTCACTTAGCTTTATTTGTCTTGATCACCCCGATTCCTCCACCAATGAAGACGTGGAAGCCTGGGCGGTTCAATCGCCCAGGCAGGTAGGTAGTTACACTTGACTGTTTTCCCTCTCTTGATAAATTTAATTTTCACTCAAAGATTGAGATTCCTTGCTTTGATGGACATCCCCATATTAAGGACTTCCTTGGTTGGTTGAAAACAGTTGAGACATTTTTCGACCACATGGAAGTAAAACAGGTTTAGCTTGTGGCATATAAGCTCAAAGGTGGGGCGCTGGCTTGGTGGGATCAGTTGCTCACTAACCGACATTGAGAAGGCAAGGGCTTGATCCACTCCTGGCACCGAATGCGACGCCCCTTTAAGGCTCGTTTTCTTCCCTCAGACTATCAACAACGGATTTACCATTCATACCAACAATGCGAGAGCAGTCTGTCTGAGAATATGCCGAGGAATTCTAACGCCTCAACTCCCGAAACAACATTTTCAAGACCGAAGATCAACAAGCAGCTCCCATTGGTGGCCTCTGCTAGCCTATCCAAGAGCACTTCCTTATGCATTATATTTGGAAACTCTCTGAGGCAGTGAACTTAGCACAACGTATTGACGAGCAGTTGTCACGGGCACCATCTCAGTACTATTTTCCTGTCGGAGCCCTACCATAGTTTAGAGAAGCAAGTCTGTGCCAATCGTCAGTCCAACAGCAACAGTAAGCCACCCTTGAGCCGTAGGGACACTTCAGTTCAATCGAAGGACCACTCCAAAGCTCCTTAAGTCACTCCTTCAAATTCAAATCCGTATGGTAAGCCTCTTCTACCCAAGTGTTTTCGTTGACACTAAGCAGGCCACCGTTGAAAAGACTGTCCTGTTAGGAAGTAGATTGGTCTCATGGGTGATGGAGAAGGATGGGTTAAAGGCTAATTTGGTAACAGGGGATGAAGAGGATCCGGTTCTGTGTATTGTGCAAAAGTTGTTGTTTGCTCTAAAACAAGTTAAGCTAACTCAACGACATGCCATCTTTAGAACTCATTGCACCATTAATTCCAAGGTTTGTAATGCCATTATTGACAGTAGGAGTTCTAAGAATGTAGTCTCCAAGGCATTGGTTAAGGCACTCGTCTTGCAAGTAGAGAAGCACCTAAGCCCCTATAAGATTGATTAAATTCGAAAGGGAGTGACCATAAAAGCTACAGAGATTTGCAAATTTTCTTCTCTATTGGGAAAATGTTCAAAGACGAAGTAACTTGTGACGTTGTTGATATGGATGCTTGTCACTTGTGGTCGAGAAACCATGGCAGTTTAACCATAACGTCATGCACAATGGCAAGTAAAACAGCTATAGTTTCATCAAAGATGGCAACAAAACCGTCCTCCTCCCTGCTGCCCCTTCGGTTCCACAAGAGAATCCGCCTCTTGCCACCTCCTAACCATTCCCAGAGCTGCCTTCAATCAAAACCTCAAGGAGAGCTCGTTTGGCCTCGCCTTCTTGGTCACCAAAGTCCCCCAAACTCAAGCACCGATTCCTGAGATTGTGGCACCATTGTTGACCAAATTCAGTGATCTTGTTCTGCAGGACCTCCCTAACTCCCTGCCCCTATGCGAAGTGTCCAACATCAGATAGAATTTGTGCCAGGTCCTAGCTTACCAAACCTCATGCATTACCGGATGAGTCCCTGAGAGCACGACGCTCTCCAGGAGATGGTTGAGGATCTTCTCCACAAGCAGCTTATTTGCCTGAGCATGAATCCTTGTGTCATTCCTACGTTGCTTGTCCGTAAAAAGGACGGCTTGTGGTGAATGTACGTGGCTAGTAGAGTCATAAATAATATCACCGTCAAATACCTTTTCCTCGTACCACGGCTTGACAACATGCTTGATAATCTTTCCGGTGCCAAGGTCTTTTCTAAATTGGATTTACAGGGTAGTTATCATCAAATTAGTATTCAACTGGGGATGAATGAAAGACTACATTCAAGACACGCGAGGGATTTTAGGAGAGGCAAATCATGACTTTTGGTTTGTGTAATGCCCTGAGTACTTTTATAAGATTGATGAATGAAGTGCTTAAACCATATATCCGCAAGTTTGTTGTGGTGTACTTCAATGATATCCTTGTCTACAACCCCGATGCCATGTCCCACATGGACCCACTAGGCTCGGTTCTCACTACTTTCTGCGAGCACAGCCTCTTCCTTAACCTCGGCAGTGTATTTTCTTGACCAACCGACTCCTCTTCCTCAGGTTTATGATCAATGTGTATGGTATTTCTGTCAACTTCATCAAGGTGTAGTTCATTCAGGATTAACCCACTTCAAAGACCGTTTATGACGTCCGGAGGTTCCACTGGCTGGCTACCTTCTACGGCCATTTCATACGCCATTTTAGTACTCTTGTAGCTCCCATAACAGATTGGTTAAAGAAGGGCAACTTCACATGGGGAGATGAACAAGAGGTTAGTTTCAGATTACGTGAGGAGAAACTAAGCACAACTCTTATTTTGGCCTTGCCCAATTTTAACAAGGCATTTGAGGTTGAGACGGACGCATCCATGTTGGAAGTTGGGGCTGTTCTTCTCCAAGAAGGCCACCCAATTGAGTTCTTTAGCAAAAAAATTCAGCAATGCCTGACGCAAGTGATCCACCTACGAGGAGGAACTATATGCTATTTTTTGTACTTTTAAACAATGGGAGCACTTCCTCATCCAAGGCGAGCTCCTTCTCCATAGAGACCACCATGCCTTGAAGAATCTCAACTCCCAAAGGCACATTAACCGCATGCATGCCCTTTGAGCGCTTTTCCTGTAGAAGTTTTTATTTGTCTTCAAACATCATTCGGGTGGCCAAAGCCGCATGGCTGATGCCTTGAGCTATCGCCATTGCTTGCTCTTTACTTTGTGCGCCACCATCACTAGTTTTGACAGCCTCTATGACCTTTATAGCACTAATGATGACTTCGCTGCCATTTGGGCCAATTACAAAGCCCATATCCCTCGCAGCGACTTCTTTATCATGGACGGGTTCCTCTTTAAAGGGATTCAACTTTGCATCCCCGAGACCTCCCTTCGGGAATTCCTTATTCGGGAGTTCCACGTTGGCGGCCTTGTTGCCCGTACCGGGCGAGACAAACAATGGCTCTTCTGGAAGAACGTTACTTTTGGCCGTGTATTCAACGTGACATCGCCAAGTTTGTCCAACGGTGCACCATTTGCCAATGCGCTAAAGGTAAGGCCCAAAACACCAGACCCTACACTCTACTGCCCATCCCTCGGAATATTTGGGAAGACCTTAGTATGGACTTCGTTCTCGAGCTTCCGAAGACCCCACGGAATGTAGATTCGGTTATGGTTGTTATGGACTGCTTCTTTAAGATGGCATATTTTTTTCGTGCCGTAAAGCTAGTGATGCCAAGCACGTTGCTCCCTTATACTTACTGTGAGATTTTGCGTCTTCATGGTGTCCCTCGTTCTATCACTTCTGATAGAGATGCAAAGTTTGTGAGTCAATTTTAAAGCCAGTTTTGGCGCCGCCTTAATACTACTTTAAACTTCAGCAATGCCTATCACCCTCAGACGAACGGCCAAACTGAGGTTATGACTTGCTCTCTGGGGAATATGATCTGGTGCCTCGTAGGGGATCATCCAAGGCAGTGGGATGCAACTCTTGCACAATATGAATTCGCCTATAGTTCCATGCTCAATTGCTCCATTGGTAGGGATCCGTTCACTGTTGTTTATTCTAAGCATCTAAATTTCACTACTGATTTGGTTTCCCTCCCGCATTACAAGAGTCGTTTTGCCTTGGAAGTGGCTGAGCAGGCTATGTGGACACATCAAGAGGTAACTAAACAAGTTGCACAATCAAATGCCCGCTACAAGGCTGCCGCGGATAAGCATAGGCGTGCTAAGGTGTTTCAGGTTGGCAATCTTGTCATGGTTCATCTTTCGAAGCCCTACCGACCCCGGCGTCATTGACAAGCCTCAAGACAGCTAGTTCGGACCTTTTCGTGTTGCTATGAAGATCAATGATAATGCCTATCAGCTAGAACTTCCTCTTGACCTTCCCATTTCTGCCACTTGCAATGTCAAAGATATGTTTGAGTACTTCCCTCCCGATGTAGCTCCAACGTCCACCACAGATTCGGGGCCGAGTCCTTTCGAAGAGAGGGCCTTTGATGCAGGAGCATCTGTTTGAGTTGCTTGTCATTTTGTTATGTTTATGCCATTTGTTTATCTTCCATATGCTCAGCGTTTCAGCTGATGCAAGTTGAAATGGATTAGTGTTAATTACTGCTGTTTATTTTCCTTCCCTAGACGCTTGTCATTTTGAGCCATCAATGTCGGCTCAAAACCCCTCTAGTAATGAAATTTCCTAATTTCAAAGCTTAACAACTCCTTTGATCTCATCCCTTTCCTTCTTGGTTTGGACGCGGATTCCTTCCCAGTTTTCCTACCGATTGGATTTATTCAATCTTTTCGATAGCTCCATCGCTAAAGAGTTTGTTACAGTGTAAAACTCTTATATAACGTTTTAGTTTCAACTTGTAGTTCTAATTAAATTCCTAAACACTCTCTAAGTTTCAACTGCCGTGATATAAAGCAAATTAAAGTAAAGCTCTCACATGGTATAATATTTTGTTTTAATTTATTAATTACAACTATTTTGCCAAACACACTCTATAATTATAGTGTAACTGCGTAAATATCGTAGTAATTAATCAGTTGATTTTGAAGATGACAAAGCTTGATAAATTTAGCGTCCAATGATACTCCAATAAAGGGTTATAGTCGAATTTTTTACGTTTGATTTAAGAAAATGGCCAAGTCTTGAGGAATTAAAAAATGACAAAATTTTATGGGTTTAAAAAACCTTTTTTTTTATAAATTCATATTTATTAATTGAATTAATTGAAAATTTCAATTTTCATAAGGTAATTTGATTAATTTTTTTAGGGATATTATCATTTTGGTATCATGTATTTTAGAGAAACATCATATAACCTTGCTTTTTAGAAAAATCAAAATGATACCTTATGGTTTTCAAAAATATTATTTTGGTATCTTGAGTTTATATTTTTTAAGATGAATTTCGTTTTACTCTTCTATTAATGAATCCTCAATTAATCTTGTAAAACTATAACAGAAAATCGAAACAAAAGATTAAACAAAACTTATCAAATAGAAGCATATATATAAACTTATATATTTTTTGGTATTATTTGTATTTATTTTCTTTTATAGTTTTAATAGAATAATTTAAGGTTCATTAATAAAATGGTAAAAAGGAAATTTCACATCATAAAACAAGGACTTAGGGTGTCAAAATAATATTTTTGACAACTACAAGGTATTACTTTAATATTTTTCAAATAACAAGATATCAATGTAATGTTTTTTTAAAATACAGGCATCAAAATGGCAGAAACCTTTTTTTTAAGTAGGTAATTTACCGGCCACTTACAATAAGGATAATTTTCAGAAATGATAATTTAACGAGGCATGTTAATAGTTCGCCACTCTTACTGTAAGTTAGGAATCTGCCACTCCAAAGGATCCTTAAAAAGTTCAACAAAATTTATTTTTCTGAAATTCTTCCACCATTTTTATATAATCTACTAAGGGATATATATCTTTTTATACCTTTTGTTTTATGTTAATTCAGAAATTATATATTTGGTTTTTTATCTCATTAAAAGTATATCTTCATATTAGGTTTAATACACAAATCTATATCTTATCTAAGTCAATAGTTGATTTTTACTTTTAAAATGACCAAATTATCCTTAAGTAAAAGAAAAAATTAAAACTTAAAAAAAAAAAACAAAAGACACACAAAACATCTATTTTTGATAGTATTCTTTACATTTTTTAAGTTAAAAATCTTAATATAAGGGATTTTTAAGTGTTAATAGTTCTCTTATTTTTTAATTTGAAGGTATCTTCGACAATTTATTAGGTCAAATTGAAGATTGATCATGAAAAGTATAAATTTGTATACTAAATCTATTTTGAAGGTATAAATTCGATAAGATCAAAAACCAAAAGTATATTGTTTAAATAAACCTAAAATATAAAATGTAAAATGATAAATAACCCATCTACTAATTTCCTCACTGGAATCAACACCAAGAGAATCTATTCCAATACCACAAATAATCTACCAGATTATGCTATCTTGTTTACCCAACTCACCCGCAATCTCCAATGTAGGTAGCCATAGTAATCTAGTAAACTAATATCGGTTCTAGACCACCAGTAATTTACCAAATTAATTTGCCAGCTACGGTGTGCAAATAATCTGATGGCTTACCACTTGTAATCTACCACATTAATTCTTAAAATGAGCTCTTATCTTCGGCGATGTAGTCAAAGTAATGTAGCAAATTACTACCTGTAATCCACTAAATAACTCACTGAATCAACCGAGGGAAACAAAAGGTACGAAAAACAATCACATAAAGGACGTGTTGATGGGACTTAGAATTCATGTAGACGAAAAAACAAGTTTAACAACTCTTTAAAGGACGTGTTAATGGGACTTAGATCCTTTGTCCTGCTTGCCCCCCGCTCTCTCTCTTCAACTAATAGTTGACATCTTATTATAAATGTCAGCTCAATTTTATAGAATATTTTAAAAGAGTAGTTTAAATTATTAGTTTAGATTTAAAAACTATAATTTATAAAAGCTTTATATTAAAAATTTTTTACTATACAAAATTTTATACTATTTAAAATTTAGACCATTAATTTAAACTACTTTTTCACCGGCTTTAACTCTATCCTGCTATGTAAAACGAGGTTAGTTCCTCGGTTTTGGTAACTGTCTTCTTTCTCCTCCAAAGTCCTCTCTTTGTTCAAAATCAAAAGCTCAATGACTGCCCTCTTTTTCCTCCAAACGCCGTCTCTCTCTTTGATCTATTCAAAATCAAAAACCCAATATTGAGCAATAAAGAAAAATCTATTCAAAATTTTAAAACCCCAGTGACACAACTTCTCTTGCTTTCCATTTGCATCCATTCAATAGCCTTACCTGTAATTTCCCAAAAAGACAATAACAGATGTGAATTTAAATCATCTTTGACCTATTCAAACAACATCTAACTCCATACACGATCAAAAAACACCCCTCTATTACCTTTAATCAAATGGCAGCTCTCAATAAGATAAGCTTAACCCTGATAGGTTTATCCTATTATTTTTATAGGCTCAAGAGGGGATCTAATAAATGATAAAAGCTCACTTTTTGAAGCTCTTTTATCATGGGTCAAAAAGCCATAAGTATCTACGTTGCTACCCGCTTAGACCTTTATGAACAGATGTTAATGCCCAAAATAATATAATCTCAAATTATACTTATCCAACATTTTAAAAATAATTAAAACAAATAATAATGATTAATTAATGTAAGCGTACATTAAAATTTTTCCAACATTACCTTGGCACCCAAACGATGCCTATATATATATATAGGCATATATATAACGATGGCCTTGAAGGAAAGAAATAATTGAAACTGATTGGCACAGTTAATAATAGTTGGGCAAGAATATTTGGATTTCTTTTGTATTAAAATTTGAGAATTGAAGGATTAGTGAAAGATTTAACATTAAATCTGGTTTTGAATTAGAAAGATATGAAGATGAAGGAGCAGAGAAGACGAGATATGTTTTTTTTTAATCTTTAATTTTTTTCCTTCAATGGTGGCTTCATCCAAGCAAAAGCAGGAAAACTGCCCAACGACAGGACAAAACACCAGATGAGATCTAAATCGAGGGAAAAAAAAAGAACTCAGACGGGAGATAAACCCAGAAAACTCAGAGGAGAGAAAAGGCATATGTATCTTGTGGACCTCATTTCAATAAATGCACCACACCTGAGAAACTAACACCGTTTCTTGTGGAAGAATAAAGCTAAAATTGAGCTGGCATGAGGTGTGAAAAATTGGTTGGAGGGACAAAGAGGGAGTAAGAGATAGATTTGGAAAAAAAGCTAGAGTTTGAGTTAGAGTTGGAAACAAATATGACTTGGTGAGGATTTTGGGTCATTTTACACGTTATCAACGGGAGGTGAAAAGGCCATGTGTAAAAAGTCGTGGAATCAAATTACTAAATTTACTCGTCGCATGTATCTTGATCCATGTGTAATTATTGGCACTTCCCCTAAGTTCTTCTCTGCAAATTTACATGGAATGTCCTCCAAATGTCACTGCTTATTTATACTGTCATCTTTGTTTTGTGTTTTCACAATTGTCTTCTTTTCTTAATTTTTTAAACAATAAATACTTGTTTACTGTTTTACCCAATCTAAGATGAATCCCTAATCCCAACTTGATTTGGTCTTTCTCTCCTTAGAAAATTTCTCAAACCTTCTCTCTTTCGTAATCTCATTTCTCTCTCCCTCCTCCGATCCACTCTCTACTCACCGCCCTCTCTCTCCCTCTCATTTCGGTGATTTTGACAAGGCCGTCGTCGTCGTACGAAGACCAAATCCTTACCGGCAGCAATGGAAACAGCAGCGCGAGTATCTCAGCGTCAACGAAGAATCTCCACGGACAGGGTGGCGCTAGTCACTTGAGGTCGACGGCTTGCCGCTGTGCTAGTTCTGTTGCAACGGTGATCACGTCCACTCCGGTTCCCACTCGTCCTCACGATCAGTCGAGCACATTTATTAAAGGCGGTGACGATTTGTCTTTTCCCACGAAACCCGCAAATTGGCGCTGGAGCAAACTCGATGGTGGCAATTCTGGAGAAGGTGAGGTTGGCGTTTGACTCTTAGCAACACATGGAGGCGGCACTGGTGATCAATTTTGTTCGCAGTTATGTTGTTCTCCATGTTCAGCAGAGTTGTTTCAAAGTTTAGACAACATCATATTAATGAGCCTACCTTATCATATTTGCTCGAATTTGATCTCTAGATGTGATCAGCTAGATTATTATTATTATTTTTTGTTGATAATTGATGTAGATCTTGTTTTGTATTCAAATTTTTGGTTGTGTCTGAGCTTCTTGATCTCTCTATTTGAAGATTGTGTAAATTTTTTTGTTTATTGACTGATCAGAGACTTGAATTTGTTTTTGATATTTGAATGAAACTTGGTAGATTTTAGGACAAAATCTATTGAGTTTTGAGATAGAATTTATAGGTTCTATTGGGTTCTTTGTTGATATTTGCAAGTTTCGAGACAGAACCTGGTTGGTTTTGTATTGGGATTTGACGGGTTCCATGATACAAACTCGCATGAGGGAATGAGAAGAGAGAATAATTTAGACTTTGAGAGAGAAGAGAGGATTATTTAGACTTTTAATAAATAATCTTTTCTAATTAAAAGGATAGTTTTAAAAAGAGTTTTTTTTTTTAGGAGAGCAGTTTTAAAAAGATACTCATTTAGGGGGAGATTCTTATAAATTGCTCATTTCTCTTGCAATACTTCATTTATAAATTATGACCCATGTATCATCCTACGCTAATATGGCATAATTATGACCATGGAATTAGGATATGGTTCCATTTTATAAAAGGATTATTAATACTAATACCTCTAAATTTTAGGGCCACCCTCATTTTACTTCTTCAACTTTAAAAATTAGCACTTTATTTTTTGAAGTTTTAAAACTTCTGACTCTACCCTTTAAATTTTAAAAATCATCGTTTTACTCTCATTTCAAAGCTCTTCATTTTGTCTCTCTTATTTTCCAGTTTTTTGTTTAAATAGACGAACTAAACCTACGTGATTCGCACATAGGTCATCTTTAAGGGAAAAAATTAGATTTTATCACTCTCAAGTTTTATTTCACATTTACACTCTTGTTTAACTTTTTTTTTTTATCTACTCTCATTTAAGAAGGGTGTAAGCACATTTTTTTCGACATTGTTCACCAATAACTTCTCATTTTTAATGCTTAACTTGTAACACCTGTGACACCCGTTATTCTCCTAACGGGTATTGAGGTAATTAAATTAATTTTTAATGTATAAAAAAAATTGCTTCATTTAAATTTATTTTATAATATTTATTTTTATCTATTTTTAAATTTTCTAAAATTCTCCTATATTTATTTAGTATGATTACTAAAAAGCCTTAGACCTTCTAATAAATCTCAAAAATGTCATATTGGCATTATGTGTGTTAAAGTCTTTAGATGAGACATAAGGATATCTTTTCCAACTACTCTTGACCCTCATTTTCTTTATTTCCTCCGTGACATGCTGAAGCATGTCTCCTCTATAATTGTTTCTATCACTTCTCTTCAAAGACTTCATCTTTTCTTCCTTTCTCTTCCACGGTTCCCACACTCTTCTTCTTATTTCTTTGCTGAAGCAAAATACTTAGAGAACTTCTTCAAGGCAGCCATAAAAATCAGCCACGATCACCTCCATTTGAGCAAGAATTTCAGTCATACCGAACTAAAGGAACCTGTTTTGAAGCCATTTCAAGCTTCCAACTAACCATAATCCGAGGTTAGAATCTTATGAACAAATTTAGTCTTTCATTTATAAATTTTCTTTTATACTAAAGGATTATTCAAATTTGCGTTCTTAAACCTAAGTATATGTTTGTTGCTATTTTGGAGCATATGTATGAAGTCTAAGTGTATATGCCCTAGACAGAAAATTTATATTGTTAAACTTTGTAATACCTCTATGGGCAGTGGTTATTTCTTGAAATTCTAAGATTAAATTAAAATGAATTTTATGAATTGGTTTGCATATTTGAAAAGTAGCATCCTAGGCTTTCTAACGAGCTATCATAAACCTAAATCGGAGTTGTATTTTATTTTCTAAGAATTATTTAATTTTTGTATTGGAAACTAGTAAATCTGCCAGTTTGTTATGGTATACCAGCTGCTAACCTGAACCAAGAACCCATCTTTGCTCACCACCTAATTCTTTAATGTCTTGCAACCTTTCCAATATTATCCTAAGTGATTGATGAATCTTATTAGGGACTAAAACATATAGATTACTTGTTCACATTTTATATTGTGTTAAGACAAAAATTGTTTACTGTGGTATTCGAAAGAGATTTATATAAAAGCTTTAATGGCATACTAGTAAGATAGGTTTACACATGATTTATTTATGAATGTAGTTGTATGTTGTGCTTTAGTTTTAATTGTCCTTATGCACGCCTTAGGATCAAGGGAGTATGGAGCTAACGTTAACTGATTCCAGGATTAAAAGATTGTTGATAAGCTTGAAAGGTAGGGATTCTATTACTCATCTTTTGTGAGGTTTTTATAGAATTAAAATTGATTGTTTTGCTGCAATATATATATATCTATGTTGAATTGATATTATATGTGTATCACATATGAAACTATGACATGGACTCGTCTTGTATTGTACGGCGAGGAACATAATGAATTGACACATGTTATAAATTGAGAAGCATGGTTAGGAAAACTAACTCTATTGATAATGATTCAATATAGAGAAATTGTGAGACATGAAGAGGGCGACGGTTACGTCCTTGGGCATGAATACCCTAAAAGGTAAAATAGGGGGAAGGTGATGACGCTTCCTTGGGTTGAAAGTCCTAGAACACACTGTACAGGAATCGATTTGGTGAGGACTCGGGGCTTGATGTCCCCTCACCGGAACACCCTTGGAATGTTTATAGGGTGATCAAGTGCGCCCATTTGGGTTTCGATGAGTTGAGTGATACTCAATTTAACATGGATACCTAGGAACAATGATGATTGGTAATATTTGTATAAATGTGTAATTATGACACTTGGTAATGATTAACTACGGTATCCATAAGATGTGATCATAATAAACCTCATAATCTGAAATATGATGTGACTTACTAACCATGCAGATTTTAATGTGGTAATGATAGAGGTGAGTAATGGCTTTCTCTACTGAGCATAGTGTTGCTCATACCCTTATGTTTATATCTTTTCAGGACTCACTAAGTGTGAGGTGGCTACGAGAAATATAGTTGAGGAAGTGATGTAGCTATATTACATTGGGACTGCTTCAATTGTTGAGAATGTTCTTCATGATAATGTAAGCATCAATTGTTACTTTCTGTGGCTGTATTACAATGTGTTGAGGGTTAAAATGATGATGACAACAGTTTATATTATTAAATTTAAGGTGCTACATTAAAACTGTGGTTTATTTGTCGTTTATATTTTTATTTTTGAGTTGAGAGTTTTCATTTAAGTCCCGGGCAAATTTTATTTTTAAGGTTTTACTTTTATTATTTATTTTTATTTTATTTCATTAAAAACTGTTAACCCCCATATAGGGGCGTTACAGAATTTTTGGTATCAGAGCCTAGGTTCGGTTAACCTAGGGAGTGTAGCACCACTTTAAAAAAATATATTTTTGAGATGGTTTTGAAGCTGAATTTTCATTGTCATCATCAAAATGAACCTTCACATTGATTTATACAGTCTAGAAGGATGTAACATGGAAAGGCCATAGAATGAAAATATTAATAGTTATATGAGTACAATAATTATATACAAGGAAAGTATTAATAGTTATGAGGGAATGATAATTATATGGAATGAGTTTATAAGTAGATGCTTATGAGAGATTCGTATAATATTAGGATCTATAAGCATATCTAATTCGTATAAACGATGAGAAATTCGTGTAGATACGAGGATTTAAGAGCCTTTTGTCTCGTGAAAAACAATAAGAAATATAAGGCTTGATTTATTGATTTTAAAGTTTGACATAGATATGCCAAATTTTTCGTAATTGATTCAAACCTAAGTAATGATTATGTGTGGATTCGATGGAGCACATAAGTGTCAATATCTTTTCTTAAAAGTTCTATTTATTTGAGGAATATGATATAAGTTGGGAATCATGGTATTGAATCTTGAGAGAGATAAATGTTAGACTTTTGGTCTGTTGAGACTGTGTAAAGTCTAGAATGCATGAATCTCAAAATTGGAATATTTTGTTACGTACATTGTATTTAAGTGTATCAGTGAATCTTTTGGTTACCTAAGGTTTTGTTATATGAGGAAATTATATATTGTATAAGTAGAATTGTGGAGATTGTAGATGTTCCTAAGTAGTAACATCTAGTGTCTTTGTTCGTTGATATGGTCTACGTTGAAAGACGTAAATCGTATTGATTTCAAGGTTAGTCACATTCTAAACCCTTGGTAGCAATGATGATGAATCCATTGATAGATGTTAAGTATTATGAATAACATATGGGTGTATGTATTGTTCAATAAGGTTTTGATTAAAACAAAATTATTTGAGTTGCTGGATCATTCAGGAAGATCCTTGTTGTCGTTAAATTAGATTTGTTGTTTATAGTTAACTTTATCTATAGTGGACTTTGAATTGGGTTTAAGATTTATACAAATTGGTTTTCAATTTTATGTTTGTTATTTAACTCGTTCCAGATGTGTTAAGGCCCGAAACAACCTGACCATTTTCAACTTAGAACATTTGGGCCTAGTTCAAATCCTAAATCAGTTTGATTCACACTGTCTCTCCCACGTGGTCTCTATACGTGTCATATACAGTGGTTTAATCATTGTTTACATATACGTTTACTGTGCATAGGAGCTTATTTCTCCGAGTTCACTTTTTCTCTCTTAATTTGTTATTTTCTCTCTAAATCGCAAATCCTCTTCTTTTTCATTAGAAATTCTTCTTTTCCTCTAAAAGAAGAAGGAATTCTAGGATTCTGCAATTTACTATCTTAATTTTTCCTTTCTATTTACTCTTATTTCATCTCATCATGGACCCAAAGTACCAACACCTGAGAAAGTATTTCCTATCACTCTCCCAAAAGATTCTCAGAAAGAAATACAAGGCTAGAATTACTCGGTTGTGGATTCTTATGCGTTTTGGTATCCCTTGTGATGTGAGAATGTTAATAGAGGGGAAAATCCGTCCGAGTGACTTTAGTCAAGATGTCGGTTTACCAGGAACAGGTACCAGTCGTAGTGCAATGAAAAGAAGAGCCCGTGCCATCGTGGTCGCTTGTAACAAATGTGGAAGACAAAATTGTAACGGTAAATGTACTTCACCTGGTTATATGTCTACGAATAGAGAGGATAAAATAAGGTTTTGTAGGGATGGACTTTCAAAGGAGAACTTGGATAGCATCCATCCTCCTCTCCACGGTCACCCTAGTGGATATGTTCAAGGAGCTATTTTTAAACTCTGGCCTAAATTTTATACAGAAAGACAACGCCTCAGGAATATGGTATTTCTAGATCCTGTTTGTCAAGTCATAAGAAAACTGGATGGGGAATAAGTCATCGCTCTATAAAGGTTATTTAGTCTTTACTTATTTGAAGCAGTTTTAGCTGATGTTTAACAGTTTGTGTGTTTCTTTTACTCAGAATATTTGCTTTTGTGTTTGAAATAATTGTGATTATTAGATTGATACAGTAAGTGTTAATATCTTATTTAATTTATGATTTTCTTAAATATATATATAATAAAATATATTATCTTATCAGACACGTTACATACGGTACAGTAATATGTTTGAATTTTGAAAAGCTTATCCAGATATTTCAAGATTTGTGTCTCAAATTTCAAAAGTTCTACAGTATTTGTCGTTTATATTAAATTTCTAGACTTGGTGTATATTTGTCAAAAAGTCTACAGTTGTGTCATGAGGGTCTTCTGTCGAATTGTTCTCAATTGTCAAAAGTTATACAATTAGAGTCTAATCTTTTTCAAAAAGTGAATCAGATTTTCTGTAAACTATCAATCACCTTATCTTACTTTCTTATCCGCACAAGATTTTGTTTAAATCTTTGGATTACCTTTTCATTACCTACTCGTCTATCTCTTTAGCCCTTTTTGTATATTTCTCATCTTTAAAAACTCATGTAGAACCCGAAGTCTAAGTGGAGCAGACATTAAGCAACCACTTCTATAAACCAAATATGTCTACCTCCCAGTCCACGAAGAAAATAAAGAATGTCTGTGTCTTTTGTGGTTCCAGCTTTGGAAAAGATAAAGCTTATTTAGAAGCTGCAAATCACTTAGGGCAAGTCCTAGCACGCAAGAAGATTAACATAATCTATGGGGGTGGTAGTATAAAAATGATGGTAAATATGGCACTAGCAGCTAGGTCTAGCGATGCTACTGATGTAAAAATTTGGTCTCATATTCCAGTTGAAGGAAACCTTTATAAGGAAGCCATAGGTAAGGGAGAAGGAGTCAGGAGTATCCCTAAAAATTTTAAAGACATAATCTATAATTCTGATGCTTTTATAGCATTACCTGGTGGTCTAGGTACTCTTGAGGAAATATTTATAGTTGCTTGTGGGCAATTGTTGGGCTTTTATTCCAAACCTTTGGGACTGCTGAACGTAAAGGGTTTTTATGACGGTCTTTTGAAATTTCTAGATTACGCTGTGGAAGAAAACATCACTACAGAATCGGAGAGACAAATCTTTGTCACTGCTTCAACAGCTGAGGAATTGATAGATAAAATGCAAATCATACATCCAGAATCCGACACTGCAACATCCAAGCTTGAATGGGAAAGGGAAAGCCGGGAGCGGCCAATTGATTTGAATCTCCATCTGTAATCTTTTTGTTTTATCTTTGGCATATAGGCATGTGTGTCCGTATTTCGTGTGTTACGAATAACCGTTTGCCCTGTATTCTGTGTTTCTTGTGGTACGTTGTTGTTCAATCTTTTAGATTCATTGAGCCTAATGCCGGGATGGCTGGATACGGAGTACTTGATGCTCTCGAAACGCATCCTTCTTAAGGTCCGATCTTTTGTTTATCGATGTTTTTGTATCCTCTAAGCATGCATGATATGGATAGCTGGTATACGGAGTGCCTTGTACTCTCGAAACGTATCCGTATCATGTTTGTAATGTGTAATATTCTGTTAATATTATGTGGAAGTACCAGAGTCAGTTATGGGGATATTCCATATGAAATATGAGTATATTATTTGGGTTGAATGTTTGTGTCATGAGGATAGCTGTTTAATGAAAAATATGTCGGGTATGTTTGCAACCAGAGATTCCGTTTAATATCTCTATGAATAAGTTTAATGTATGGTTTTGAATAGAAGTGTTTGTGATATATGTTTTATGATTATGTTTTAGTTTATTAGTTGAGGTATGAAATCAAATATATTTGACTTTTCCTTACTCAAAAAGGAAAAGGAACCTAAAGATGAAGTATATAAAATTTCTCTAGCAATCTCCTTAAATGTGATTGTAAATCACAGTCCATGGACAATGAAGGACTGGAATCATGATATGGTCAATATGTATGCCTGATCAGATTCTTAGACTATTATACGGTGTTATAAGTTGAAACTTGTCAGAAATACTCTCATTGAGGGATTTAGGAGTAAGATTTATTATGCAAGTAAATAAGTGGAGATACGATGACTTAAATTTGGAGGACAAACAACATTAACGGTTTAGACTCGGAATTAGAATCATAGTGGAATCATAATTTTTACTAGTATTGCTAGAATTGAAATTTCGAGGACGAAATTCCTTTAAGGGGGGTAGAGCTGTGACACCCGTTATTCTCCTAACGGGTATTGAGGTAATTAAATTAATTTTTAATGTATAAAAAAAAATTGCTTCATTTAAATTTATTTTATAATATTTATTTTTATCTATTTTTAAATTTTCTAAAATTCTCCTATATTTATTTAGTATGATTACTAAAAAGCCTTAGACCTTCTAATAAATCTCAAAAATGTCATATTGGCATTATGTGTGTTAAAGTCTTTAGATGAGACATAAGGATATCTTTTCCAACTACTCTTGACCCTCATTTTCTTTATTTCCTCCGTGACATGCTGAAGCATGTCTCCTCTATAATTGTTTCTATCACTTCTCTTCAAAGACTTCATCTTTTCTTCCTTTCTCTTCCACGGTTCCCACACTCTTCTTCTTATTTCTTTGCTGAAGCAAAATACTTAGAGAACTTCTTCAAGGCAGCCATAAAAATCAGCCACGATCACCTCCATTTGAGCAAGAATTTCAGTCATACCGAACTAAAGGAACCTGTTTTGAAGCCATTTCAAGCTTCCAACTAACCATAATCCGAGGTTAGAATCTTATGAACAAATTTAGTCTTTCATTTATAAATTTTCTTTTATACTAAAGGATTATTCAAATTTGCGTTCTTAAACCTAAGTATATGTTTGTTGCTATTTTGGAGCATATGTATGAAGTCTAAGTGTATATGCCCTAGACAGAAAATTTATATTGTTAAACTTTGTAATACCTCTATGGGCAGTGGTTATTTCTTGAAATTCTAAGATTAAATTAAAATGAATTTTATGAATTGGTTTGCATATTTGAAAAGTAGCATCCTAGGCTTTCTAACGAGCTATCATAAACCTAAATCGGAGTTGTATTTTATTTTCTAAGAATTATTTAATTTTTGTATTGGAAACTAGTAAATCTGCCAGTTTGTTATGGTATACCAGCTGCTAACCTGAACCAAGAACCCATCTTTGCTCACCACCTAATTCTTTAATGTCTTGCAACCTTTCCAATATTATCCTAAGTGATTGATGAATCTTATTAGGGACTAAAACATATAGATTACTTGTTCACATTTTATATTGTGTTAAGACAAAAATTGTTTACTGTGGTATTCGAAAGAGATTTATATAAAAGCTTTAATGGCATACTAGTAAGATAGGTTTACACATGATTTATTTATGAATGTAGTTGTATGTTGTGCTTTAGTTTTAATTGTCCTTATGCACGCCTTAGGATCAAGGGAGTATGGAGCTAACGTTAACTGATTCCAGGATTAAAAGATTGTTGATAAGCTTGAAAGGTAGGGATTCTATTACTCATCTTTTGTGAGGTTTTTATAGAATTAAAATTGATTGTTTTGCTGCAATATATATATCTATGTTGAACTGATATTATATGTGTATCACATATGAAACTATGACATGGACTCGTCTTGTATTGTACGGCGAGGAACATAATGAATTGACACATGTTATAAATTGAGAAGCATGGTTAGGAAAACTAACTCTATTGATAATGATTCAATATAGAGAAATTGTGAGACATGAAGAGGGCGACGGTTACGTCCTTGGGCATGAATACCCTAAAAGGTAAAATAGGGGGAAGGCGATGACGCTTCCTTGGGTTGAAAGTCCCAGAACACACTGTACAGGAATCGATTTGGTGAGGACTCGGGGCTTGATGTCCCCTCACCGGAACACCCTTGGAATGTTTATAGGGTGATCAAGTGCGCCCATTTGGGTTTCGATGAGTTGAGTGATACTCAATTTAACATGGATACCTAGGAACAATGATGATTGGTAATATTTGTATAAATGTGTAATTATGACACTTGGTAATGATTAATTACGGTATCCATAAAATGTGATCATAATAAACCTCATAATCTGAAATATGATGTGACTTACTAACCATGCAGATTTTAATGTGGTAATGATAGAGGTGAGTAATGGCTTTCTCTACTGAGCATAGTGTTGCTCATACCCTTATGTTTATATCTTTTCAGGACTCACTAAGTGTGAGGTGGCTACGAGAAATATAGTTGAGGAAGTGATGTAGCTATATTACATTGGGACTGCTTCAATTGTTGAGAATGTTCTTCATGATAATGTAAGCATCAATTGTTACTTTCTGTGGCTGTATTACAATGTGTTGAGGGTTAAAATGATGATGACAACAGTTTATATTATTAAATTTAAGGTGCTACATTAAAACTGTGGTTTATTTGTCGTTTATATTTTTATTTTTGAGTTGAGAGTTTTCATTTAAGTCCCGGGCAAATTTTATTTTTAAGGTTTTACTTTTATTATTTATTTTTATTTTATTTCATTAAAAACTGTTAACCCCCATATAGGGGCGTTACAACACCTAAGCATTTTAAGCATAGTAAAAAAGCAATAATTTAAAGATTATTGTTTAATCCAATTTATATGATAAAGTTTATAAAAGCGAAAAACAAGATTTTTAAAAGAAAGAATCATGCCATAGCCTTAAATAAAGAAGGAATGATATGAAAATAAGCTAAAAAGCTTAATTGTTGCAAATTGTGTTGTAACAAATATTAAAACAAAAATACAGTTTAAGAAAAAAACTATATAATAATATAAAAAATTATGCAATATTAAAATAATACAGTGTAAGGATATATACTGATAAAGTTATGTAGTATAAAAATTACACTATAAAAATAATGTAGTGTAGGAATTAAACTGTTAAGGTTAAGTAGTATAGAAATTAGACTGTTTAAGTTAAAGCAGTATAGGAATAATATTGTTTGGAGAATATAAATGAACAAGGAATGCTATAACAGTATAGAGAATGTACCAGCAGTAGAAGAAAAATACTTTTGGTATAAATTTAGACTGTACAAAGTTAAATAATATTGAAATTACATTATGAGATGGATGAAAATAAGTATGGGAGGTTATGGGATCTCATGAAGTGTATGAAAAAAGAATACGGACAGTATAGAAAAAATACTGCTAGTATATATTTGGACTGTGTAAAAAGTCTTTGTGGGACCTACCATGGACACCACAACAAATGGAAACTTGCCACCACACCCCCTTGGGTGGCCCAATTACTTATTGCCAAGTTAAACTAGATGATGTCAAGTGATGACTAATGTGAGTAAGTCATCAAATTTGGTGGAAGAAAATTACCAAAACACCACCTTGGGTGGCCTAATTACATATGGCCAAGTTGTCCCAACTTTTTATCACAAAAGATGATAAGTGATGATGATGATGATGGTGAGTCATCAAAGTTTATAAAAGATCAAGTTTTGTTTACTTATTGAAGGAACCAAAAAAATGAACCAAAAAAAAAAATGTTTATTTCCTTCCTCCCAAAAACCGTCCCCCCCTAGGCTTTCTCTCTCAAATTTTTGATGAATTTCAAGCCTCCAAATCATGTATTAAAGTAAGTTTAAGTGAAGGAGATGAAGATTAAGGAGCTTTCAAGGTAAAGTTTAAGCTTTTCCCTAGAGATTTTGATATTTCTCTTGAAACTTTGGATGGGTTTTGATGGGATTTTGTCATGGTTTTTATGGGGGAGCATGACAAAGCTTTGAGCCTAGCAAAGGGGGATCAAAAAGGTTGACAAAGTTTAGATAAATTTCTAAACTTTATACTTGAAAAGTTTATTTTATAACATGTATGCCAAGTGTTTGATGAAATGTTTTAAATATGGCATGTAAAATGGACATTATGGTATGATTGGTTTGTGTTTTAGATTAATGATGATGATGATAGAAACAAGAAAAGTAAGGGTTTTAGGTTTAAAAGTGGAAAATTGTTAAAACTTTGTATTTGATGAAAAGTTTAATTAGTTTCAAGGGAATGGAATTTTGAGGGCCTTAGAGGCCAAATTATGTTCTAAATAACGTCTGGAATTTTCAAGCACAGTGAGGGAAATAATTTTTGTGAACAAATTTTTATGAAATTTCAAAAGGACTAAATTGCAAAGTTTTGCTAATTCTTGCTAGATTTAAAAATTAGCCAAAAAGTCCACTTTAACATTGGAATTTGAGGAAAGTTAAAACACAAAGTTATAGAACTCATCGAAACTATTAGGACAACACAGAAAGTTTGTCAAAATTCCGCTCAGTTGAAGAGTTATGATTTTATGAAATTTTGAGCACCGAAATTTCAAGAAATGAAAACGTTATGAAAAGTTTAGAATTTCGCCAAGGAGCTTTTGTAAGTTTTATTCTTTGCAAAAACTGAACGTTATGGTATAAATTGGTTGCTTTTGGTTTCAGGGACAAAAATGTAAATATTTTTATATTTTAGGATAAAACTGTAAAATTGTATGAAAACTAGGTTTTCACTAGGGAACATTGGTTTCCTGCACTGCTGTAGGTAGTAAGCAATCATAGATACTAAGTTTTAAAGGATTTAAAGTTTAGTTAAGGAAAGAATAAAAGAAAAACGTTAAGAGCAAAATGGTGATTTTATGAAAAATGTCAAAACGGACTCAAAATGCTCGATGTCGGGAAATGTTCCTTAGTGGAAATTTTTTCGTAATATGTAGGTAATAAAATAGTAAAGTTAAAGCAGTGAGTTTTATAAAGTTATGAAATGAACGAAAAACCTATTAAGGGTAAAAACGTCATTTTTAAGAAAACAGCTAAAGCAGAGTTGAACACTCAAAACTAGCAAAACGTTCTTAGATAGAAAATGTTTGGTAATATGTTAAGTAATGAAACCACCAGGGAGATGGGAAATTAAACCAAGGTACTTTTAAGAATAAAGGTAACCTGGTAGGTTATAAAGTCAAAAAAAAAAAAAAGAGGTAACCCAGTGGGTTATAGAACTAAGCAACAAGAACGGTAACCTGGTGGTTGTATAATTAAGCAAAGGGAAAGGTAACCCGGTGGGTTACAAAATTAAGTAAAGAGAAGGGTAAACTGATAGGGTACCAAGTTAAGTTAAAAGTAAAGAATGGTTTATGTTTATGTTTTATTATCAATCGAGGAGATTGACAAAAAAAAAAAAGTTAACTAATAAGCCGGGTGTCATATGATCAGGACGTAGAAGCCAACTAACCAAAAGAAAAGAAAGGAAACAGTAACGTTAGAACTATAGACAAATAAGTTTCAAATCTCATCTACAGCATGAAGAAAATAATTTTCAAATGCTTATATATATGTTTGCAAATGTGTTTGCAATCGTCATGTAAGTTGTTTTTAAAATATGTTTGCATTTGTTATGCAAAAGGTTTTAAAGTTTAAACCAAGATTTGCAATATACTTGTAACTATTATGTTTAAAGCATGATTGCATTTAATATGTATAAAGTTTAAAAGATCAAGTAAAGGTTTGCAATATATTTGAAATTATTATTCTTAAAGTATGTTTGCATGTAAAATGCATAATGTTTTAAAGAATATAAGTTATGATTTGCAAATGTGTTTGCATATGACATGTTAGCATTTAATATGCTCACTAAAGTAAATAAGAAGGTAAATTAAACATAAAAAGAAAGTATCGTACCAGCCTTCATGATGTGAGGTACACAAGTAAAGTTAAAGTTTTCACCTCCTTGATGTGAGGTACATGACCTCGGTGTTTGATGGTCTTAAGTCCTCCACAAGGGAAGTATTATGTTTATGATCTCATGATTAATGATATTGGTACGAACACTAAAGTAAGATAAGGAGAGTTAAGGAACAAAGATAGAAAGTTAAAGTAAGAAAATAATGTTCATAAAACGCTAACAATTAAAAGTTCATAATTGAGCATAAATGGAAACATGCATTTTGATTTTACTTGTTTTCCTTGTTATAGAATATTTATATTTTATGAAAATATCCTAAGAAATGTTTTACGTTAAATGTTTATAAAAAACATTTTCACGTTTTCACGAAAAAGTTTATGAAGAACGTTTTAGATATGTGTTATGAAAAAAGTTTAAAGACAAACGTTTATGAAAAATGTTTTAAGAAAAAAGTTTTTATGAAAAAAGCTTTTAAAGCATGTTCTAATTATTTGTGAGATTTTGTTTGAACTTACTGAGCGTAAGCTCATAAAAAGTTCCTTCATGCTATAGGTAGTCCTATAGGTGACCAGTAGGACTTGTTTGAAGAGCTCGGTGCTGCGGAGGACAGATGTAAAGATTTGGGTATAGATACCACTATAGTGTGCTTTCGCTAGTTTAAGAAAATATTTTCTCACTATTTGATATAGTATTTTCAAAGTTTAAGAAATTCAAAGTTTTAAAATATGTTTTCAAAGTTTAAATTATATTTTCTTTTACGAAATATTTCACATAATTAAAAAAAAATTATTTTAGTATTTTTCTTACTAAGTAAGTAAAATTAATGTTTGAGAAATAATATCTAACGAAAGTTAAGTAACTGTCCGAAAAGGCGGGTCATCACATAACTCATCTTATTTATTATTCAAATTTAGATATCGGTAAACAATATCGACTTATTAAATGAGTTAAGCATTAGAATGAGACAAAATGTGTAGACAAACTCTTCCTAAAAAAAAAGTGTCAAATAAGAGTGTAAATATGAAATAAAACTTAGAAGTAGTAAAATCTTATTTTTGCCCTACAAGTGACCTATGTGCAAATCACATGGGTTTTATTCTTTCTATTTGAACAAAAAATTGAAAATTTAGGAGACAAAGTGAAAATTTTTGAAAGTTTAGAGGCAAATATTGATTTTTAAAATTTTAGAGGGCAAAATGAAGAGTTTTGAAAGTTTTGGAGATAAAGTAATGATTTTTAAAATTTAAGGGATAAAGTAAGAGAAATCCTAAAGTTTATAGGCCATTAGTATTAATAACTCTTATAAATATTATATATATGGCTCAAAATGATAGTATTTGCCCTTGTTTGGAGACTCAGTTCTAACCATTTTTTCAATTAAAATCAAAATCACTGGTCGGTCTATTCATGGTTCAAACTATAAATGTTCAAACTTATTTTTTCTTCAAATTAACTAAAACCAATATTTTGACAAACTTATCAAGTACAAGTTTAAACTATGAATTGTGGTTCAAACTCATTTTTTTTTGTTCTAACCGCTCTATTAAACAGAGGCTTTGAATAATTACTATGTAATTATAAAATATTAAATATGACATTTTTGATAATTACTATGCAACTATGATTATTTTTAAATATTATGAAAATTTTGTTAAATTTCAATTTCACCACAATAATTTATCCATATAATATAATTTTTTTTCTTATTAAGTCTTTTCAAACTAATAGGCCACATCCTTGAGATGTAGATCATATCCTAATACATTTGTAAAGTCTAATTATTCACATATAATATTTTTATGGGCAAATTAAGCTCAAATCTTTTAGTAAAATTAATATTCAAATAACAACTCTTTGAAAATGGAAATACCTCTAGTGAGGGAGCTTTTACACTGGCTGGTATACGAATGGGCAAAAAGGAGGCAAGTAGTTTTATTTCTTTATTTAAGAGAGGAGGCAAATAAATGCGTGTACAAGTGTAGGATTTTTTTTTTAACCCTCTCCGTTGATGAAAATATCAGAAATTAGACCTTTGGCTCAAAAAACTATGCGCTTTGTGCAGAAAAGTCGTAGAAAGAGAAATTGAAAACATATTTTGATATGAATATAGTTTAACTTGGGAACGCTCTATTAAACGATGATCAGTAAACATTATATTTATTTTTATCTGTGTTACATTCTTTTGCCAAAACAAGTTAGCATTTTCTGAACAGAAAATGGACCTTAACCTAATATAAGCAGCTAAAATAAAAAAGTTTCACAATAGTTTAACAAAGATGGAGTATTGTGACGCACTACTTTTATAAATTTTCCATGTCTTCTTATGTACACTTTCGCATCATAGATGAGCCTTTGTGAGCGTAGAGATTGTATTTTCTGAACCACAAAGTCCGTGTGGTCGTACAAAATAGAATAAACTGCATGGAGTGCTCTTTTGCGGATAATCCTTGTTAAACATATCTTTTTTTTTTTTTTTTTTTTGCTTTTCAAAACTGACCTTTTTTAATTATGTTTTAATTGGATTTATAGTTTGACATATTTTTCCCTGATCTCAGATCTAAAATTTTACATCTTTTTTTTTTTTTTTTTCAATTTCTCGCTCTCTTCTTCCTCAGATCTGAGATTTAGCTCTGCCCCACCCCCCGATTTGCCTCTCCCTCCTTTTTCTCTTTCTCTATTCTTCAATTTCCTTAGGTTTCTCGAAGCTTTCCGAGGCTTGTACAACATCGGCATTGGCGTCATTGTCTCTGATGCCAACGAGGGAGCCGACCTCTTTGATGATTTACCCCCAGCAAGAGTTGTTTGAGCATGAGCTCTACCCAATCCTGGAGCTGATCTACCTAAACCCTAATCCTCTCAAGCAGAAGCTAGTCAAGCAGTCGCCACCAAGCCAATGCTCAGCTCTGTCGCCATCCCCGAGGCCTTCTAGATCAACAAAGATGTCAGATAGATGACAAAGTTAGATCGGGGCTAGGCAGCGTCGGAGTCCGCCACTCATTTGCTGCTTGTCTTTGATGTTGCCATCGCTTTTTAGATCCAGATTCGAGAACGTCGCTGGCATGAGATGAGGCCACCGTTGGAGGTGAGGTTCGATGCCATTGAAGATGTTTTTTCTGTTTGTCGAATGATGTTTAAATGTTGTTTTTCTATTTTTTGTTTTTTGTTTTTTAATTATTAGATCTGAGCTTGTTATTTGAAGATTTTATGTTTTTTTGTCTTTTGGATTAATTATTGGATGATCTAAATATATATTGGACAAAGTTTTCTCGCCGACACATGATGAGTTTTGACGAGGACTTAGAACTATGTTATTTACTTTTTTTTTTAATTTAAAACCTAACGGGTTTGATGACGGAATATGGCAGGTTTAGGTATCCACTTTGGTATTTTGCATGAAGGAGTTAGAAGGAATGATAGCTTAAACTTTTAACAAATCACCAATTTTTAATAAAGGAGCAACTTTCATAAAAAAATATGCTGGAGGGTATTTTTAATAAGTTAAAGGCATTTTTAAGCCCTAAAAAATATTATAGAAAATATAATGATGGCCTGTTTTCATGCACATAATGGGGATATTTCCCAATATGCACAAGATTCTAATTGGGCTGCAGAAGCCAGTTGTCTTCAGTGGGGATAAATTATTGGAATGCTACATTCAAAGCGTTCAATTTCAAATATAGAATCTTTTCATATTGGAGTGTTAGAATTGTGAAGGAATGTGTAATCTACTTTATACATACAAAACATTTTAGCTCATTGCATTAAAGTTTAAACCTTTAAAATGATAGCTATATTATACTAACCTTTGAGAAATCATATACATGTGGAAATGTAGTAGGAAGATTCATATATATATATATATACACATATATATATTTAAGTTTTCATGTATTTGTTTATGTGAGTGTACACACACTCTCTTAAGTTAAATTAAAAAAAAAAAGAAGTCAATATATAAAAACCAGTTAAGGTATACTTTCAGCTATATGCGACAATGGGAATTCTATGATAATAAGTTTAAAAAAAAAAAAGAAAAAAAAGAAGACTTATCCTTGTCATATTATATTAAAATTTGTTAATAATTTGGTATACATTTTCTTTTTGGTGTGACGATCTAAGTTTATAGATATGCAATACTGATAGGATGTTTTTACGATGAAAATTGATGTGAGAAAAGGCAGGGCATAGAGATGTTTTCTATTTTTTTTTTTCCTTTAATTAAAAAATTAAATTCTTTGTAAGTGAGATATAAAGAGCATCACTAAATAGACGTTGCATATGCATTGGGATTACAGATCAAAAGATGACGCCCGAGGACAGTGACATGACCCCCACGAATTTAATTGTCTTTTATAATGAATGGTTTGCGTCATTAAACCAAAATTGATAAAAATCTTATCGGCTTAATAGGTGACTTGGTGTGAAAGGCATTCTAGGTGGAAACACTTAGCCAAGCTCGCCAATGGTACCATGTAAACCTAGTGTAATTATATACAAAATGCATTTACATTTAGTCAGGGACGAAGCTACATATAACTTAAAATAAGTGGTCAATCTTATCTTTTCTATTAATTTTGTATGTATATTTATTAAAATTCATAGTTCACCCTTCTGAAAATCTAAAATACATGTCCGTATCCTTTTACTTATTTTGTTTGAATATGTCCTCATCTTCAACCATTATTGAGAAATAAAAAATCCCGAAAAACATCAGTGAACACATTTTAATTAATTACTAGACACTAATAAAATAAAATTTTCATTAGTAAAGATTCTCTTCAAGAAAATGTTTCCGAACATATTTAAAATCCGTTGGTTCACAATGTCGAGACTCATTCGTCTAAACGATCCCTACTAACAAAAGCCACTTTTGTCAGTAAAAATAAAATGTTGAGCTTGAACCTGATGGTTGAATCCCATTTTTCATAAATGTGTGTTGATTAAATTCATAAGGGACTTTTATATGTAAAAACTTGTTAGACTTTTGGCAAAATCTCATACTAGTTTGTCAGCATTAGTTTAGGGGTTGTAAAGCATAGAATGAGTGTTTCAAACCGCTCCAGTCAAAAGCACTTCTAGGATTGATTTCTAAATTTTAATTAGGAGAACAGTGTGAGTTAGTGAATATTTGTATAGTGATGTGTATTGGGATGAGATAAACCTGTGTGATTGTAAAAAGTTGTGCGACTGTAAAACGTTTTGATTGTGATCATTTTTAAGGTGTTTAGTAGAGTGGTTAAAACTATTAGTTAGAATTGTTTTTACTATAGCATGTGAGAGCTTTACACTGTAACAATGTTTTTATTGTTACTGTAGCATGTAAGAGTTTTACACTATTAATAACCGAGATAGTAATCTAGACCGTGTTTCAGACTAACTTGTGAAACAGGAATTTTGTCTTTTATTTTTCCTGTTGTTTGCAAATATTTCTATATTCCTAGGAATGGATTTGGAATCGAGTTTTCACAACAAGACTTGGAAATAAAAAGTGACAAGAAAAAAAAGAAAGATAAATGATAATCCTATGATGCATACCAACTAACCTTGAATGATTAATATTTACACCTGCAACCGAAGAATAGCTAGGAATTCATCCCTCCCCAGCATAGAAAGGCCTCCAATAAAGCATAGACCAAAATGAAAAATCCCCAAATAATAAAGCAAAATCCAAAAACCAAACCAATAAAAACAAATTAGAAAGTCAGGGAAAGAGAGAGGAATCAGAGAAAGAGGGCAACTAAAAGTACTGATCGGAGAACAATTTGAAGAAGGAGAAAAATTTTTGTGAAATCTTTTTAGAGAAATAAATGAAAAGAGAGGAAAATCAAAATTAATGGGCAAGACCTTGAAAGTACAATGAGTGTGATTTGTTCTCGTTACGTTATTTTTTCCGACGAAACTTTTTGGTCGAAAATTGCTTAACAAATAAGTCATACGCGTCAAGTGGAGAAATTCCCTGCACTGCATTATGCCATTAAACCATGTGTTGATGAGGAAAATATCCCAAAAAAGTGCCCCTTTTACGTCTAAAAAAATGTATTTTCTATGTTGTAAGTGTGCGTGTGTGTGTGTGTGTAAAACATTCGTCGAGGTGCGTTCGTAGCTAAAAACAATTTTTCATTGAGAGGAACGATAAATTGGCCAATGAAAGTGTTGGGAATTAGGCGACTCCTAATTCCAATGATCGCAAGAACGAACAATTGCAGAAAATAAATAGGAGAAAAGAAGAAAAAAGAGACACCAAATTTTTATACAGGTTCGTCCAAAATTGAGACTACGTCCTGTTTCTGCCGCTTGCAGATTCCACTATGATGAAGGAGATTACAGATTACAAGAGCAGTTTCTCACACACTCACAAATTGTGCTTACCAAAACTCTCTTCTATCTAACACCCAATGGGAATTTTTTCTCTCTCAAGGATGAAGCTCTCAAGAATTTTGCCTCTCACAAAATTATGCCTCTCACAATTTTCACACACAGTTTTCACACACACAACCCTAGCCACCTTGTGTCTATTTATAACCAAAGGAGGAGAAAATAGCAACTAATGGGAAACCCTAGTGGTTTCCCGTTTTTGGGACCTTTGAATTCGACTTTGATTCAAAACACATCGCGCAGCACAGCGCGTCAGCGCCGCGGCGCTCGAAACGAGCGCTGCGGCGCTCCCCTGCGGCGCCTAGGCGCTCTTCTCCTGGCGCCTAGGCGCTCACCACTCGACGCCTCGGCGTTGTCTTCCTGGCGCCTAGGCGCTCTCCACATAGCGCCTAGGCGCTCTTGTCCTGGCGCCTAGGCGCTCTGCACTTGGCGCCTAGGCGCCCTCGCCCCAGCGCCGCGGCGCTCTTCTGCCAGAGCCGCGGCGCTTTCTTTCTGCCTTCGAGATGCGTTTTTCTCCCTTTTTCTTCCTTTTGCTGGGTTGTAAACTTGATTTGGCTCCACATCTGCAACAATCTCCCACTTGGAGACTAATCAATTCACCATGTCTCCCACTGCAGCGGCAACGACTTCTCACACCTCTTGGAGAAGTCCAACTGAAGTTGCGCACAACTTCAGTTTCTCAATCGGATCCATCTTGGTGAGCATATCTCTGGGTCCTTTTACCACCCACCTTGCCTTATACCGTTTGCTGCCAGCACTTTTATTTTTTACCCGGTATACCCTTTTGTTGTGCAAGGACTTTTTACCCTGTGGTAACTTTGCCAGTTGCCATGTCTGATCCAACTCGTCCCTCATGGCTAACTCCCACTTGACCGAATCTCCAGCCTCCACGGCTTCATCAAAGCTCTCTGGCTTACCTTTGTCGGTCAACAAGATGTAATGCAGAGATGGGGAGTATCTCTGCGGCGGTCTAATTGTCCTGCTAGACCTCCTGACTGGTGTGGCAGGAGTCCTCTGGTTTCCTTCTGGAGCTATGTTTTCCTGGTCTTCAACCTCTGGATTTTGCACCTCCACTTCAGGCAGATCCTTCAATGGAATCACCTCAGGCTTCTTATCTTCAGAACCTGAACCCCTGGAGTCCGTGCTGTCTCTGTCCTTGTACAGAACACCTTCGTTGAAGATCACATCCTTGCTCCTGATAATCTTCCGGCTTTGGTCATCCCAGAGACGATAACCAAACTCAAGTCCGTCATAGCCAACCAGAAAGCACTTCTTTGACTTGGCATCCAGTTTGCTTCTAGCAGTAGAATCAATATGTGCATAAGAAACACAACCAAACACTCTCAAGTAAGAGAGATCCACCTGTTTATGGCTCCAGACTTCTTCCGGTAGCTTGAACTTCAACGGTGTGGATGGACTTCTGTTTATCAGATGAGCGGTTGTGTTAATTGCCTCAGCCCAAAACATCTTTGGCAGCCCCGCATGCAACCTCATGCTCCTAGCACGCTCGTTTAAAGTCCTATTCATCCTCTCAGCTACCCCATTCTGTTGTGGTTTCCCTGGAATGGTCTTCCTCATCTTTATCCCATTCTCAGCACAGTACCGCCTGAAATCTTCACCTAGGTACTCTCCCCCATTGTCAGACTGCAAGCACTTCACCTTCAAATCTGTCTCGTTCTCCACCATGGCTTTCCATCTCTTGAAAGCATCGAACACATCAGATTTGTTTTTCAGAAAGTAAACCCATACCTTCCTGCTTGAGTCATCAATAAACGTCACATAGTAGTTTGCGCCACCAAGGGAAGTCACCGGCGCAGGCCCCCACACATCTGTGTGAACTAGCTCCAATCTCCTGGACTTAGGCTCTCTACCCATCTTTGAGAAACTCACTCTCTTCTGTTTACCAAAGATGCAGGCTTCACACAAACTGTGATCAACAGTTTTCAAACCCGGCAGTTTTCCTTTGCAGTGAAGCACCTTCATACCCTTCTCACTCATGTGACCGAGCCTATAATGCCATAGCTCAGTATTGGCAGCAGAATCAGCAACTGCTAGGGTATCTCTGCAACTAGAGTTCATGTAGAGAGTTCCAGCCTTGCGTCCCCGAGCAATAACCATCGCTCCTTTCGTGACTTTCCAACCTCCACAATTGAAGGTTACTTTATGTCCATCAACATCCAGTTGCCCCACCGAAATCAAGTTGCGCATTAGTTTAGGAACATGTCTCACCTTATGAATCTTCCATACCGACCCATTAGGCATTTTTAAACTGACATCTCCAATGCCAACTATATCCAAAGGTTCTCCATCAGCGAGATAAACCTTACCATGATTTCCAGCAACGTAGTTCTCCAGGACATGATGGTGTGCTGTGGTGTGGAATGATGCTCCTAAATCCATCACCCACGAATCAAAAGAACTGTCAACAGACAAGATTAAAGCATCCTGTTGCTCTTCAGTGGCGGCGTTGGCTGCGTCATTAGTCTTGTCTTCATTCTTCCTTGGAGCCCTGCAGTTCTTTTTCAAGTGGCCCGTCTTCCCACAGTTCCAACACTCCATGGTCCTTCCATTCCTTGAATTGCTTCTCCCATTCCTCGACTTGCCTCTCCTGCCATTATCCCTGTTGGATTGCCTGTCAAGTTTCCTGCCCCTATTATCAACATTAAGGGCCGAGTTCGACGAAGAGGCTTCTCCTGAGTCCTTCCTGCGAACTTCTTCCGCCAGAATAGAATTTCTGACATCAACAAACTTTAATTTGGCATTCCCAAGCGAATTTGTAATGGCCACCCTCATGGGTTCCCAGCTATTCGGTAATGAGGCCAAGAGGATTAGAGCATTGATCTCATCATCGAATTTAATCTCTACCGAGACCAATTGGTTTAGGACGGTGTTGAAACTGTTCAGGTGCTCTACAACCGAGGCACCTTCAGACTTCTTTAAATTAAAGAGCTTCTTCATGAGATGTACCTTGTTATTGGCTGAGGGCTTCTCATACATCTCTGACAGAGCCTTCATCATCCCTGCTGCAGTGGTCTCCTTCGCAACGTTGTGGGCAACGTTCTTTGACAAAGTCAAACGGATCACACCGAGTACCTGTCTATCAAGGAGACTCCACTCCTCATCCTTCATGCCTTCGGGCTTATTACCCAAGGGCAAGTGCAGTTTCCTGCTGTACAGGTAGTCTTCTACTTGCATCCTCCAATAGGAAAAATCTGAACCATCGAATTTGGTGATACCGGCTGCCATACCTTCTTCTCCAGTCATCGTTCTTGATCAAAACCTCCTCTCTGATACCAGTTGTTGGGGAATTAGGCGACTCCTAATTCCAAGGATCGCAAGAACGAACAACTGCAGAAAATAAATAGGAGAAAAGAAGAAAAAAGAGACACCAAATTTTTATACAGGTTCATCCAAAATTGAGACTACGTCCTGTTTCTGCCGCTTGCAGATTCCACTATGATGAAGGAGATTACAGATTACAAGAGCAGTTTCTCACACACTCACAAATTGTGCTTACCAAAACTCTCTTCTATCTAACACCCAATGGGAATTTTTTCTCTCTCAAGGATGAAGCTCTCAAGAATTTTGCCTCTCACAAAATTATGCCTCTCACAATTTTCACACACAGTTTTCACACACACAACCCTAGCCACCTTGTGTCTATTTATAACCAAAGGAGGAGAAAATAGCAACTAATGGGAAACCCTAGTGGTTTCCCGTTTTTGGGACCTTTGAATTCGACTTTGATTCAAAACACATCGCGCAGCACAGCGCGTCAGCGCCGCGGCGCTCGAAACGAGCGCTGCGGCGCTCCCCTGCGGCGCCTAGGCGCTCTTCTCCTGGCGCCTAGGCGCTCACCACTCGACGCCTCGGCGTTGTCTTCCTGGCGCCTAGGCGCTCTCCACATAGCGCCTAGGCGCTCTTGTCCTGGCGCCTAGGCGCTCTGCACTTGGCGCCTAGGCGCCCTCGCCCCAGCGCCGCGGCGCTCTTCTGCCAGAGCCGCGGCGCTTTCTTTCTGCCTTCGAGATGCGTTTTTTCTCCCTTTTTCTTCCTTTTGCTGGGTTGTAAACTTGATTTGGCTCCACATCTGCAACAGAAAGAGACAAATCTTTTCTTGACAAGAAAAAAATTTAGTATAAAAAAGAAAAAAAAAGGTCTAAAAAAATAAAAGAAAAATCACATGGAAATAAAACGAAGTAAGAATTAAAAAATTAAGAAAAATTAATAAGAATTAAAACATTAAGAAAAATTAACAAAGGAAAAAAAAAACCTAAGATTATCTCAATTTAAAACTTTTCCACAGCGAGCCCTCAGTTTATAAGATGATGTTTTCTTCTCTTGATTGTTGCTTAGCTTTCTTAGGGTTATTTACCTTTTTACACTTTGTATTTTAGGCCATTCAACAATATACATTCAGTTTTTAATCTCATCGAATTTATACATTTAAATTAGATTTAATTAATCTTCAATTTGACATAATAAATTAACTAAAGATACCCTCAATTAAAAAAAATAAGAGAATTTTTAAAATTTAAAAAACCTTACACTAAGGTCTTTGACTTCAAAATGTAAAAAATGCCATCAAAAATAGGTTTTTTTGTGTGTTTTTGTTTTTATTTTTTTATTTTTCAAGTTTTAATTCTTTTTTTCTTTTACTTAAAGATAACTTGTTCATTTTAAATATCCAAATCAACTATTGACTGAGATAAGGTATAAATTTGTGTATTAAACCTAATCTAAAAGTGTACTTACAATAAAATCAAAAACCAAAGGTAAAGTTTTTGAATTAACTTAAAACAAATGGTATAAAAAGATAAATATCCCAACTTTTTTTTTTTTTTTTTTTGCTTCTCTTTCAAAATATCAAGATCAACTAATTTTTCTTAAGAACCCAGGCAACAATTTCTTGCTTCATAAACCATCAACTTTTATAACAATTGGTTAGTCGATGTGCCCGAAGTACACGGTTGTTAAGAACTGTAATAATCACAGGCCATCACCGGACTAGGCCTAGCCAAGGGGTACTCAACTGCTTAAGGCACCTCACAAGTGCTATTGGTTTATGTCTCGTCTTATTATGTAGAAGCAAGATATTATTAAATGTGAGGTTGTGCTCTGTTCAGATCACGTTATGTAACGCCCCGAAATTTATTTAACGTTAATGTAATATAAATGATAAATTAGTGTATCATAATTAATGTTTTAACATTAATTAGATTATTTGGCTGGATTTTGAATTTTTGGTTGTTTTGTTAATTTGTTGAATCCAAATGATTTCTTATTGTTTTAAAATGATGTTTTGAGTTTTAAAAACACAACAATTTGTAAAATGTTAAAAATATTCCATTTTGCAAAACCGTGGGCGGCACATGGTTTTCGTACAGTAAAACCACCCACTGTTTTTCTCTATTTATTTCCTCTCTCTCACCCTCTTTCTCTCACTCTCTCTGATCACTCTCTCTCCTCTCTTTCTCTCCCGTGAGCCATCTCTCTCTCTCTCTCAATTTCTCAAATTTTTGAAACCAAATTCGAATCCAAGCTTCGGGTTAGCAAGGAGGAAGCTCGGGAACGTGATTTGGCAACCGAGAACGCGGATTGAAGCTTCGATTCGAGGTTAGTTTTGAAATTTCTAAACTTTTTTCCAAATTTTTCAATTTTGTGCATTTTTAAAATCTAGGTTTGTTTAAGCTTAGAAAACCTTGGATTTGAGTTAAATGAACTTAGAACAACTAGAATCTAAGCTTAGATTGAAGAAAAACGGATTGGATTCAAGATTTTTCATTTTTCCCCCTATTTTCTCATTTTCAGATTTTTGAGTTCAAATCTTGTTTAAATGAGTCCAAATGTGTTCTAGTATGTTTTCTTATCAACTATGATTGTTTTCTATGCCTGGGATTTGAGAAAAACATGTTAGAATCAACATTTGTGTTTTGGGGATCGAGAAACCCGTGGCTGGATTTTTGGGTTTTCCCAGTTCGGCAGGCCGGATCACGTGTTCGGCAGGCCGGATCACGTGTTCGGCAGGCCGGTGTTCTTCCGTCTGGCAGGCCAAACCTGGGGAAATGACCGACCGACCGGACCTGGCTTCCGGCAGGCCAAACTGTGCAGTTCGGCCAGCCGAAGCAGAGAGTCTGGTAGGCCGACCGAGGCATGAAACATTTTGTGATTTTTCACCCGTTTTCACTGTTTTGAACCCTGATTTAAATTCCAACCTTATAGAATGATTTTAAAGATACAAATAGCACACTAGGACATCATGAAATGATTTAGTAACATAGAATGTCTCGAACTAGATATTGATCGACTTAGTCTGTATCTAGGATCGTTCGTGGTTCCGCGGAGCTAACGTATTGCGGACCGGAATTTCGGTGTGGGGCACCGGCACGAGTATTGAGGTAGGACTTCTACCCTATTCCTTGGTAGCCTAGTTTCAAAATGCTTCGGCTTTGAAAAGGATTCCCATTAAAACGTTTTCAACGGTTGTTTGAAAAAAATGAATTCATCGGTTATATTTTAATATACCGTGAACTGAAATGAACTTCATAATGAATGTAAATGATAGCACTCGGTAATTGGGTTTGAATGATAATGATAATAAACATATAGGCATGATGCCATATCAGAGATCGGGTCGTGTAGCGATCGACCTTGGGGGCAGGTCCCGAAACCCAGCTGGGCCACTACGGTGGTGATGTTATTATGGTTTGCCTAGGAAAAGAAAATGATATTTCTGGTTATCCAAGTAAACTGTTCTGGGTAAGAATGGTTTTACTTAAAATTGTTTATTTATTTATCTATTTAATTATTTAAGGTTTCTTTTAAATAACTCCTGAATAATGACCTGTCTCTTTAAATTAAATTATTTTATAAACATAGTCCTACTGAGCCTTTCGCTCACATTTTATTTGTTTTAAATTTCCCCCTCTAGGTGGTTTTCCATTTAGGTTTGGGGAAGATTCTTCAGACCGAACTCATGAGCAATAGAAGGATTAATTTATCTTTTGTATCATTTAATCAAGGCATATAAGACTTTAACTTTATTGTATCGGGACTGTGATTGTATTCATGATATTGTCAGTACCATGTGTGTGCACAAGTTGTGGGTTTGTGGAACCCATACTCGCTATGTTATTCTTTTATCTTAATTATTCATGCAATGGTTTTCTTTAAATTTTCATAATTTTATATTTAATTTAACCCTTAAACTCTAAATTTTTAATTAAATTCTCTTTTAATTAATTTAAATAATCTGCCACGTCACCTCCCGTACTTCGGGGCGTGACACGTTGTGTTTTTGTCACCCATTTTAATATTAATCAATGTCTTGAATTTAAATCCCCACTCTTTTAAAACGAAAGAAATTAAACGAATATTTGGAAGCAAATAATACCCAAATATTCAACATTACATGACACATAAATATAATTAGTTCAATATGATGTTTCAATGGACTCGTTCGCTGCATGCGTTAATAATTTCTTGTTGAAGGTGATGTATATGAGATTGGGTGATACATAAAGTCGTAAAAAATTTAATGGATGTTTTGTCCATATGTGAAAAATGATTATAATTTAATGTGGACAGTTTTTAGCATGTAAGGGCTCCTTAATGTCGACATTTCTTAACAAGTTGAGGCTCCTATGATAAGCTCAAGGAAATAGCCATATATATATATATATATATAACTAAACTTTTTAGTTCAATTTGTTGTGACTAAAAGTTTTATTAAAAATTGTTTCGACTAAAAGTCTAATTTTTTGTAGTGTACTTGCGTCCAACTGCTAAGATTACAAGTCGAATAAATACTACGTTCTAACTAGTTGAAGTCATTTAGCCTGTTTAAGAATGCAGTTGGAACTACATTTTACGATTTTAATGGATTTTTAATTTAAATTTTGTGAGAAAAATATTGTAACAATTTTGCTTAGAACTACCAAATATAATTCTACCTACATTTACAAATGAGTTAAATAATTATAAGGTAGAAAAAGAAGGAGGAGAGAAAGACTAATAGAGTATCCTATTTAAATTCATACTTTAATTGGAACAAAAGGAACAGTATCGTGCGCTATATTATTGAAGCGAAATCCAAGGATGTCGAACAAGATAACTTCATGAGGTAGAACATCTATCGACAAAGCCAAATCACCAAAGCCCTTCATGTCTTATATATGTCATATGTGTATCTGTTATTTTCAAACTACATGGAATCTGAGCACTAATTAGGGCTACTATGAGCGTGAATTAAGATCCACAATAATTCAAAACGAAAAAAAAATGAATAAGGTGGATATTGATCAAATTTGTTCTTGTATTTTGTGAGTTGGTCATGAGTCCTTTGAATGTGAACAGAAAATAAAAGGACAACAGAAAATAAAAGGACAAAAAAGCACCAGTAGTACGAGGTAGACTCCCATTAACGGGTCCAATGGATTAAGTACTTTATAACAACAAATTAATTAATTGACGTCCTCTTGCAAAGCAAAGTGCGTGTACAAGTCAATCGATCATATTTGTGTCTTTTTCCTGATTTCACAAACAATAACTCATCCAACAGTGAGACCTCACGAGCCCGCTGTCGTGTTGTGGTGGGTTTGGAAGGCAATTAGAAGCATCACCACCTCCTAGTGTGGACACGAAATATGACACTGACAGTTTCAACTTCTTTCTCATCTTATAAGTGTACATGTGTGCGTATACATTTTTAAAGTTTTTCTAGAGTCGCTCTCCTCAAACATAACACATAAAAGTAAAAAAATATAATATGATGGCTATTGAATACAACATTAACTTAAAATTACGTAATATCAATTTTTAAATGACAAATTTTTTTGTTGTTATACTAATCCAACATTGATGGATGTTGAAAATTCGTAACATTGATGTTATGTCAATCAAATATTGATGTTACATTTGATGACTACCATGTTACGTTTTTCTTTTTTTACATATTACAATGAAAGAACCTCCTATCAAAAGAACCTTAAAACCCTTGTATACAATATAATCTTGATAAATTAATAACCTTGACTAAATAATATTTTCGCCAACCTGACTTGAGACCAATGTGGTAAAATAATAATTTACTAAATTTATAAAATAATATATTTAAAAAAACACATAGGTCCCGCTTGATATATAAATTAATAATTTTCTTATGCATGAAAATTATATATATATACATGTATTAGGAGGCTATTATAAAAATATAACTCCAATAACTTCTATTTAATATGACTAATTACATTTATGAATTTGTTTTGGTTATTCAATTATATAGAATAATGACATTTGTAATTTGGTAAATACAAATACACAATGTTACTTGTCCAATATGTTAGAAAAAAAAGAAGAAAACCTTGGCAAATTAATTTTTATTAATTAATGTATAAATTGAAAAGTTGCTTATTTATTGAATAAATAATATTCCAATTAGTTAATAAATTTTTAGGAGAAGGAGGGAATTAGGCCGTCATTACTTGGGAATAAAAATAAATAGACCAAAATATAGTAATGTTTGGTGAATAACCCACTTAAGTTAAAACAAAATTTATTTTTATGTAGAATGACGTAGAGAAAAACACGAAATAACAGAGAGAAAATGAAAAACAAAAACAAAAAAAAAAGAAGAAAAGAAAGAAGAAAGAAGAGGTAAAATTAGAAATTTAAGTGTTTAAAAAGATCACGTAATTTCACAAATGCTATGTATTTTAATATTTTTAAAAAGTGTACTATTTACTTACATTAAGAACTAAAACTATGCTATTTGATACAATTTTTTAAAATTTTATTTTGTTTTATGGTCCAAGGGTATTAATTTATATATAGAGGTTTAACTCTGTGTGTGTATTTGTGTAGGCTTTTCAAACTGATGATTTAAAATAAAAATTTCTTCTTGTATTAAAAAAATTGCACGTACGAAGATGGTATGAAATCGTTCATGAATTAAAGGACAATTATTGACGTGTATTTAAAATACCATAAGATCATTTTTTTCCTTTTTTTTTTTTTGGATTTGTCCTCTTTATGTCTCGGATTAGGTTTATATAATAGTTGAAGTCACGTGCTTTGCACGTGGGTATTTAATGTGTAATTTTTTTTTATACATGAAATTAAACTAAGAGTTTGAGCCCGTGCTGGGTTATTTAGGAACGTAGTTTAAACTATTAAGTTGTAATTCAAATCATCTTTATTATTATCTTTTTATGAAAAATTTGAATTTCAAACCTACTTTGGTTCAAAACTTAAAAAACTAATTATTAATATTGCTAGGAAAAATACCCATAATGCATTATGTTCTTTTAAAATTCATTTGACTCTCTTATTATAAACATACAAAGTATCTCTTGATTTATAAATGATGATGATGGTGGTGGTGAAGGTGATGATGACAATAAACAAAGATATAGATAGTGACTAAATGAAAACTTCATAGTAAATATGAATACACAAGTAGATATATAAGTAGGGGCAAAGAGAAAAAAATATATTTAAAAATATTAGGTAAAAGATATTTGAGTAGGGACACCCATGAGAAAATGAATAGGGCACCCATGAGAAAAATTATTTTAGTAAGAAAATTAAAAGAATAATATTTAAGGAGATTCTAAATTTTGAAAAAAAAATACAAGATTATAAGAATAAATATTTTCAAAAGAAAATAAAATATTATAAGAAGATTTTAGGTCTATGTATATTTGAAAAAAAATTAATCAAAAAAAAAAAAGATACGAAAGAAGATTAAATCTTAAAAACAGATTGCAGGAAGAAATTAATAAGATGAGACATATTTTAAAACATTTTATGAAAATAAATTACAAACAAATTTAGAGGTAAAAAGTCATTATGTTGATTAAACAACTTTTATTACATGAAACGAAACAACATGCTGTACATGTGATATTTTATAGTAAAGGAAGCAAATCATCTATCAAAGAAATAAGCAAATAAGTTTATAATAGTATTGAAAGAAAAGAAATGAATCAAACTACTTAAGAGAGAAAAAAAAGACAAAAACATAAAAGACAAAATCAAGAGACAATTTTTGAATAATATGTTTGCGAAACTCCCACTTATATAATAGTTGTAGATTATAGATTATAAATAACGAGAAATGGCATGCACTAATACATCCACCTAATTTCCAAATTTATGGTCCCCTTCAATTATACTCTCTTAATTTAACAAATATACATTGCCAAATTAATATCATGAATATTAATTAAACAATGAAGATTTAATGTTTATATATATTCTCGTCATCTAGTCTAATTAAGAATATTAATTCTTGCTTCCCTAAATCTACTGTTGTGCTTTTTCCTCAAAGAATTATTTTAATACACACATATATGTTTGCAAGAACTTCTTTTGCAGGTTTTCATAACTTGCCCCGTGGATAGAGCAAATGTCAGCCGCACAAAAGGCCCAATTAAAGGTCTTACCAATCAAGAAAAAAAAAGAAGTAAATCCCAACAAGGTAAGCATCATAATTAACTACTCTCCGTTATATAATATTAATTTGGCTTTCATTTCCCACCTCTTCCCAATTTGCAAATTATTAAAACAATACAAAAATGGTAAAGGAGGTTTATTATGCGGTAAGAAAATGAAGATATAACGATCAGGATTGAAAAATAAAAAGAAAATAAAAATATCAATGGCATTGGCCAGACTATTATATTCCCCAGCTGAGCCGTCAATAATAATTGGTTGATATTTGTATGTATACTGTTAACATTAATTTGTAATTATTTACTGGTGAACAATATTGTCAATGTAAACTGACTCGTGTAATAATTATTTTTCCTTTGAATATCTTTTCTTGAAAATGTTAATTTAATTTGAAACTTTACATTCATCCCGCTTTTTAAGCACCTTTGCATGTATGTACTGTCCTCATACAGATGCACTTGCAACAATCACGTCATCACACTCTACTAAAAGACAATTGCACTTGGGCCCCACTTGCACAACATTTCTAGCATTCACACGTGCCATTCTCTCTCTCTCTCTCTCTCTCTCTCTCTCTAAATTGTGTGGGGAAATCTGTTTTTTTGGATGGAGGTGGCTGTCCAGGCAGTTCAATAAGGAAAGCATGACATCGAAAGCGTAGAGGCAGCTCCAAAGTCCAAACACCCCCCTCCATGTAGGCCCCACTCCCATACACCTGCCCGTGTGGTCCCTACCCCACATGTCAACCATCCGAGTTCCCACAATCACCACGCGTCAGTCGATGGTGGACCCTCTTCTCAAAGCCTTCCATGTTCTATTTAGGAGTACCTGGGCTTCCCACTTTTCGCTTTCTCATTCATTGTAGCTTGTTAGGAGTTCGTTTTCTGTAACTTTCACAAAAGAAAAAGAAATTCCCTCACCCAAAAAAAAAAAAAAAAAAAAAAATTTGTTAATCTTCGTCTATGGAGAGCACAGATTCTTCATCGGGATCGCAACACCCACAACTCCCGCCGGGGTTCCGGTTCCACCCGACCGACGAAGAGCTCGTCGTTCACTACCTCAAGCGAAAAGCCGCCTCTGTCCCTCTTCCAGCGACGATTATCGCCGATGTCGATTTGTACAAGTTCGATCCATGGGAACTTCCAAGTAAGATTTAAACTCAAATCATTAATTTTCATTTATATATATATCTATAGTCATTATAATTTGTACTAATTGCGTGTGTGTGTGTGTATATATATATATGTATATCTGTATGGGTAGGCAAGGCGAGTTTTGGAGAGCAAGAGTGGTACTTTTTCAGCCCAAGAGATCGGAAGTACCCGAACGGGGCTAGGCCGAACAGAGCGGCCACTTCTGGGTATTGGAAAGCCACAGGCACCGATAAGCCCATTTTGACATCAAATGGAACTCAGAAAGTTGGCGTCAAAAAGGCTCTTGTTTTCTATGGTGGGAAGCCCCCAAAGGGCATCAAAACCAATTGGATTATGCATGAATATCGCCTCGTCGAAAACAACACCAATTCCAATGCTAGTACTAATATTTCCAAGCTTCACGATCATCATCATAATTCACCCAACAACAAAGCCTCTTTACGGGTATATCTATCTATATATATATATATATATGATTATTATAAATTCGTATCTTGTAATTATAGTTATATGTACTAATTATATTTTTATTTGGTAATATATTAGCTTGATGATTGGGTTTTGTGCCGGATTTATAAGAAGAACAACGCCCAAAGGCCAATGATGGACCGTGATAAGGAAGATTCCTTGGAAACCTTGCTCATGCAGTCGACGACAATGCCAACCACTCAGAACATTAATATTATTCCGAAACTACCCGTGCCGAAGCCGAGTAATTATACGGCCTTGATCCAAAACGACGAGGGCTTTTTCGACGGAATATTATCATCAGCTGATCAATATCATCATCAAAACTGTTCCATCAACAACAACAATGTCGTCCTCGCGGCGAAACGCCCGCCGTCGCCGTACTGGAGAGAAGCGGGATCTCCGGTGGTGGGACCCGCCAAGAGGTTCCACGGCGATCTCAACAGTAGTACTAGTACTGGTGGTGGGACCGGTTCCGAAAATGTCAGTGACAATTCCTTCGTGTCCATGTTGAGCCAGATCCCGCAGAACGACACGGCGCCGTTTCATCCGAACGCAGTACTACTTGGCTCACAGTTTCAACTTCCGAGCATGAATTGGAACTCGTAGAGACATATATATCATCATGATTAGTAGTCTTGGATGATGGGTCTTAATTAATCAGATTGGTAGTATGCTTAATTTGATCTCTTTTGAGTGTAACTACACAGCATTAAAATTAATACACGTTATACAGGTCAGTTCTCATTATATACATACATACATACATACATACATACATATATATATATATATATAGACACATATGTAAGGTTTTCATTGGTAGAGATCTCTCCTTTAGGTTTGATTATTTGAAAAAAAAAAATTGTAAACTATATAGTACGATATTACTATTGATTTTCTCATTGACTTATTTGAATTAATAATATTTAGTTGCGCCGGCCAACTTAAAAATTGAGCTGGATATGGCTATAACCAATTTTTTTTTTTTTGTTAAAAATATGTAAAATTTTGATTGAAGAAATATATTATAATTTCAACGGTAATGCCTGATCTGCTTAATCTTATTTGGCTCTCTAAAATAAATTACAAAAGTTAGATGCAATGAAATTAATATTCTAAATAGCAGGACTATGGAAACTTTTTTTCTCATTTCTGTAATACTATGTTATAGCATTTCAGTTTCGAAATATAATTAAGAATTTCATTGTATTAATGAATTATACACACAAGGTTCCCACAAGAGCGAGTTTCTTTCAGGCTTACTTTTCTTCTACATTTTCCTCAGCTTTTTTTATTTTATTAACTTTTTTTTTTGGGCCGAAACATAATTTCTTAGCTTTGCTTATTATTCTTTGACCAAGGCTTCTTTTATTTTCCTTTTTTGTTTTTGTTAGTTTCAACTAATTATCATCACATCGAGGAAAAGCTGTGTGTGTGATAAATTGAAAGCAATAATAATTAATTAAATCATTTAGGGAATTAGATTCTTAATTATTATTTTAAGGGAATACTTCTGTAATTTGCAAGCAAAATTAGTTTGTCTGGAAAATAGATGGAAATCATAAAAAAATAACCATGAGTCTCTTTTCATAGGCCATACCCAACACTAGATAATCACGATATAATATTGAAATTATTGGTATACAGATGGTCCCTAGGGGAAATAAAAATGTAAAAAAAACTTATTGGATTTAATTTATAGCCTGAGAGGGAATAAAAAGCTAGTAAGCTGATCTTTAGGGTGTGTTTGTTTGAGTTTTTAAATCTCAGTTTGAATCATTTTGCTACAGTAATTTCTCTCATAAAAATTTAAATCTTCATTCAAATACTCTATTTAAATACTCGTACCAAACGCAACCTTAATTTCCAAAGAATATCTTGTGTGTATATATATATATATATTTATACATATATTCAACTACAATAATTGATGTAAAATTTTCAAAATATATTTCCTCCATTTCAGCCAATTTTACTTATATAAATGGAAGAATTTCATAAGCAGTAAAGCTCTGAGAGAGAGAAAGAGAGAGAGAGAGAGAATCAGTTGGGGCAATATTTTCCATCAGTGACGTAAGATTATTCCATGTCGTTATCATTTCCTGATTAGAAAATGAGATTAGGCTCAAAATGTCAAAATGACAAACATAGGCCTTATAATACACGATTTAATGTCCTGTAATTGTTTGCCCTAATTTGTATATCTTGTTCATAAGAAAGCACCAAGACCTAATTGTTGCGAGTTCTTAATTGGCTGTGGAAGTAGACGTGTTTTTTCTGTCTTCTAAGTTCTATTAAATTCTCTTTTGCATTAGAATCTGTAAAGATTGTATTTGAATTATTTGAACTAATTGGGTTTAGAGATATTACTGTGAACAAACGTGTAATAGCGAGTCCAATTAAATTGTTAGGGCTTTTGGCGCATTAACCCTTTAATTTTTTTTCAATATGGTCCTTAAATTATTTTTATGGCAAACTAAGTCCTTAAATTTAGCTAAGTCTGGTAATTAAGTTCCTAATTACAAACGTCTATCAAAATTGAGACAGAAAATGATCACATGAATTATATGTGACCTATTTAGAAAGACAGAGATGAAATTTCAAGCACTATAACAAATAAAATATACATCTAAGCTAAAAGTTGTTTAAAAATATCAACAAAAATTAAATTTCTTTTTTTTTTTTTGGTTATGTTTTAGGGTGTAAAATTAAACAATTTGATTGTTTTAGAAACAAATGAGGTACCTAAAACTTGTAAATGGGTTACGTGCATCGTATGTGATTGGTTTCCGTCTTAATTTGGACAAGTGTTTGTGATTACGGAGGTAATTGAAACACTTAGTTGAGTTTAGGGATTTAATTCTGACAATAAACAGTTTAAAGACTGCATTACAAAAAAGCAAAACGTTTAGGGGCAACTATGTCAAAAAAAAATTGTTAATTTATGGAGTTTTGAATAACTGCTAAGAAGTATTGATTGAAAGAAAAAATTACAGTATGTATGTTAAATCACTACGATATAATTGAAATTTAGCATAATTTTTTGAATATATTAAAAACAAAAAATACTACATATAAATATTAGATTAATTACATAATTATACTTTATAGTTTTCATTATTTTTTGATTTATCCATCTATTTTTAGAAACTATGTAGGTATCTTTTGAATCTGAAAAAGTTGTTTTAATTTTTTCCTTTAAATATGAAGATAAGATAAACATACTCTTGATTAGAATGAATTTGTTTATTAAATATATTTTTTTCTTGAGAAAAATCTATTGACAATTTTTAAAATTTTAATGTCATAAAACTTAAGATCTTTTTTAAATTTGATATTTTGTTTAAGGATTTTTTATGTTTTTAATATAGAAAATAATTTTTAATAATTATTTAAGGACAATTATATTATTTTACTTAATTTTTAATAGATAAAATTCAAAGAATACTGTTGTAGTTTCTAAAAAAAAATAGACAAATTAAAAAATAGTTAAAACTGAAATATACAATTATATAATTAGCCCTATAAATATTATCATAATAATATCACAATTTTATAATATATAATTGCATAGTAATTAGTTCAACGCTGTTAATATTTACTATTCCTAAACTATTCTGGAAATTTTGCATTTCAACATCACTCCTTAAATTTGTTATGTCTAAAAAGCGTTTGAGGATCATACTCTCACTCTAAAAAAAGATTGGGCTGTAGTTTCCTTGTCTAATTCATATCTAACTGTATGTAAACCTTACATTATAGCCCAAAAATGCACTTTATTTAATTTATTTCTTAATTCTCTAGTAGTTTATATCTTCAATTTGCTATGTATAAATATATATATATATATATATATAATATTTTTCAAACCACGTGAAAAAAACTGGACGTGTAAATAACAAAACTTTATAAATAATCTTGGACCTAATTTGTACGTGTTTTGATTCATCTCTCTCTCTCTCTCTCTCTCTCTCGCTCTCTCTCACCTCCTTAGAGTATTGAAATGTGGTGATAGCCTTTTTAATATATCAGTTTGAACTAAAATTCAGAAGTGTTAAAATTTTTGTGAGGGAAAGCATTATGATAAAACACACCATTAATTGTCAAAATCCACTTATGTGGAATTGATTCTCTGAATTATATTTTTTGAACTTCCAAAAATACTCCTTCTGAATTGATAACGATATATCATTGTATATAAAATGATGATATGGTTTATACATAACTGTGTGTATTCATGATTATATATTGTCATATTATAATGAAAAAAATAAATCGTTATTAATAAACATGAATAAAAATTATAGAAAACCGCATATCCTTACTAAGACTAACAACACATTATACAACCATATTAAGTCATATATAGAATATTCACAAATTTCAGCTATATTTTAATTTCACAATCTTAATTTTGGCGTCTGTCTCATTAAAGAAAGATTGACATGAAAATTATATCCTTGTACACTGTAAAATTTGTATCAGAAAATTCTTTTATGGATACCCCTTTTTTTTTTTATTAATTCTTTTCGTGTATGCCCCTCCTCCCCTTCCCTGCAATGACAAAAGTATCCTATAATAAAGGTTTCTCGGTGTTAGAGTCACCCAACGATTGACCAATGTTCACTTATGTAGTCGTAGCCGCTCAAAAAGTGACCTTTCAGCCAATTGCTAGAGTAAACCGACCAACTACTAGGGGTGGCAAAACGGGTTGGCGTGTCGGGTTCGTGTCGGGTTGGAGTTAATTTTTACAAAATTAGGTCGACACTAACCCGACCCGTGACCCGAACGGGTTGAGAATTCTCAACCCTAACCCGACCCGTTTTGACACGGGTTGACACTAACCCGACCCGTGTCAACCCGTTTCTTATGCACAGTGTCAAAAAATAATAACCCGTGACCCGATTTTGACCCGTAACCCGATTATGACCTGCAACCCGTCTCTAACCCGCTCACATTAATATATAAAATATTAAAAAAAAATAAAATTAGAAGAGTTTCATACCACTTCAACAAGAAGATGAGTGATAAGAGAGGTAAGGTTTGATATTTTAAGAGCTTATGAAATAATATTAATTTTTTAAAAGCTAATTAATTAAACACGGGTCAGAAACGGGTCATTTTCGTGTCAGACGGGTTGACCCGAACACGACCCGTTTTTTGACGGGTCAGTTTCGGGTTGACACTAAAATGACCCGTGGTCAAATTTTCCGACACTAACCCGCAAAAAATCGTGTCGGATTCGTGTCGTGTCGTCGTGTCGCAACCCGTATTGCCGGCCCTACCAACTACCAAGTGACCACTAGTCCCAAGAGTAGCCACTCATTAGGTGGAGATTTTTCAAGCCAATTTTTCTCGGAACTCACCAGCTGCGAATGGTTCAAGATTTGTTATATTAGTACTAAAATTGTAAATATGCAAATTGAGCTATATAGTTATATAGATATATAGAGCCATTTTTTTTATTCTTTTGTTTGTAAATTTTTGAATTTGCATGATATGAAGAGATGAACACGATAAAGAAGAGGAAATCTTGTTTTAAACTTGTGTTTTGCTCATTCACTTACCGTGTAATATATAGAGAAATTTATATGATATTGTAATTTTAATATACACAAAAATAGGAAACTACTAACTCTAAAGCCTAGAATGTTGGGCTGTTATTAATAATTCAAAAAGTAACAACTCTGTTAGAGTAACTAAAGCCTAAGTTTTTGGGCTGATGTGGACTCTTTGACTTAGTTCAACACATGAGATCGGTGAGAAGGATAAAATCAAGAAGCAACTGATTTTGAGACTGATTGTTGTAAATTTTTGAATCTGCATGGATTAACTTTTTCATTAATTAAATAATTTATTTGAGAATCCATAATTTAATTTGTAATAATTAAATCATAAGTATTTTTTTTGTAGTAATGATCATGAGCAATTTATTTATTATTTTATTTTGATCAGGACAATTCATCTTAGTAATCTACTAGTAGGCGATTGATGCATTGTCCACAACATCTGATGACCACCGCTAGAGAAAACCAGTAACTTGTGCAAGAAAGGTATAATAATCGGACAGATTACTCACGCTTATCCAACGGATTCTCCGGCAACCAGCGCTGACTGGTGGACATTATTGCTTTTATAATATTGTAATCGGACAGATTACTAGTAGACATTATTCCTTTTATAATATTGTAATCGGACAGATTACTAGTAGTAACCTAGTAAATATTTACAGGATTCAGCAAAAATGTTTAAAACACTACTCGATCCTTGGCGAAATTCCGACTCCTACTACTGAAGGTGCAGAATTATGACAATGCTTCATTAATGCTGCACGTCTGAAGGTTGCTCAACCAAATTTAACACTTGCTGGAAGCTGAAAGAAAAACATAGCGTTAAGCAAACAACTAGATAAGGGAAATTTGAGAAACATTACTTTTAGGACATGTTTGATATACAGTATTATATTGTATTATATTACTGTCATGCCTCGAAGTACGAGAGGTGACGTGACAGATTATTTAAATTTATTAAAAGAGAATTTGATTAAAAATCATGAGTTTAAGGGGGTTGAATTACGTACAAAATGTAGGATTCATTAAAACACTTTATAAAGAGTTCATATGTATCAGACAGTTTAAAACATTAAACGAATAAATATTAAAATAATAAAGCCACGAGTATGGGTTTCACAACCCACAACTTGTGCACACACATGGTACTGACAATATCATAAATACAATCATAGTCCAAATACAAATAAAGTTAAATCTTACATGCCTTGATTAAATGATACAAAATATAAATTAATCATCCTATTGCTCCTGAGTTCGGTCCGAAGAATCCTCTCTAAACCTAAATGGGAAATCACCTAGAGGGAAAAATTTAAAACAAATAAAACGTGAGCGAAAGGCTCAGTAGGACTATGTTTTATAAAATAATTTAATTTAAATAAATATTTCATTGTTAGGAGTACTCAAAAGAAACCTTAAATAAATAAATAGATAAATAGATAATTTGAGTAGAACCGTCCTGACCCATAATAGTCTACTCGCACAATCAGAAATACCATTTTTCTTTTCCTAGGCAAACCATGATATCACCACCGTAGTGGCCCAGCTGGGTTTCGGGACCTGCCCCCAAGGTCGATCGCTACATGACCCGATCTCTGATATGGCATCATGCATATGTGTTTATTATCATTATCATTCAAAAGCCAATTACCGAGTGTTGTCAATTACATTTATTATGAAGTTCATTTCAGATCACGGTATATTAAAATATAACCGATAAATTCATTTTCAAACACCGTTGAAAACATTTTAATAGAAATCCTTTTCAAAGCCAAATCATTTCAAAACCAGGCTACCAAAGAAATAGGATAGAAGTCCTACCTCAATACTCGTGCTGGTGCCCCACACCGTAATCCTGGTCCGCTATACGTTAGCTCCGCGGAACCACGAACGATCCTAGATACAAATTAAGTCGATCAATATCTAGTTCGAGATATTCTATGTTGCCAAACCATTTCATGATGTCCTAGTGTACCATTTGTACCTTTAAAATCATTCTATAAGGTTGGGATTTAAATTAGGGCTCAAAACAATGAAAACGGGTGAAAATCACAAAATTTTCCATGCCTCGGTCGGCCTGCCGGACTCCCTGCTTCGACTGGCCGAACTGTGCAGCCTGTCGGACTCCCTGCTTCGACTGGCCGAACTGCACAGTTCGGCCTGCCTTCCAGTTCGGCCTGCCGGAAGCCAGGTCCGGTCGGCCGGTCATTTCCCCAAGTTTGGCCTGCCGGACGGAAGAACACCGGCCTGCCGATCCCTGTTCCGGCCTGCCGAACTGGAAAAACCCAGAAATTCCAGTCACGGGTTTCGATTTCCCCAAAACCCAAATCTTGATTCTAACCTGTTTTTCTCAAATCTCAGGCATGAAAAACATTCATAGATGATAGAAAAACATATTTAGACACTTTAAAACTCATTTAAACAAGATTCAAACACAAAAATCCCAAAAATCTGAAAATAGGAAAAATGAAAAATCTTGAATCCAATTCGTTTTTCTTCAATCTAAGCTTAGATTCTAGTTGTTCTAAGTTCATTTAACTCAAATCCACGGTTTTCTAAGCTTAAACAAACCTAGATTTCAAAAATGCACAAAATTGAAAATTTTGGAAAAAGTTTAGAAATTTCAAAACTAACCTCGAATCGAAGCTTCAATCCGCGATCTCGGTTGCTAAATCACGTCCCCGAGCTTCCTCCTTGCTAACCCGAAGCTTGGATTCGAAATGGGGTTTAAAAATTTGAGAGAGATGTAGAGAGAGAGAGAGAGTGCCGAGAGAGATCAAGAGAAAGAGAGAGAGAGGTTGCCATGAGAGTGAGGAGAGAGAGAGAGGAAGGAAATAAATAGAGAAAATCGATGGGCGGTTTTACTGTACGAAAATCATGTGCCACCTACGGTTTTGCAAAACCGAGTATTTTTAACATTTTACAAATTGTTGTGTTTTAAAACTCAAAACATCATTTTAAAACAATAAGAAATCATTTGAATGCATCAATTTAATAAAACAACCAAAAATTCAAAATCCAATTAAATGATCTAATTAATGTTAAAACATTAATTATGGCACACTAATTCATCATTTAGATTACATTAACATTAAATAAATTTCGGGGCGTTACAACTCTCCACCCCTAAAAGAAATTTCGCCCTCGAAATTTACAACTCATTTCAGAAACAAAACAAATGCGGATACAATTCCTGCATACTCGACTCTAGTTCCCAAGTGGCTTCATCAACCCCATGATGCTGCCACACGACCTTTACCAACGGGATCTCACGACGACGCAAACTAATCACTTTTCGATCAATGACCTGAATCGGCATTTCTTCGTACGTCGTATCTTCCTGAACCTGCACATCGTGAAACGAAACTATCTTACCCTACTCAGGTGGACACTTCCTAAGCATCGACACATGAAACACATAGTGAACATAAGAAAGTTCGGGCGAAAGATCTAGCCAATAAGCGACCATGCCAACACGCTGAGTGATCTCGAACGACCTAATATACCTCGGCGCGAGCTTCCCACTCACTCCAAACCGCATAGTTCCCTTACGAGGCGATACCCTCAAGAGAACGAAATCTCCAACCGCGAACTCTAAAGGTCTACGTCTCCTATCCGCGTAGCTCTTTTGCCGACTCTGAGCTGCCCTCAACCGATCTCGAATCACCGCGACTTTCTCGTTGCTATCACGAATCTCATCCGGCCCAAGAATAACCCTATCTTCCGGCTCGGCCCAACACACAGGTGACCGACACGGTCGCCCATACAACGCCTCAAATGGTGTCATACCGATACTCGCCTGATAGCTGTTGTTGTACGTGAACTCCGCCAAATGCAAACATTGCTTCTAGTTCCCGCCAAAGTCCAACGCACAGGCACGCAATATATCCTCGAGAATCTGAATAACCCGCTCAGACTGCCCATCAGTCTGAGGATGAAACGCCGTACTAAAGTTCAAATCCGTACCTAAAGCCTCCTGAAAACTCCTCCAGTACCTAGCATTAAACCTGGCGTCTCGATCAGAGGTGATGGACAAAGGAACCCCATGCAACATCACAATGTTCTGTAGATACAACTCTCCGAGAACCTTCCTAGAACACGTCGACCTAAACGGAATGAAATGCGTCGATTTCGTCAACCTATCGACCACTACCCAAACTGCATCGTGCTGCTGCTCCGTCCTCGGCAAACCTGTGAGAAAATCCATCGTCACATGCTCCCATTTCCACCCTGGAATAGGAAGCGACTGAAGCTGACCTGCAGGCTTCTGATGCTCGGCTTTCACCTGAAGACACGTCGAACACTTGGCCACATACTCTCGAACATCTTTCTTCATGCCTCTCCACCAATATTGCCTCTTCAAATCGCGATACATCTTTGTGCTCCCTGGATGAATAGCGAACTAAGACCTATGAGCTTCGTCCAAAACGGCTTTCGTCACCTCGACGATAGCTGGAACTGCAAGACGCTCCCGGAAGTACAACGATCCATCTGCATGCACGCTCCATTCTTCAAACTGCTCCCCGTTCTGAATCCGCGACCAAATCCCCTGCAAATGCCGATCCTGCCACTGACTTTGCTTCACCATCCGAACAAGAGCTGGAGTCGCTTCCACATGATACACCAAAACACGATCACAGTCTTCATGATACCATAGCCGATACTCACTCACCGTCGCATCCCTGCTCCAGTCCTCAAAAATCAAACAAGCGAGAATCCCTAAAGACTTCCTGCTAAGCGCGTCCGCTTGTTTTGCTTCACCATCCGAACAAGAGCTGGAGTCGCTTCCACATGATACACCAAAACACGATCACAGTCTTCATGATACCGTAGCCGATACTCACTCACCGTCGCATCCCTGCTCCAGTCCTCAAAAGCCAAACAAGCGAGAATCCCTGAAGACTTCCTGCTAAGCGCGTCCGCGACCACATTAGCTTTCCCGGGATGATACTGCAACGCAAAATCATAATCCTCCATATACTCGATCCACCTACGCTGCCTCAAGTTAAGATCCCTCTGAGTGAACAGATACCTCAAACTCTTGTGATCGGAGAAGACCTGAAACGATGCTCCATACAAGTAACACCTCCAAATCTTCAGCGCGTAAATCACCGCCGCAAGCTCTAAATCATGAGTAGGATAATTCCGCTCGTGAGGTCGTAGCTGTCTCGATCCGTACGCAACCACACGTCCATGCTGCATCAACATGCATCCAAGTCCGCGCCCTGAAGCATCCGCATAAACCTCATACGGCTCGTCACTGCTAGGAATAACTAACACTGGAGCGGAAGTCAACCGGTTCTTCAATTCCTGAAAAGCAAGCTCACAATCTTCATCCCACTCAAACCTAACATTTTTCTTGATCAATCTTGTCAACGGAGTTGCAATCTTCAAAAAATCCTTTACAAATTTCCTGTAATAACCTGCAAGACCTAAGAAGCTGCAAATCTCTACTACATTCCTTGGTCGTTCTCACTCCAATATAGCTTCAATCTTGGACGGGTCCACCGAAATACCATGCTCTGAGATAACATGACTTCATGTTTCGGCCTGCCGAACACGCACTTCGGCCTGCCGGAAGCCAGGTCCGGTCGGCCAGTCATTTCCTCAGGTTCGGCCTACCGGACGGAAGAACACCGGCCTGCCGATCCCTGTTTCGGCCTGCCGAACTGGGAAAACCCAGAAATTTCAGCCACGGGTTTCGATTTCCCCAAAACCCAAATCTTGATTCTAACATGTTTTTCTCAAATCTCAGGCATGGAAAACATTCATAGATGATAGAAAAACATATTTAGACACTTTAAAACTCATTTAAACAAGATTCAAACACAAAAATCCCAAAAATCTGAAAATAGGAAAAATTGAGGAAAAATGAAAAATCTTGAATCCAATTCGTTTTTCTTCAATCTAAGCTTAGATTCTAGTTGTTCTAAGTTCATTTAACTCAAATCCACGATTTTCTAAGCTTAAACAAACCTAGATTTCAAAAATGCACAAAATTGAAAATTTTGGAAAAAGTTTAGAAATTTCAAAACTAACCTCGAATCGAAGCTTCAATCCGCGATCTCGGTTGCTAAATCACGTCCCCGAGCTTCCTCCTTGCTAACCCGAAGCTTGGATTCGAAATGGGGTTTAAAAATTTGAGAGAGATGTAGAGAGAGAGAGAGTGCTGAGAGAGATCAAGAGAAAGAGAGAGAGAGGTTGCCGTGAGAGTGAGGAGAGAGAGAGGAAGGAAATAAATAGAGAAAATCGGTGGATGGTTTTACTGTGCGAAAATCATGTGCCGCCCACGGTTTTGCAAAACGGAGTATTTTTAACATTTTACAAATTGTTGTGTTTTAAAACTCAAAACATCATTTTAAAACAATAAGAAATCATTTGAATGCATCAATTTAACAAAACAACCAAAAATTCAAAATCCAATTAAATGATCTAATTAATATTAAAACATTAATTATGGCACACTAATTCATCATTTAGATTACATTAACATTAAATAAATTTCGGGGTGTTACAATTACCTTATATTGTATTATATTATATACAAAAAATACAATACAATATAATACTGTGTACCAAACAAGCTTATAGCATTGTTTTTAAACCTTACTCACTTCTATGAGAAAGTTTGAAATATACTATTGGTATAGAGTATAAAGACATAAATTGATTTTAAGTATTTTGAATTGGAGTTAAGCAAATAAGTATTATCTAAGGGTATTTCAACCATTTTGGCCAGAAAAAATGAATGAATTAAAGAAAAAAAAGTAAGTGGTATATTCAAAAAGTGTTATACCACCTAATTCACTCCCAATATAATTACAAGAACATTTGGGCTACCTGAAGTTTGGGCCGTATAAAAGAGTAACTTGCCCCGATAATCATGGAGCTGGTTGGTTGTATGCATCGTTTTTCTTTTTAATCCGAAATGATGCACAAGGCTTAGATTAAACCAAAATTAGTAGCCACATCAGGGGCAACCTCTTGAATACAAACATCGCCAGGGTGGGAGACAGCAAGAAGCCCACTGGCATAAAGCATGTACCTTAACATTACTGGATCTAGGGATCCACTTGAAGGAAATAACATAAAACAAAGATTGTAGCGACCATATTGACTCTAAGACGTCTTGACACCACCACTCAGGATAAGAAATTTCCTTAGAAATTGAATCAACACAAAGCTTTGAGTCACTGAGCAAAGCAACTGACCCCCCAACCCCTATTCAAGGCCACCTCCATACCCAACTGAATGGCCACAAATTCAGCATAAAAAAGGGCAGATTAGGCAACAACTCTCTTTGAGACTAGCTTGATAACCGTGTTCAAATCATCCTTGCAGACCGCTCCAGCAGCTCCAATATTTGATTTCCAAGCTGCATCCACAAAAATTCTGATTGGAGTTTCCTCAGCGCCAGGATTTGTAGCAGTAGGAGATATATGAGAGACGTCCTCCCCCTGCGGCTGCGGCGGCTCTGACATAGAACATTCCTTTTATACACGACAAGCTAGCACAATAGCAGCTCCCTCATAAAGCCTTTTATTTCTCTGCCGCCAGGTTGCCCCAAACAGGACAAAGTCCATTGCATCATCCTTTTCAAGGTGGGATTCCTTTGGGAAGAAAAGTAGCCATTTAATAAACTTGGAGAGTCAAACTGGAAAACTGAGAGACGAACCGACCATTGCTACCAAATCAGGGATACTTCGCAAGAATACAATTAGTGAAAACATGAATAACCGTTTCCAACACCTCCCCACGCAGACAACATATTCTGCCATCGGAAACCCCTAGCCAAGCAAAATTATCTCTAGTGGGAAGAGAATTCGAAGCAATCCTCCATAAGAAGAACCTTGACCTTTCATGAAGCTGGCATTTCCATAAACGCTTCCAGACTGGATCGAACTTGGTGCCTCTTCTCTCGGAAAGCCAATGCGCACTCTTAACAGAGAAATTCTCGAAGGAGGTGGCAGACCGTACCATTCGGTCCTCCCGAGGGGCAGCCTGCTTGAATTTGAACAATCTGATCTGCTTCTTCTTATTTCAAAATGTTATGCACTAATTGCTCATTCCATATCTGCGTCCCATGGTGGAATAAGTTAGAGACTTTGGACACTTCTTGATGAGTATTGGGATTGAAGGTCGCTCGCCGAAATTTGTCCTTGCTCCAGGGAATCCAAGGGAAGCTCCATATGTCAATCTTATCTCCAGCTCCAATTATGTAGCCTTTACCTGCAAGCAAAGTAGATTTAGTAGAAATAATGCCCTTCCAGATAGAGGAAGCTGCTCCCGACGCCTGCACAGTCTAAAAACTGTCTTTCGAGCAATATTTCGCCTTCAAAGCCTGAGTCCTAGTAGCAGGTTTGTTAAATATATTTTTTAAATATTTTAATTGTGATACACATGTTACATTTTTATTAGTTATTTCATTTATTTAAAGAATAAATAATTATGGTTTAATAATTATAAAGTGTCAAAATTTTATTGGTCAAAAGGAAAATATTTTCTATTTACTGCATACATTGATGGAATGTGAGTTATAAAAGAATCTCAATAGAAACGGGTCCTTTTTAACCCATTAAAAATATATTTTTCTCTCCATCAAGAAACGTATTCTGTCAAACCTGAGAGGAGTAAAGAGAGAGAAACGTAGTTTTCTTCAAAGGCTTTTTATGATCAATCATTCTCATCAAATCTTTATCATAGAGTAAAGTATGTTTTCTTCTCTAATTATTGTTATGTGAAAATCATATAGTTCAAAGATTTTGGCATTATGTTTATGTAATATTAGAGTTTGTTTTGCATAATTAAGAATTTTTTTGGTGTCCGAGCCTTAAATTTTAAAACGTATGATTTTTTATTAATGATTATTATTTTTTTCTTTGATTAAATTATTGAAAAATATTTTTAAATCTTCGGCTGTACGTTATCAATTGATGATCAAAGCCTTCAAAGTTTCCTTTTCTGTGTGTCCACATGCCGTTGTATATATAATTCATGTTTTAATGTTAACGGTGAACCAATCGTTTGACATATATATATAAATAAATATATATATATATATATATATATATATTGAATGATATTATCCAAGTCGCCTGAATGGAAAAGAATTTTTCTTTGAAAAGTCTTCAATTACGTTCATTTTTTTTTTAAAGAATTTTTCTCTGTGAATAAAGTTTTCATCTGAATGCGTCAGACGCATTGATTTCATCTGAAGCCATTATTTCATTAGAGAAGCATTATGTCGTTAGAGTTAATGGCTGCAGCCATTGTTTTTGAACGAATTCAAAAAAAAAAAAAAAAAAGGAATAGAAGCATTGGAAACAGTGAAAGGAAAAGGTTTTGCAGGTTTTGCTAATTGATTGACTTGTTGTTGTGACGTGAAAAGAAACAATGATTCAAAAAAAAAAAAAAAGGACGCGGCTGTAAAGTGTAGGGCAAAAATCATGGGAATTAAGGTTAACGAGACAATTTCTCTAATTATATTTTATTAAATTAAAATATAACTTTAATTTATAAAAATTTTATAAATATTTTATAATAATATCATTAAAATTATTTATATATAATTATATAATATAATATATAATATTATTAAAAATATTTTAAATATTGTGTTAAATTTTAATTTCATAACAATAATTTGTATACATATTATAATTTTGTCTGGGAATTATTCCCCACAGAACAAACGTTTCTGGTGAACAATTAGCCCATTATCAAATCAGAGTTTGTTTGCCTTGGGCAATGGATAAACGAAGTTGGGCTTGTAGCCCATTACTAGACAACTTAAAAAACTCTTGGGCCTTAAGTCCATTAAATAAGAGAATAGGTATTAGAGTTTAAAAGGTCAATGAGACAATTAGCCCAATTACATTTATTGAATTAAAATATGACTTTAATTTATAAAAATTTTATAAATGTCTTATAATGATATTATTAAAATTATTTGTATATAATTATATAGTACAATATGTAATATCATTAAGATAATTATTATATCATAAGGAACATTTTAAAGATATTTTAATATTGTGTTAGATTTTAATTTCATAACAATAATTGTGACACATATTGTAATTTTTTCAAGTTTGAAAGGCCATGGACTAGGCAATGGATCCGGGTTGAATCCGACCCGATTCAGTCTTGACCCGAGCCCATTGACGGACCCAATTTGACCGTTGACTTTGACTTTGACTGTAACTGTTGACCATTGACTTTGACTAAAAAAATCCTCTTTTTTTTTCTTTTCTAAAGCATTATATTAGAGTTTTAAAATTAATTAAATTGAAATAAAAAAGGTCAAAAGCTTAAAGTTTAACGTTTATTAAGTTGTATAATATTATGATTCAATTTGATGTATATATTATGAATAATTTATTAGTCACCAAAGTAGTCAAATTAAAATGTTTCCATAGATGTCAAATTAAATAAAATCCAATTACACATAATTATGTGATGCTATTAATGAGATGACATGATGATGTATATTTTTGTAATGGGTATATTGAAGTTCATTGATTATAAAATATTTAAGGATCACCCAAAGGTTGATTTGTTATTTTATAATCATGAACATAATAGTGGTTAATTGATATATTTGGTTAAATATGTTTAGTACATTCAAAGATTGCAAGCATATCTAATTGGAATATATTTAATTGCTAATTATGTGAAATTTAAAATAACAATATTAAGCATCAATTATGTTTATTGTCGTATATTGTTGGATCACCTAAAGGTGAACTTTAATGTACATTTATGCATATGTGAATGTTATTTGAATTTGTATTATATGTTTGTTTATGACTCAAACCATTAATGTGTGAGCATTCTATCTATTTGTAGCATTTGCTCATGTTTCTCTTCATTCGCAGGCTTCGTCTATTATGAAGTTCAATGGGCTTAACTTTCCTAAATAGTCTGAACAAGTTCAGTTTTACTTAGGTGTTCTGAATCTTGATTTGGCACTCCTACATGATAAGCCAGCTGCTATTACTGACACTAGCAGTGCTGAACAGAGATCTTTTTATGATGTTTGGGAAAGATCAAACAAACTGAGCTTAATGTTTATGCGGATGACAATAGCAGAGAACATCAAGTCAACGATTCCACAAACTGATAGTGCAAAGAAATTTATGGAATCTGTGAAAAGTATGTCCCAATCTGACACTGCTAATAAGTCAGTTGCTAGGACACTAATGGGTACGTTAACTACCATGAAGTTTGATGGTTCTTGTACCATGCATGAACATGTCACTGAGATGATAAACATAGCAGCGATATTGGGATCCATGGGAATGAAAATGGATGAGAGTTTCCTTGTGATATTCATTATGAACTCATTGCCTCCTCAGTATGGTCCATTCCAAATAAATTACAATACAACAAAGGATAAATTGAATGTGACAGAATTGCAAACTTTGCGTATTCAAGAGGAAGCAAGACTGAAAAAGCAAGGAACTCACTTCGTTAATCTCATGGGTCAACCAGGAGCCCAAAAGAAACCAGGAAGAAGAATCAAAAGGAAAATAAAGGACCACTGAAGGTTAATACGTCATCTGCCCAAATCCACAAGAAGGAACAAAAGAAAGATGTGTGACATTCTTGCATAAAGCCTAAACACTACAAGAAAGACTGCCTGAAACGTAGGACATGGCTCGAAAGAAAAGGTAAGCCTAGTGCTTTCGTATGTTTTGAATCAAATTTGGCAGAAGTTCCTCGTAATACTTGGTGGATTGATTCTGGTTGTACCACTCATGTTTCAAATACGATACAGGGATTCCTTACGATCCAAACCATAAACACAAATGAAAATTTATGCTTATGGGGAACCGAGTCAAAGCTCTAGTTGAAGCCATCGAAACTTATCGTTTGATTTTAGATACTGGACATCATTTAGATCTTTTTCAAACATTTCATGTTCCTTCTGTTTCTCGTAATTTAATTTCTTTGTCAACACTTGATACAGTTGGATATTCTTTTAAGTTTGGAAATGGATGTTGCAGTTTGTTTAAGCATAATTTTTTTATTGGTTCTGGTGTTCTTTGTGATGGTTTATATAAATTAAAGCTTGATAATCTTTTTGTTAAGATTCTATTTACCTTGCATCATAATGTTGGTACTAAATGTGGTTTAGTGGATGAAAGTTCAGCTTCCTTATGACATAAATGTTTAGGTCATATATCCAAAGAAAGAATACAAAGATTGGTAAATAATGAAATCCTTCCAGATTTGGATTTTTCTAATCTTGGTATTTATGTGGATTGTATTAAAGAAAAACACACAAAACACACAATTAAGAAAAGGCCACAAGAAGCACATAGCTCCTTGAACTTATACACATCGACATATGTGGGCCTTTTGATGTTTCATCTTTTGGTGGAGAAAAGTATTTTATTACCTTCATTGATGATTTTTCACGTTATGGATATATCTATTTGTTGCATGAGAAATCTCAATCAGTAAATGCCTTAGAAGTGTTTATTGCAGAGGTTGAAAAACAATTAGATAAAAAGGTGAAAATTATCAGATCTGATAGAGATGGTGAATATTATGGAAGGTATGATGAAAGTGGACAATGCCCTGGTCCATTTGCTAAATATCTTGAAAAGCATGGCATATGTGCTCAATACACAATGCCAGGTACACCGGAACAAAATGGTGTAGCAAAAATACGTAATCGTACTTTAATGGATATGGTTAGGAGTATGTTAAGTTATTCTTCTTTACCCTTATCATAGTGGATGTATGCTCTGAAAACTGCCATGTATTTGTTGATAAGATTCCTAGTAAGGCAGTTCCAAAGGCTCTTTTTGGACAGGAAGGAAACTCAGTTTAAGGCACCTGCATGTTTGGGGTTGCCCGGCAGAAGTAAGAATTTATAATCCACATGAAAAGAAACTGGATTCAAGAACAAGCAGTGGTTTCTTCATTGGTTATCTAGAAAAATCTAAAGGGTTTAGATTTTATTGTCCTGGCCATAGTACGAGGATTGTTGAAACTGGAAATGCAAGGTTCATTGACAATGGTGAAATCAATGGGAGTATGAAACCACGTAAAGTGAAAATTCAAGAAGTTAGGGTGGAGATTTCTTTACCTAAAACTTCTACTCAAGTTGTTGTTCCTATAGTTGTTGAACATTTTAACAACCTACAAGAACAATAAATGAACGATGAAACACCCCATGATGAAATTGTTCCCAAGGAACCCATAGTGGATGAACCACAAGAGGTGGTATTAAGAAGGTCTAAAAGGTAAAGAAGACCTACTATCTCTGATAATTATGTGGTTTATCTACAACTGTCAGAATTTAACTTAGGAATTAATGATGATCCAGTTTCGTTTTTACAAGCCATGAAAAGTAATGATTCTGTTGAGTGGTTAGGCGCCATGAAAGAAGAGTTGAAATCAATAGATCATAATAAAGTTTGGGATCTTATTGAATTGCCTGAAGGTTATAAAAGAGTTGGGTGTAAATAGGTCTTTAAGACCAAACGTGACTCTAATGGCAATATCAAACGACATAAAGCTAGACTTGTTGCCAAAGGTTTCACTCAGAAAGACGATGTTGACTACAAAGAGACCTTTTCTCCTGTTTTGAAAAAGGACTCATTAAGAATTATCATGGCACTGGTAGCTTATTATGATTTAGAGCTTCACCAAAGGGGTGTGAAAACTATTTTTGTGAATGGAAATTAAGAGGAGAGTTCTATATGGAACAACTTGAGGGTTTTGTTGTTAAAGGAACATGTGATGTGTAAACTTAAAAAGTCAATATACGGACTTAAGCAAGCTTCCCGACAATGGTACCTCAAGTTCAATGATACCATTACTTCCTTTAGATTTTAGGAAAATATTGTTTATTGATGTATATATTTGAAGGTCAGTAGGAGCAAAATCATAATTCTAATTCTGTATGTTGATGACATTTTGCTTGCTACCAATGATCTTGGCTTATTACATAAGACTAAGAAATTCCTTTTTGAGAACTTTTAAATGAAAGATATGGGTGAGGCATCCTATGTGATTGGAATTGAAATATTCCCTGATAGATCACAGGGATTGTTAGGATTGTCTCATAAAGCAATATTAACAGAGTTCTAGAGAGATTCAAGATGGAAAAGTGCTCTGCAAGTATCGTTCCTATTCAGAAAGGAGACAAATTGAGCCTTATGCAATGCCTAAAGAATAAATTGCAACGCAAAGAAATGGAACGAATTCCATATGCCTCTATCGTTGGTAGTTTGATGTATGCTCAGACTTGTACTAGGCTAGACATCAGTTTTGCCATTGGAATATTGGGCAGATATTAAAGTAATCTAGGATTGGATCATTAGAAAGTTGTAAAGAAGGTGTTAAGATATTTGCAAAGAACAAAAGATCACATGCTCACTTATAGAAGATCCGATCATCTTGAGATGATAGGATATTCAGATTCAGATTATGCTAGATGTGTTGATACAAGAAAATCCACATTTGGCTACTTGTTCCTTTTAGCTGGAGGAGCAATCTCATGGAAGACTACGAAGCAGTCTATCATCGCTGCATTGACTATGGAAACTGAGTTTGTGGCATGCTTTGAGGCCACTATTCATGGATTATGGCTACAGAACTTTGTTTCAGGACTTAGAATTGTCGACAGTATTGCCAAGCCGCTGAAAATTTATTGTGATAATTCTGCAGCAGTATTCTTTTCTAAAACGACAAGTATTTAAGAGGTGCTAAACATATGGAATTGAAATACTTTGCCATTAAAGAGGAACTTCAGAAACAAAGAGTGTCAATTGAATACATTAGCACCAATCTCAAGATTATAGATCCGTTGACAAAAGGGTTGCTACCAAAGACATTTAATAAACACGTCGAAAAAATAGGCATTACTGAAAACCATTATTAACATTATGATGATGTTTTATGTTCTTTATGTATTTCACACTCTGAGCTCAATTAATTTATGTTTATGATATTTTAATGCATCCTATTTCATCATATTAATTTTTGTATATATATGAATGAATTTTGTTGATATAACAGGATTTGTCTTTGACAAAGACATTATTGTTGAACCATTATGATATATCTCTCATTACAGGTCATATTAAGTATAGAACTGATATTGTGATACATGGAAGGGACTATATCGATCTAATGACATACAACCGCTATGATCCTTATTACTTTTTGCTTAACAGTGATTTATGATTTGACCAATTTATGAAGGGATTTAGCTTATGTTTTGCGCATTATGTTCTATTATTAAACCATGAAGTTGGATAGTGTCATGGACCAAGTTGAAGAATGTTAAATAGTTTTTTTAAATATTTTAATTGTGGTCCACGTGTCGCATTTCTATTAGTTGTTTTTATTTATTTACAGAATAAATAATTGTGGTTTAATAATTATGAAGTATTAAAATCCTATTTGTCAAAAGGGAGATATTTTCTGTTCACGGCGCACATTGATAAAATGTGGGTTATAAAATGATCTCAATAGAAACTGGTCATCTCTCAACTATTAACGATATATTTTTCTCTCCATCAAGAAAAGTATTCTGTCAAACCTAAGTAGGGTAAAGAGAGAGAAACATAATTTTCTTCAAAGGCTTCTTGTGATTAATCATTCTCATCAAATCTTTATCATGGATCAAAGTATGTTTTCTTCTCCAATTATTATTATGTGAAAATCATATAATTCAAAGATCTTGGCATTATGTTTATGCAATATTAGAGTTTGTTTTGCGTAATTAAGAAATTTTCCCAACAGCTTTATCCTCCGCCAACGTCCAACCAAGTTGACAAAGCAGAGCATTATTGATAGCCCTGAACTTCATCACTCCATGACCCCCGCTCTTTTTAGATTGGCAAACAACATCCCACTTTGCTGTGGCAAAGAATTTCTTCCTCTCCGCTGATCCCGTCCCACCAAAAACGCCTTACTGTTGCATAAAGAGTCAACAGAAGCCGAGAAAAGTAGACATAACATACGAGGGAATCCCTTGTATAACGGATTTGATCAAAGTTGTTCTTCCTGCTCGAGACGAAAGTTTAGACTTCCAACCCGCCAGCCAAGCTAGAACTTTCTCTTTGACAAAGCTGAAGTTAGTTACTTTACTCCAGGTAAGAAAAAGTGGATTACCCAGATATTTCTCACAACCTTCCATCTCGTGCATATTGAGAATAGCTGAAATATCTGCCCTCAAACTTGCTTGAGTGTTTGGAGAAAAAACAAGAGACGAATTGGCAACGTTCACTTTTTGATCTGACCACTGCTCATATTGTTGAACACACCTCCAAAATGCAGCCGCTTCATCACAAGTGGCATGGCCAAATAGGAAAGTGTCGTCGGCAAAGATGAGGTGGGAAATTGCCGGAGCTGCCCTCGCAATATTGATTCCGGAAATGTTACCTCTTTCCTCCTTAAGAATGAGCCTTGCTAAGACATCGCCGCACAAGATAAACGAATAAGGTGATAGAGGGTCGCCTTGACGCAGACCCCAAGACCCTCGAAAAGCACGAAGAGGGCTTCCGTTAAGTGGAATAGACAAACACGGAGTAGAGACACACTCCATAATAATATCACAAAATTTAACATGAAACTCCTACGCTTTGAGAACCTTCTGCAAGACAGGTCACTCTATCCGATCATATGCCTTGGACATATCAAGTTTGACACCCACCAACCCTCCTTTGCCTTCCTTCTTTTTCATCAAATGCATGATCTCTTGAACAAGAAATAAGCGGATTGGAAAGGAGAAATAAGCGTATGGAGAAGGCTCCTCATCCTATTAGCAATAATCTTAGAGAGAACCTTATAGCTAAAATTACGCAAACTTATCAGCCGAAAGTCATCAAAGCCTTCCACAATCTACTTCGGAGTTAACACAACAAAGGTTTGGTTAATCGCCTTTGAGAACCTGCCCCATTTGAAAAAATCTTGGATGAAGTGAGTCACACTCAATCCCACTACATCCCAATAATGCTTGGAGAAAGCCCCAATCATTCCATCCGGCCCCGGCGATTTAAGGGGATTCATTTCCCAAACAGTCTCTTTAATCTCTTTTTCATCAGGAGCTCGACAAAGGGAGGGCATTATCAACATCCGATATCTTTTCATGGAATAAATCTTTAAGCCCTTCATCGACAACCGGCCTAGTAGAAGAGAATAATTCTTTCAACTTCTTCACCAGGTGGTCCGCGATTCTTTTCCTACTTCGAATCCAAGAGCCGTCCTCCAACCGAATACCCCACACATGGTTCCGTTTCCTCCTAACCACAGTCGAGGCATGAAAAACGCGAGTTTCGATCGCCATGTTTCAGCCATAATTCTTTAGATTGCTGCTTCCAATGGATTCTTCATGCGCCATGGCCTCCGCTATTTCCAATCGCACTGCCGCCTCTTCTTCCAAGGCCTCCACCGAAATCGGCTTGTTTTGGGCCTCAAGTAAACGATGTTCAAGAAACTTTAACCTATCTTGGCAATAACCGAACACTCTTTTGTTCCACTGTCTTAGCGCCGAACGGGCACTCTCAGTTTCTTGACAATGTTGACCTGATGACTAATTGAGTCATTCTTAAGTATTATTTTTACATTTATCGCTACCACTATTGTTATCATCTTAAATCTGACCATCATCAATCAAATTGTGCGTAAAACTCCAAATACATTTCAATATCACCGTTAGAATTCCTATCAGAAACAGCATTATCAGAATTGTTATTCGGTTTTGGATTGTGATTCATGTTCATATTCATTGTTGCTTCAACAAGGATTGTTATATTTTCATGTTATGGCAAGGACCATCAATTTAATAATGTCGTGTATTAAAAGATGGAAGAAGTCTTTCCGTGGAGCCTGACTTAGATTTTAGTTGAATTTTGCAAACTCCCATCGTCGTTGCAGGGGAATTCCACTAACATCTTGTTAGAAACTTTTGGCGGAAAAAACGAAACCAATACACAAACAAGGAGTCCCTCTACGCTCACAGCTCGTTTTGTTTTTGTCAACTTTCTCTACTTTATTTTGGAAGTGTTACACATCACCGGCGCTAACTAGAGAAATTAAATTATTTCATATATATCGTATTGTAGTTGAGAGATCAATTAGCTAGATTTCACACAGATGACAGAGCCAAAACTTTTTTTTTTTTTTTTAGTTAGAGCACCATGAAAAATGTTAGAGATAGTATTTTTATTGAATGGACATATACTTGTATATTTTAATTATTTAGTAGGGACACCGTTAGTTTTTTTGTTATGAATTGAGGGCACAACAACATATTTTAATTATTTTGTAAGATCGTGATTGTAATTTTCTTTAAAAGTAGGACAATGACAAATTTCAAGTTGCAAAATAAGGAAAAATTCTAATTTTAAATATGCCCTATTCAATACAAAATGGCTCCGTCACAGTTTCGCACACAAGATATTCATCTCCTGAGTAGCATTGTAAATATGGTTAAGCTAGACAAGCCGACACAGTTCAACTTGCATGTGGATCTAGGCTGGATGAGTTATGAATTGAGGGCACAACAACATCTCTTAATTATTTTGTAAGAGCATGATTCTAATTTTCTTTAGAAGTAGGGCAATGACAAATTTCAAGTTGCAAAATAAGGAAAAATTCTAATTTTAAATATGCCCTATTCAATACAAAATGGCTCCGTCACAGTTTCGCACACAAGATATTCATCTCCTGAGTAGCATTGTAAATATGGATAAGCTAGACAAGCCGACACAGTTCAACTTGCATGTGGATCTAGGCTGGATGAGTTATGAATTGAGGGCACAACAACATCTCTTAATTATTTTGTAAGAGCATGATTCTAATTTTCTTTAGAAGTAGGGCAATGACAAATTTCAAGTTGCAAAATAAGGAAAAATTCTAATTTTAAATATGCCCTATTCAATACAAAATGGCTCCGTCACAGTTTCGCACACAAGATAATCATCTCCTGAGTAGCATTGTAAATATGGATAAGCTAGACAAGCCGACACAGTTCAACTTGCATGTGGATCTAGGCTGGATGAGTTATGAATTGAGGGCACAACAACATCTTTTAATTATTTTGTAAGAGCATGATTCTAATTTTCTTTAGAAGTAGGGCAATGACAAATTTCAAGTTGCAAAATAAGGAAAAATTCAAATTTCAAATGTGCCCTACTCAATACAAAGTGGCTCCGTCATAGTTTCACACACAAGATATTCATCTCCTGAGTAGCATTGTAAATATGGGTGAGCTAGACAAGCCGACACAGTTCAACTTGCATGTGGATCTGGGCTGGGTGAGGTATGTATTTCAACATCGCATAGGTTCCTTGTCAAGGTTAGAGCCGGCGATAAGGCCTTTCAATAGACCTCCCTATTAACTTCTAGGGAGTTTGGTAACGTTGAAGCGAGTATGCTAATGCAGGTCTCCTCCTCTTGGACTTTGAAAAACCATACTTATTCCTTATGAACTTTTACTAATTAGAAGGCTCTAATGAGACTATATTTAAAAGGCTTGGTCATGTGATGTGGATTGTCACACCTAAGCCCAAGTGTGGCCAACCCTTCTCTCTTGCTCTATAATTTTGGCTTCGGTCGAGTTTATTTCCTTCTTGGTTTGGGGTCATGCCTTTCTAAGGGTTGTATCTTTGCATTTGCGTTTGTCTTATTAATTTTTTTCTTTAATTTTCTGTTATCATAATAAATTTTACCGGGTGTTTGGATGGGCACCACTTTTTTAGTTATAAACAGTGTAAAGCTCTCACATGCTACATTAACAATAAAACCCACATGCTGTAGTAAAAGTGGTTCTAACTAACGGTTCCCACCACTCTTTCAAACGCTCTTCTGAAGCTTGGGGTCTGATGGTTCTTTAGTAGGTACAACTATAATCGGAATGCGTTTATTTTTTTCTTTCTTTGTTTTATCTTTGTTGCTCTTTTCCTTTAATTTTGTTTTAACAAGTTGGTATTTAGTGCCTCATATGCACTTACATGGCTATTGCTAAATTATTGTCGCTGGCAAAATCATTTGATTAATTTGTAAAAAATAATATAAGAAAGCGACGATGATGCAGAATTTGTGAGCAATGGATGAGGCCATCCTTACGGTTAAAGGAAGGAAGTATTTTTTATTTTCTTTTGAATTTTTTTTTCAAGAATTTAAAGTTTATTTTGGCCGTTAAATTTATTTTATTTTTCTTCGTCAAGCGATCATACCCCATGCATGTTTAAAAATATTTCAAAAAATTAATTTTTTATTAACAAAATTATCAAAATTGCAATTTTAGATTAAACTTAGGGAGCAATTTCGTACCATTTTGAATTATAAAAGTCAAGATGACACAAACCCAATTTTTTAAGGTGAAATTTAAAATTTACCGATTAAGTATTTAAAATATAATATTGACTTTGGAAAAATATAAGATTTAAAGTAAATTAATTTTACTTGATTTATACATTTCCAACGTTATCACGTAGAATAAATGACATATAATTACTCTTTAATCTTTACATGTTACACACATTCATTCTTGAACCTTTAGTGTATTACGTGAAAGGCCAATCCTTCTAAATGACGGTAGAAACCGGGCCGGTGTCTTGTATAGGCTGTTTAACTCTCAAACCAATTGGTTTTAACCAATAAATAGTTTAAAGCTCTCGACAGCTATAGTAAAAAAATAAAAAGTTGTTATACTATATAAATCTCACATGTTATAATATTTTTAACCAAAACTAGTTCTAATTATTAGTTCAAACCACACTCCTCAAACACATAACAAACAAACAAAACGTTAGTTGTTAATGGTTCAACTTTTTTGCAATTTCGTGTAGCGACCAGACCACCCAAACCGAGGTTACTTTGATTAAAGTCATATATTCCTGGTTCCCTGTTTAGCAGAATCTATAAGGGTTGAGGTAGTCATATTATCTTCATCATTTGGTTACGTTGATAAAAGTCATATATTCATGTTTTCCTATTTAGCAGGGTCGATAAGGGTTGTGACAGTCAGGCATTTAACCAAAATCACTATATTCAACATATTTGATGGCTAAAAAATAAATACCTATCAATAGGTTATTTTTTCAGTACTCACCAATAATGAAGTCAAAAAATTTGTTCAAAAGACTTGAGTTAGTTAACATTTTAAACTAAATTAATAGTATAATAAATAGTTTAGATCCTAGAACATTTTGCCTTAGTATTTGTTTTTATTTTGTTTTTCTATTGTTGTATAGATATACTTTTTGTTTCTTCAAATATATTAAGTAGTATTGTATGATATTTTTGTTTATTTAGAATTTATATTTGAAATTATGGATACAAGGAACAAAGGAAATGTATAATAAAAGTAAAAACTAAACGTGTAAATGGAATTTCTTAAATTAACGGCGTAAAATTTACAGTTATAAAGAATTAGGTGTATGAAATTACACAAAGTCATGAAGAAAATTATAAATTTTAATAGTTATTAATAGGATCATCATTTGTAATTATAAAAATTTAGGAAGAGAAAGAGGCGGGCTGGGGGTTAAATGAGAAAATATAGGAAAGATAATACAAATTTTACAAAATTGAAAAGGACAAATAATGTGCTAGCTTGCGCCAGGGGTCCTTCGTCACTACCTGCTAAAGAAATCTCCAAGATTTATTATGTTTTAGTTTGTAACAATTTTTTGGGTCTATATCTGGTGGTTATTCCGATCAATAGTGCATGTTTTTAAGCCACTCAATTAGTCAAAATCATATATATATATATATATATATATATTCCTATAGATTGACAGTTAAAATATAAACGTGTAAATGGAATTTTTAAAATTAACTGCATAAAATTTACGGTTATAAAGAATTAGGTGTATGAAATTACACATGGGCCATTTGGTATTGTTTTTAAAATACATGAAAATGTTTTTGTTTTGAAAAAGAAGAATTTTTTAAAAATTATACCAAGAGTGTTTTTAAAATTTTTTACCTCTAAAAATGTGCGAAAATATTTTTAAAAATTCTAAAAACAAAAATAAACGGGGCCACAAAGTCGTGGAAAAAATTATAAATTTTAATATTTATTAATAGGATCATCATTTGTAATTATAAAAATTTAGGAAGAGCAAGAGGGGGGCTGGGGGTTAAAGGAGAAAATATAGGAAAGATAATACGAATTTTACAAAATTGAAAGGGGCAAATAATGTGCTAGCTACGTCAGGGGTCCTTCGTCACTACCTGTTAGAGAAAGCTCCAAGAATTTTTATGTTTTAGTTTGTAACAATTTTTTTGGTCTATATCTGGTTGTTATTCCCATTAGTAGTGCATATTTTTAAGCCATTGAATTGGTCAAAACTTTATATATATATATATATATTTTTTTTTTTTTTTATAGATCGATAGTTAAAAAATAAATATCTATTGATAGGTTCCTTTTTCAAACCTAGCAGTTGTTTTTCAACAAAGTTTTGCTTAGTAAGAAGAGAAAGAAAGAGAACTGACAGAAATAATTACAAATTTAGGTCTGTTTGGTAAATAGGTTCGAATTAGTAATTTGATTTGAATTAATATGATTTGAATTAGGATTTGAGTTAGTGATTTAAATTGTTGTCTGAATTGACATTTGGATGTGCATTTAAGTTTTAATCTGAGTATGAAATAAAATTGAAATTTATGTTTGAAGAGGTTGTGAAAATAGTTTTTAATTTATCAACAAATCTAATAAAATCTTAATTTTAATGATCCTAAAAAATGAAATATAGATCTTAATTTATTCATATCTTCACTAGTAATACAATAAAAAAAGAATTATCTCAATTGGATAATAAATGAAGAAGTTATGATTTTTTCCCCTCAAATATAAGAGAGAGAATTTTAGTTTTTACTGTAGCAGAGATATCTAAGTATCAAAAGTTTAGGAGAGTCCAAACTCTAAAAACTTGGATTCTTGGTACTCAAAAGATTCAAATTTTGAGGGAAAAAAATACGTATTCAAAGGATTCTTAATACTCAAATCTAAATTTAAGTCTTAAAAATTTAAAGAGTTCTTGAAACAAACAAACAGGCCCTAATAGACTTTAACGACATTAGCGGACATAGACATAGTAAGCGTGAGGTGAATGTGTGGAGGCTGCAAGTTGCAACTTGATGGTGATATGGTGATCAAGTTGATAGGGCCAAAAAATAAAAAGCCGACGGCGGCTAACTTGATTTGCACGTGCTTCATGATTTTTTTTTTTTTTTTTTTTTGTTATAGAATCATTGATCAACTTGCACTTAGGTGCACGCCACACACATGTTTCACAACTTCTTGTGGCAAATCACATCCCTAGAAAAACCAGCAACATTAATTTTCTTTGACAAATCACGGTTTATAAATTTACAAGCACGCATCGTGCTAAATTGGTAAAACTAATTATGGGAGCAGAGAGGAGTAAAGTTTTGTCCCGTAATTACCATTAGATTCTCGTTTCTGCAAACAAACAAGAAACCTTCTATGACTTTTCTTAGAATCATGCCGTCGCTCATACTAGTGATGATAAGACAATACCGTAGTAAGACCAATGATAAGACAACAGTACTGACACCTGCGTGTAACATTAAACAGTTTAGTCGTTTAAAGAGTATGTTACATCTCTTTAAAATCAATATTTTGTTAATAACTATTATGTTATGTTTTTGTCATACCATATCATTGAAGAGTCAAAATCAACTATCTATGTTGTCAATGTGAAATAATTGATCTTTAACTCTTCAGTTCCTCCCAAGAAAGACTCCGTTGGCTTTGGCTGATTGGTTAGGAACTCTACTGGTGATGTGCCGTGGGCGTTCTCAAAACAGGTTACCCGTTCCTTTACCCCTCTCATAGCTGAATGTATTGCTATAAGGGGAAGGACTTTTGTTTGCCAAAGAGAGTGGGCTCAAAGTTTCTTTAATGTCCTAATGAGAGAAGTTGGTAGTAGTACTTGTAGCCATGTTTATCGTGAGAGCAATATGGCTGCCCACACATTAGCGAAATTTGCTTTCTCCTTTAGTGGGGATAGATTTTGGCTTGAAGAATATCCAAACTGTATTGGCTTTGTTACAGCTGAATTGCTGCTTTAGATTGATGAAAGTTTTTTTTCCCTTTCAAAAAAAGAAAAAAAACCTCTTCGAATGAAGTTTGGTGTCTCAATTATAACAGGAAAACCCCCAACAAGAGAATTGTAGAGCAAAAATATTAAAATAAATAAATTAAATATTCTAATATTTTACACAACATAATTTCACCTATGCTATAATCTTGAAGCATAGGAGTTCATTTTAAGTGTGATCTATTCAAGATTATAAGTATAACCTTTTAATTATAGTCCCCTGGCACAAAGAAAAACCCTTTTATTCCGATCACAATAAATTTAGATTGTTTTGGAATTGCAGCTGAGCTTGTGAATTTGATCGAGTTGCCTACATATTCCGTTGCACGATCAAGCCACTTGTAGTTCGAATATTGGTTTTGGAAATTTGAATTTGGAAGATTCCACAGTCAATAACTATACATGGAAGCAAAAGAATTTTAGATTTAGAAAATTCTAAGGCAATAGGCCTCGTATGAAATTTCTAGATTTTGTTTTGAGATTTTAAGGTGAAAGACCTCATTTGGGATTTTGTAGTAATTTGATTATTATTGTTGTTGTTGTTGTTGTATTTGGATGATTCCACGGTGAATGACCATACATGGAATAGAAAAGACTTTTTTTTAATTGGATTTTTTTTATCCTTGTCAATTTGGGGATTTGATTCGAATTTGCAACTATACCTGTATTTTTTATTAGGTTGCTTAAGTACCTGTTTGTGGAATCAAGTCAAATGTAGTTCTAGGCTTTGAATTTGGATTTGGATAATTCCCCTACAGATGATCATATGAGGAATTGGAAAGATATTTTTGGAATTTGATTTTTAGATTTTGGATTTTGGATTAAAATTTTAATTTGAGATTTGTGAATACGCCTAGTTTTTTTATGACTAGGTCACCGACATATTCGGAAAGGAATCAAGTTGTAAGATCCAAAAAAATCCAAGTAATTCATAGTTATAATTAATTGAGGACTTTTTCATAACTACACCATTAAGCTCATAAGAATTATAAATTTAGAACCTATGAGCACCAGTTTCAGTAATAATTACAAGGATAATAACAACATGATAAGCTTAGTCATGCCATTCAGGTTGAACCTATTTAGGAATAAACGCAAATTTTCAGCTAGAAAGCTTAGGGATAAACCAAGATAATATTAGATAATAAGTTGAACCGTAAGTTAGATTGCAAAGCTTAAGAGAAATGTTGACTTGAGATAAGTCAATATATCATTAAGGGACCTAAGCATAATTTTGATTTAATAATTAAGCATTTGATCTGTTATATCGATAAAATCTAAGTATTCAAGTCAATAGTTTTTCTTAAAAGACCCGAACACTTATCTTATATAAAGATTCATAAAATTCCATTATTATATTATTAAAGTAAATTTGATAGTATAAAATACTGTTAAGCAATATGAGGACCCTTGAAATTTATGTCAAAATTTAAGTATTGAGACTGGGAATTTCTAGACATTCTTCTATCAAGATTTATGTTTTTAGAATTTGTAGAATTATAAAATAAATTCTAAAATTCTATATTAAATACGAAAACTATATTTCATGGCTCATTAGAGTAAAGGAAGGAACTTCATGTGACAATTTACATCCCTGAAGGCTGATGCTGCTTGCAGTACATCCATGGCTTCACCCAAACCCTTGCTTCATATATCTTTTTCTTTCCACCACCATCATCATGCTCCTCAGAATTTATGGGTTAGTTTCGTTAAGATCTGCACCCCTTCTTTCAGCCAAGATCCCCGTTGTTGAGAGAGATACTCCAAAAGCCCACGCCCGTTGCCAACAAATCCAACCCCATTGTCCTAAGAACTCCACAAAAACATCGTGGGCGGCGTCACAGCTGGACAGAGATGGAGGGAATTCACCACCATAGAGGCCATAGATTTGACGATGATTGGGATTGGAGAGGACATTGTAGGCCTTGGAGATGAGCTTGAACTGAGCCTAGGCCTCCTTCTCATTGATCAAGAGCTTGTTCGGATGGTACTTCATCGCCATCCTCTTGTACGCCTTCTGCGGCACCTCATACCATTAATGGCGATCTGGGGTCTTGGCGATCTCTATGGGTGGAGATAGAAAGAGAAGGGGAGAGAGAGAGTTGAGGGAACACGATTTTTCTTTTGCTTCTGATTTTTTTTTTTTTTTGGTTTTCAATAATAATATTTATTTTTTTACTTTTTTTTTCAATATTTTTTATGTTTTTATTTTAATTTTTTTCAAAACATATCAGGTATTTTACTAAAATACTCTTACTTAAATGGTCATGTGCCCCTCACATGTTGCACATTTAACATCCGTCCAGTTAAATTGGTCCCTCAGCAATTAAAATAAAAGGTTAGGGTTGATTCAATAAAAAAAAAAGTTAAGAACCAGACGCTCTTTCGTGAAAAGTTAGGGACTATAGGAACAATTTACCATTGATTTTTATATAAATAACAAAAATATACCTATTAATCTGAGCCTTGATCTACAAAATTTATCATAGCCATTGATTTTAAACAAAAAAACCCTAAGGTAAACTAAACATAATCAGCCCCCCACCCCTCCCTTGCCTTTCCCTCCAGTCCCTTCAGTAGCACCCCCCGGCCAACTTTGTCAGGCCCTACCTCCGTCGGCCCCCTTCCTCGTCATTCATCCCCGTGCTTCACCTATAGAGAGAGAAAGATAGAAAGAAAGAGAAGGAGGGAGAAAGGATAGTTTTTTTTTTCATTTTTTTATATGTTTTTTTTTTTTACTTTATCAACTTGATTTTCAGATTTTTTAAGTTTTATAATTTTTTATTTTTTCTATATATTTTTTATAACTTTCTAATAATTTTTTAATCCTTTTTGAAAAAATAGAGCACAAGGGAGTGAGAATTTTTTTTTTGGTTTTGTTCGAATTAGTTAGAATTTTTATAATTGAATAATTATTTTGTTGGAATCAGTTAGTTTTGGTTTTGTTGTAAAATTATATGTTTTAAATTTATCGAGTTTGAAGTGTGCTTTTAATTTTGTTGAGATTAAAGCGTGCCTGGAGAAAAAGAGCAAAGATAAAATAAAAAACATTTTATTTTCTATTAGAGTGAAATTTATATCTACAAGTGTGTTTAAATTATTCATACTCATTTTTTTAATGTCAAGGAATGTCAAAAATGTCATTTCTAGCTAAATAAATAGCTTAAAACATTTTCTGATAAATGGAGGGGCGATTTTTGCATTTTAAACAAAATTAACAATCAACCCTTATAGTCAACTAATAGAAAGGGTCTTTTATGTAATTTTCTAAATAAATTAGAGGTGTCAGTGTGTTTAAAGGATGTTACTGTAATTTGGATAAAACATAAAGGCTGTCAAAATAATTTACCCAATTAGATCATTGTACGCCCACTCGCGGCAGCAAGCGGCTTCTTCTTGAGATCCATGCATGCTTTGGGTACGTTATTTTAAGCGAGAATGGTGATACCAAATTTAGAGTAATAGGGACAAAAATAAAGGAATTTTGTTTTTATCGTTTAATTTGCCTTCCTACGAGGCGGAGGAAGGGCATCGACGACCTCAAAATATAATGAGCACACCTTTCATGTGTTGCAGTCACCTTTTTTTTTTTTTTTTTTGACATTTCTAGAAGGTGGAATACTAGTGTAGCAAAAGAAAATTAGAATTAAAAAACTAACAAGTCTACGTCTATATTTTCCAACCGCAGAAGATAATTATAATAGAAATTCATGCAAAATATTATGAGCACACCTTTCATGTGCAGTCGCCTTTTTTTTGGACATTTCTAATAGGTGCAATACTAGTGCAGCAAAAGAAAATTAGAATTAAAAAACTAACAAGTCTACGTCTATATTCTCCAACCTCAGAAGATAATTATACTAGAAATTCATGGACCACTTTAGAGGTGTCAACTAGACCGGACCATCTATGGCCCAGCCTACAATAGTATAAGGCACCGTCCAGCCTAGGCCTGCATTGCAGCGGGCTGGGCTTGCACGGCACACCTGATGGGCCAAGGCCAGGCTTGACCCCCCAGGCCCGTAAGGCTAGTAGGGGCCTGGCACGCAAAGGGCTTAGGCCGGCCTAGGCACGCGACAGGCCCTTCAAGCTCGGCCCTTTAGGTGTTCAAGAAAATACCCTTATTTTAAGCACTTTGAGGTATTAACCTCAAACCTTTAAAAGAAATAAGAGGATAACAACTACTCAACTAGACAGTTATTTGTGTGATTTTTGATATCCAACTATATTTATCATGTCTATAAAATATATCATAAATTTAAATATAAACTTGCTTAATAAATCAAACATTGAAAAAAATAAAAAACTCTATTCTTTAATACTCTATATAATATTTAGAAATATTTTTTTTACACTTAGTAGCCACATGATTTTATACATCAATTTTTTATTAAAAATTATTTTAAAAATAAAAAAATTAAAAATTAAAAATTAAAAATTATAAAGCCAACCTTGTAGGGCCTGGACCTAGGTTTGGCACGGCTTTTTAAGGGTCGGGGTTGGGCATGAGGTTTTTCCCTCAAACATGACCCTGTCTGTAGGAGCCCACCGCAGCGTAAGCCCATCATGCAGCCCAGGGGCCAAAAGGTGGGGCCGTCAGGGCACGTCGCTTTTAAACCTCTAGAACAATCATTTTTAGACCCTACAAAGAAGAGAACTGTACCAGACCTCATGACAACGGCAAAAAGTCCACTTTGTCAGTTAGTTTCACCTGATTTTTGTGCACCAATCCTATTCCAAAACTGGTATAAATAATAGCGCCTTATTCGGTTCTTGTTACTACTAACTCAAGCAATATATATTGATACACACACATATAAAACTAGTCCAAAATTCTATAATTCTAATTAATATCTGTGATACTTATGGCACTGCAATTGCCTGCAATTTCTGATCAAGTCAAAGCAATTAAGGAAACAATGTTCGCTGAGGACATCGATCCTTACTCGCTTGTTGCTCCTTCTGCTTATGACACCGCATGGCTAGCCATGATACCAGATCATGATCATGATTGCCACAAACCTTTGAAACCGATGTTCGGAGATTGCTTGGAATGGGTACTTACTAACCAAAATGAACAAGGGTTTTGGGGAGAGTGTGATGGCCATGGCAACCCTACCATTGAGTGCCTTACTGCCACTCTTGCCTGCATCATTGCACTCAGAAGGTGGAAGGTTGGCACACGACAGATAAACAAAGGTACGTGTAATGACTTGCTGAATTATTTCCGTATGTTCAAGTTTTCTTTTTTGCTTTTTTTGTCCCCGCTGATAACGAGAAAGGAAACATATGGTCCCTTTTTTTGGTCCATTGTTTATAGTTATTATTATTATTCTTTTAGACGGTGCGGGGTCTATGCCACCCCAAAACTATTAGCATTCTAACTTTAGATCACACGCTCAAGCGTACGCTCACATGGTATTTGGTCCATGTTAATTTTTAAGTGTTTTTAGTTTAATTACTCAAGTTTTGCTTAAAGGATTTTGCAATCCGATGCAGGATTGGCATATTTTCGTTCTTCAGCCGCTGAGAAACTCCTGCAAGAAGTCAAAAATCATTGTCCTCGTTGGTTTGCAATCGTTTTCACCGGAATGGTTGAGCTGGCCCAAGAAGTTGGCGATCCGATCAATGTCCAGTTAGAAGTAACCATGCAAGATGTATTCTACCGCAGGCAACGGATTCTTGAAACGTACGTAACTGGCTTTTTTTTCCTGATTTTAATTCTTGTTTCATATATGATTAGTAAAAGGGTGTTTTGCTAATTATAAATTCTTACGTGGTTTAATCCTTAGAGAGCAACTTGTTGACAAGAGCCCGCGTTATCCAACGCCGTTACTATCATATCTTGAAGCGCTGCCTCCATCATATGTTGAAGAAGAAAATATAATCAAGCACTTGAGCAATGACGGCTCTTTGTTCCAATCTCCCTCTGCAACAGCACGTGCATTTTTGGCCACTGGAAATGAGAAGTGCTTGAGCTATTTACAATTTCTAGCTCAAAGATTTTCCAAAAATGGCGGTAGAATGATTTTATCTTCATTAACTCTTCACAGATGTATATGATTCCAACTTTGAACCTTACGTGCTAACATAATTTTTTTGGTTTCGTACATGCAGTTCCCAGCACTTATCCCATTGATGAAGAGCTCATAAAGCTTTGCGTTATAAATCATGTGCAAAGATTGGGGTTGGCTGATCATTTTATGTGGGAGTGCGAACAAGTTCTGCAACAAGTTTACAAGTAAAACCTTGTACACTATAAAAGGATAAAAGAAAGATTAAATATTATACCACACTTTTAATGATGTATTTATTTATGACATAAAAAATTAAGTCACGCTACTATTCTCTCTGTCTATAATATAAAAAATTCTATATCTCACTTTCACAAAAGAAAACAAATTATAAAAAATTCTATATCTCACTTTCACAAAAGAAAACAAACTATAAAAAATTATACCTCTCACTTTCACAAAAGAAAAAAAATTGTCTCCCTCAACTCTCTCCCTCTCCCTCTTGATCAACTATCTATTTCTCTCTCTCTTTAAAAAAATATCTGATTGTTAATCCCACAAAATTAGTTTTGGTCGCAAAAAAGTTTTAAAATCTGTGGCAAAAATAAAAAGGTGGCATCTTTTTTGTAGCTTTACTAAAAATATCCTCAACAAAAAGTAAATTTTATTTCTTTAATCACTTTTGTCAATCATGCTTTTGTTTTCTATTATACCTTTTTTTTTTTTGAGAAAAAAAATTCCAATCGTTATCCTTGGTCAACTAGATATTGGTGTTTAGTGGATCAAAGATTGGCAATAGTAGTCAATTATCTGGTTGGTACTAGTATTGGGGTCGGTCTATGGGAAGGAACTAACGTTTGAGTCATGCCGATATGCTAGGACCATCATCAACGATAAGGCTTATATATCCATTCCAACGTCAAGGTCAGACCAACAGGCTTGGATTAAACCTAGCTAGGGTCAAATTAGAATCATGTTCAAACCGACTGGCTGGGACAATCCTTAAATCAAACTAAACTTGGGGCTAATCCTAGCCATTTTGTCCAACGACCATCATTGATCCTGACCTGATAATCCATCTGGTAACATTACAATCTCGTCGTTATGAATTTAGGCTTCAACAATGACGTTGGTCTCAAATCATCTACTACATTTTCCTATCACCTCTCCATTAAACCCAACACCCCCGTACTTATGGGTCCAATCCTCGGTGTTACTTGTAAAACCATCAATGATCTTTGACATCTGTAATTTTGAATGTTCTAGCATGTCAACCCTATCCTTGCATGTGTCTTAACTGGTCGATTTGATCCCCATCATCAAACATAATCAGTCAGTCAAACTTTGACGTCAAATCAAGCTAGTTGACTATCTGTCGACCCTAATATCGTTTTGCCTATGACATACAAGAAAAACTACATTTAACAATATATTATTTATAACATATTAGTGTTTGAAAGTCGTTGAAAAGTACATACAACGACATCTCTAAAAAATTGTCATTAATGACATGTGAAACAATAATTAACGGCATCTATATAGATGCCGTATTAAAGCTCTCATTTTAACGATAATAATTTAGTGTCGTTAAATTATTTAACGATAAGTGGGATATGTCGTCAAGGCCTTGGAGATTCTACGACACCCCTTATAAACGATATTAGTCAAGATGTCGTCTATAAAAGGTGTCGTAAATCTCTAAGGCCTTGACGACATCTCCTACTTGTCGTTAAATAATTTAACGATATTAAACTATTGTCGTTAAAAGGAGACCTTTAATACGACATCTATATAGATGTCGTTAATTATTGTTTCAAATGTTATTAACAACATGTTTGTTGAAAATGTCATTGTATGTACTTTTCAATGACATTTAAAAACTACGTGTTGTAAATAATATGTCATTAAATGTAGTTTTTCTTGTAGTTTTAGGCCATAGTTGGCGACGATTTCGTGCTTGTTTTTTGTTCCAAGTAAATATGTACAATCCACTGTTGCCAAACTTATTTTTCCTTTTTGTTTTAAAAAACCAAATAGATTGTTCAAAATATATGACAAGAAAAACAAGAGAAAATGTTTTGTTTTCTAGTTAAATATATTTGAATAAAGACAATAGGCCTTAGAATGTTTTTTATTATGTTCTAGAAACAAAATGTGATATATCGCACAAGTTGTTGTTCTTTAGAAATTTCCGCCATTTACTTAAAAAGAGAGTGAAAAAATTTACCACCACTATTTCCATATATAAGGGAAATAAAAACAGACAAAGAAAAGTAATGCCTGATGAAAATTTATTATTGCTATTACTATTATTATTATTATTATTATTATTATTATTATTATTATTATTGCAGAATATATCGTCCTAATAACTTTTTATTAATTATTTTAGATTATTATTATTATTATTGCAGAATATTATCGTCCTAATAACTTTCTATTAAATATTTCTAAAATATTCAGGAATTATATGAATCAAAAATCAAGCGCAGAGCCTTTTGATTCATCCACAACAATACAGATGCAACTACTGAAAGATTCTTTGGCTTTTCGGCTCCTAAGGATGCATGGCTATAAAGTATTGCCATGTAAGGGTTTTAGACAAATTAGTGATACCCTTAAAATGTCAAAATTCAATTAAGCATATTATATGTTTTCGTTTATAGAATTACTAAAGTAGTTTGATTATCGATCATACGCAGGGAATGTCTGCCGATTTTTGTATAGTGAAGAAGTTAGAGATGCTGTAGAAAACAACTATGAACAGTTTTTGGGTGTATTGCTGAATCTTTATAGAGCTACGGATCTTGCATTTCCAGGAGAATTTGAGCTTCAAGAGGCAAGAACTTTTTCAAGAAAACTACTTGAGAAATCCATCTCAAGAAAAGTTGGAGATCGAAATCCTTTTCGTAGATTGGTAATTTACTTATTGTTTCTCATTAATATTGCTTAGTTCAAGAGGGTAGCAAATTTATAGACTCCAAAAATAAAAAGTGAGCACTTAAAATTTAACTACAATCAAATGAAAAAAAAAATGGGTTAATAAAGATTTAGAGACCTAAACACACACACACGTTGTTGATTGCAGAGTTGTCCTGAATATATGAATCATACGCAAGGAGAAAGAGATATTTTTTCGGACTTTAGTACTTGTGTTGTGTCCTTGATTTTCTTTCTGGCCCTTTTGTCCTTATTTGATTTTTGTAATTTACCTCTTGAATTTTAAAACAATAAGAATTAATTTTAATCATTATCAAAATTATTAGTTTAACTCAAATCTTCTGTAGCTTATTGTATAACTGTAATAATTTTTATAAATAAAAATTATTAAATTATGGAAACTTGGAAAAGTGCAAAGACTAAAGATTGTAATTGTTTTATTCAAACTTATCCTCTCATTAATAATCGTAGTTCGTTGCTAATATTGTATTAATTCAATGAGTAGATTATTAAAAAGATAAGAATCTAAATTTTAATATTTTTAGTTTTTTTAAAAATAGTTTTTTAACTATTTTAAAACTTTTAAATAAATTTTAATACTTTTTATGAAAATTTTCTATTTTTTTAAAAATAAATTTAGAAGACACTAATCTAAACATTTCCCTTTCAGGAGAAAATTAAAGTTGTCAAAATAAATTCCAGAGAGACTAATCTTAAACTTCCTTTTCAGGAGGAAGTTAAATTCTTCCACTAAAAAAAAAAAACAATTTCATTTTTTTCTTTCTTTTTCCTTGAAAAGAACCAGTTTTTTTTTTTTAGGATACATGAATACTAATACTTTTTTTTCCTATCCCCCTTTAATGCCATTTTTGTACTCTTTAAGGCTATGAGTTCTTTTTGTACCAGACTAAAAAAAAACCTTTCCATTGAGACACCTTACTTTTTCCTCTTCATATTTGTTGACAAAACAAATAGTATTCATTTTTTTTCTTTTTTTCTTTTTTAAATCAAGAGTGCAATTGAATTGGATTTGCTGGAATATGTTTCCTTTAAAAGGTCAATTATTTATATGATCTAACGATCAAACGCTACTCCTTATCTCAAAATAATAATAATAAAATAATTAAACACCCCAATAGTTATGTTATTTATACTCCAATTATATAATTTTTTGCATAGATTGAGCACGAGCTGAGTCTTCCGTGGATTGCTCGACTGGACCACCTGGAGCATAGGCTTTGGATCGAAGAAAATGAAACCAATGCTCTTTGGATGGCAAAGACGTCTGTCCAAAGGTATACCCATTCCTGCAAAACAAAATAATATATATTCGAACTGTATATACATATATATATATATGTACCTTTTTAATTTAATTCTTTAACGTACTCATATAAATTATGATCAACGGACAAATTAATGACAATTAATTTTTCAAAATAGGTTGGCGAGCCTTCACAACGACAAACTAGTTACTTTGGCAATCGGAGACTACGAGTTTAGGCAGTCCACCTATCGGACTGAGCTGGAACATTTGAGAAGGCACGTAGTTATTAAGAATTCTAGATGCATAACAGGACTCTTTTGTTGTACACCAGCAGTACTCACAGAAAGTGGACTTTTTGCTACCACAAAAATTTTGTGGCAAAAAGTAGCTTTTTGAGACCAAATTTTTGTAGCAGAAAATTTCAAAATAAAGAATGTTTGCTACCAAATTTGGTCACAAAATCCAAAGCATCATCGACAGAATTGTTGCGAATTAGAAGCCCTAATTCTACTAAGAATGAAAATATGCAAACGAAAAGTAATTAAGAACACATGAAAAATATAATGGTTTACTCTCGATATGAAAGCTACGTCCACTTTTAATCGCTACAGAATAATTCACTATGATAATTAAGAAGAAGTTTAAAAGAAAAAATTGCATACCCTCTCTAGAATTTTCCCTAGTCTCTCAATCACTCAATTTTTTCGAGTTTCATTCTCTAAAAAATAAAAAAGAAAAAAAGAACACAACCCATCTACCTATAGGTTTACAAAAGAATAAGTAACAAACCCCAAAAATTGCAAAACACAATGCCTCGTGCTATGATTTTTGTAAAGCTCTAAGTGTGACATCCTCTACATATGGTGATATTCTAATAGGCGTTGAATTTGACTCTACACTTCTTAACACAAACTTATATTTGGAGCAAAAATGTAGCACCATGACATAACATCACATGCATATATATCTATATATTTACTATGTCTTGGATTCAATCTTCGGAGACTAGGTGGGCTAGAGACTGGGGACTTAGCAACATGGGATTTGGCCGAGAGAAAACTACCTATTGTTATTTTGCAGTAGCAGCTAGCAGTTCCTTACCTTCTGATTCAGATATACGAATGATTGCTGCAAAGAGCGCCATAATAATTACAGTAGCTGACGATTTCTTTGACATGAAAGGCTCTCTTGAAGAGTTGACAACCCTTACTGATGCAATTAGAAGGTACGACTTGTATTTGGACTTAATTTGATCTGTGGGGCTGAAGCCACAACCAAATGACGAGGCACGTGCCTCCATTTTAATATAAAATATATATTCGATCCTTTTTTTTTAAAGCTTTTTATTATAAAATATCAATCATGTTCCTATTGCATAAAAAAAAATTGTATAACCTGCAGCACTAAATAATCACAGTAGATGTAATATTCCTATCGAGTAAAATTTTATTTATTAGTGTTCTTAATGTGTCTTCGTTGTAAAAAATTTCTAGACTCCGCCGTTCATTTTGATAGAATATGTATATTTACTTATTGGTTTATAGAAATACATGCATACATAATAAATAATTGCTAGAAAAGTCCCAACATTTTTCCAAATGCTAAACGTGTACTACTTTTTATCTCACAAGTACTGATCCATAAATTACCAGATGGCATGCGAAGGGCTTATGTGGCGAGGGTAAGATTATTTTTAATGCCCTTGATAATCTTGTAAGTGAAATGGCAACCAAGTACTCCAAACAAAGAGGAAGTGACCTAACGAGTTATTTCAGGGATATAGTAAGTAATCATTATATGCTTTCTGATCTTATTTTAATTTGTCTACTTAATTAGTTCTCAAGTTGAACCAAACAAAACATTGGCGTTGACTATCTATTGCTTTCTGTGATTAATATTATATTGAATAGTGGTATGAAACATTTCTTTCATGGCTTACGGAATCAAAATGGAGTAAGAATGGCAGCATGCCATCAATGGACGAATATCTAAAAGTTGGAATGATATCCATTGCCACTCACACCGTAGTTCTACCGGCTTCATGTTATTTGGAGGCAAGCTCACCAAATTCCAAGCTCCAGCCACTGTCCAAATACGAAACCTTAACAAAGCTGCTCATGATTATTCCCCGTTTGTTGAATGACATACAAAGTTACGAGGTAACCATATTCATGAGTTTCTTTCTTTTTTCCCATGAAGATGATGATCAAGCCAATGAAAATATTGTTTAGCTCAATAGACCATTTATCCCATAAAAAAAAATAGTCCACGAGATAGAGTCATAACTGAATTAACTAGATTGGCAAATAAAAAAATGTTGAATTTTAAGAAGATAAAATAAAATAAAATTAAAGTTCAAATGGTACGTGTTGAGATCTCCGGCCGGAGCCTGGCTTGCCAGAGAGGCTGCTCGGGAAGCCTCCATACAGATTTGTCTCCCGTGGGTGGAGCGCGTCCCCCAGGAGTCGAACCCGTTTCCTCTTGAATAAGAGGGTTTTAGGGCCTATCCCAGGTACCAATCCAACCAATTGGATGGATTGGTACTTGGGATAGGCCCTAAAACCCTCTTATTTAAGAGGAAATGGGTTCGACTCCTGGGGGACGCACTCCTCCCGCGGGAGGCAAATCCGCATGGAGGCTTCCCGAGCAGCCTCCCTGGCAATACGTTCGCGGTGCCCACCAGGCTCCGGCCAGGGATCTCAATACCTCAACATAAAACACGTGGTTAGATTAGTACCTGGGATAGGCCCTAAAACCCTCTTATTCAAGAGGAAACAGGTTTGACTCCTAGGGGACGTGCTCCCTCCGCGGGAGGCAAATCTACGTGGAGGCTCCCCAAAAAGCCCCTCCGGTAATACGTTCGAGGTGTTCGCCAAGCTCCGGCTGGAGATCTCAACACCTCAACAATACGGTCATCAACCATCATCTACATATGGCTCTACCATTATCATCAAAGATATATATATACACACATATATATATAGATAATTCTAATCCTGATTCTGATCCCATGTGTCAACTGTCAAACAAGGCCTCAATGCAATATTGCTGAATTCATTAATTCCCTTTTTGTTAAATTGTGGTGTCCCTTATACAGAAGGAAAAAGATGAAGGCAAACCGAACTCTATTCTACTCTACTTGAAAGACAACCCTGAGGTAGACATTAGTGAGGCAATCGCTTACGTAAGAGGGATATTGAACAAGAAGGAAGAAGAGTTTCTTGAGCATGTTTTGATGGATGACATAACAGATTTGCCGAAGGACTACCGGCATCTTCACCTTTCTTGTTTGAAAGTTTTCCAGATGTTCTTCAACTCTTCGAACCGATACGATTCGGACACCGAAATGCTTGATGAAATTGCCAAAGCAATCTACATTCCTCCAGTACAAGTTCAACACTCAAAGAATCACAGTCTTGCAAAGCCACTACTATCTCTTCCTTAAAAGATCACAAAATGTTCAGCGATCAAATATCATGGCTTTGGAAGGCCCCCCAAAAATCTAATCACTAGCAGTCTTCCTCCTTCGACAACGGCCAATTCGAAAACGACAATGCCTCTGAAATTTAACGTTTGCTTTCTTTGAATATTAGTCTCCTGAATTTATCTTTTCCTAATATCTTTGGCTATCAACAAAAACTTACGAAAAATTTGGGGTCCATTTGGTAAATGGATTTGAATTAGTGATTTGATTTAAGTTAATATGATTTGAATTAGGATTTAAGTTAATGATTTAAATTGTTATCCGAATTGACATTTGGATGTGCATCTAAGTTTTAATCTAAGTATGGAATAAAATTGAAATTTATGTTTGAAAAGATAGTGAAAATAGTTTTCTATTTATCAACAAATCTAATAAAATCTTAATACTAATGATCCTAAAAAATATGCAATATAAATCTTAATTTATTCCTCTCTTCACTAGGAACACAACAAAAAAAAAAAGAATCATCTCAATTGGATAAGAAATGAAGAAGTTATTTTTTTGTCCTCAAATATAAAAGAGAGAATTTTAGTTTTTACTGTAGCAGAGATATCCGAGTATCAAAAGTTTAGAGGGAATCAGAACTTTGAAAACTTGGATTCTTGATACTCAAATGATTCAAATTTTGGGGAAAACAATTACGTATCCAAAGGATTCTTAATACTCGAATCCAAATTTAAGTTCAAAGAATCCAAAGAGTTCTCGAAAAGAAACGTAGGGAAATAAACACAAGGTCATGTTGTGATGTATTAGGAGCCCTGGCATGTCTACCAAAGCTAGCGGAAGGATGAAAAATGGATCCTGCAAAGAATTTTTCATATGGCCAATTTTTTTTCGCTTGTAACATATCTCTAATGTTTGGACATGGAAATAGAAAGACAAACGTGCCAACATAACGCCACAAATTTATTCGTTATTGGCACTAGAGCATTTCTAAAACTTTAGTTCGAATCAACCATCGTCAATTTATTTTAATTAGATAATAACTCAAAAGTACGCCATATTTTTATAGATGTCTTTTTCAAAATCATTTGATTTCTCCTCAAATTTTGAGAATCTCTTTGATTTCTCTTATGTCCATTTGAGGAGTAGATGTTTTTGTTTCTAGCATGAATGTCATGTGATCCATATTATTAGGTGTCATGCTAGGAGACGTATTACAATCTTGGGATGAGTAGGTGTCGACATATCCATATTGTACGTTGGTATATGGAAGTGTGGATTGATAATGATAGTTATATAATAACAAGTATGAAAACTAGACGATCATATATTTAGTTGGGAGAAAAATTCAATTGAAAATTTGCTGCTTTTTAACTAGTTCATGCAAAAAATCAGAATGCTGTCTAATTGGTTAATTAGTATACAGATTCATACACGATCAATTATATGTGTTTTAATAGCTTATTCTGAAAAGTACACATTTATTCTGAAAACATTGATTTGCATATTAAAAGAGCACTATTATTTATCTAAATAGAATGAGATAGGAAATGTGTGCCAATTTATATGAGATTTTTCTGGTTATATCTCTAGTTATTTAAAAATAATAATTATTGAACAAACTGATACCCGATCCGCAAACATAAAAATAAAATGAATTAATAATTTATTATTGTGAGATGAGATAGGAAATGAATGCCAATTTAATTGAGATTTTGCTAGTTATTTCTTTAGTTATTAAAAAAAAATTGAGTAAGTTTAAATTTATAATATTTAGCAAGGGTGGAACAGAGTTTTTTCTTTCTTTCTTTCTTTCTTTCTTTCTTTCTTTTGTCCCTGTGAAGAGTGGGACAGAGTTTGGATAGATGTATTGATGAAGTCAGCCCACAAAGACGTTTTGCTTCCATTGGCCAAATCCCAAACAATCAGGAGACAACTTTTGATTCTTCAAAATTTGCTGGCGAACTGTCACTTGTCCGCATCCGCTAACATTTCACTAACATTGAGATGGCAATTTAGGTGGTGTTCATATTAACCTAAATTTTTGTATCAAATTCAAGTCAACCTATGTATTACCCATTTAGCAAAAAAGCTACATCGATTCATATTGTCACAGCTAATAAAAGCAATATAAGTATTACTATACTTGCTTAATCCACTAATATGTACTTTATTTTGTGAATTTAGATCATAAATATTAAGTTTTTGGTTTTATTTGAAATAATTTTGTTATATTTATTCTTTTAAAATTTATTTATCTATATTTTTTAAATAAAAATTTAATAAATCGAGTTAAATCGATTTAATTTTGTATTAATCATGTTATCAAGTGGGGTCGATTTCGACTATTCCTGTATCAAACCTAAATTGCAACCCCTACACCAACGAAACGCATATTCCAAACCAGATTAAGATAAGGCAAGACATTAACAAACATAAATTAACTGATATGACATAGTTTGGATTAGATATATATAATCCATTGTCTTTACCCCAAGAATGTTTAATGGTTGGGAATATTAAAGTTAAGGAATTCTTATATTAGAGAAAGTGATTTTGTTTCACTGGTAAAGTAAGGTGTTTTAACTGTCGAATTAGAAGTTTTGACTGTCAAATTAGAATTTTAATGCTTGAATTTGTGATTTTTTAAATTAAAAATTTACAATGCATGATACAAAACTACTTCCAGTTCCAGATTAAATCATTAAATAATCTAGCAACTAAAATGATGATGATTTATTAATAAAGTAAAATTGTCTTTTCTATTATAAAAATTATATTTATGGTTTTAGGGTGTGTGTAGGAGATCACTTTGCTACGCTCGGGCGTTTTATTTGCCCTAGCGACGTGGCCTATTTTTAGTTACATAAATGGAGGGCTGTTGGCTTAATTGGTCTAGGTGGCCTACTTTTACTTTACAAATCAGATTGTAATTGATCTTCAAATGGTTATTGGCAGTACATCTACCGTATTGACCAAGTAAAAGTGTAATTTTACAAGAATTATATGAGCTTTTTTGTTTCAAAAGTTGTACGGTTGTTGTGTGAAAAACGACTTCACTAACTTTTATGAGTTGAGCGTTATCCAACTTTAAATCCTACGTAACTTTTCTTGATTTTTCAGACAATAAAGTACCCAATTTAGTTGACTAGGATTGCTGAGAACAACCTTTATGCTATGCAAATAACCTAAAATACAATGAAACTTTTTTTTATCATAGTTCAATTATTATTATTATTAAAGTAACAAAATATTTTTTAAACCTTTATTTATTAAGATAAATTGTTACGTTAGTCTCCAATCTTTCATTTTAGTTGCTGAATGAACAATTTAATAATTTAACTGTTAATTTTTGAGACTAGTTTGTCAATTTTTTTATAAATTTATGGATCAATTTGTCACCTTTTTGATAACTTTGGGGACCAGTTTGTCACTTTTTTTCTTCTAAAACTAACTGTTTTACCATTAAATTGGTCCTTCAGCAACTAAAATTAAAGGTTGAGAACTAATAAAAGGTCAGGGACTAAATGTTAACTTCCATAAAAGGTTGGAGACTATTGGAGCAATTTACTCTATTTATCATTGTTATTTTTTGTTTTGGAAAGGCTAGTTGTAAGATTATGACACTAATATACCAGTTGATATGTCTACTCAAAATCGTCGTCATCAAGTTGAAAATGAAAGTAATAATATATTGTCGGTAATTCTCATAAGTGAATAAAAGACATGTACAAACCATCTTTTATTTTTAATGGTAATTCTACTTAAATGACATCGGTTAAAAACATTTTACTAATAAATGTTTTGTTAAAGAGGAGTACCAGAAACGAAGACAAACCGATGGCTATAGAGTTGCTTTTATTTAAATTAGAGATTTATTAATTTGTAATTACCAAGTGCTCGTTTAGCAATTTTAGTTGGAACTTATAGTTCTAACTATAAATAGTATAAAGCTTTCATATGCTATAGTGTAAAGCAAAAGTATGTTATAGTATAAAGCTCTCGTATGCTATAATATTTATAATTATAACTCACAATTTTAACTACGTTTTTAAACACTTTTTAATTTTTCTTATAGAAAATCAACTAAACTTATCGTTGCAAGTTGTCTTACAATAACAAAATAATGCTTTATTAGCTTGCAATCAAAAAGTCTAAATAATGGTGTTTATTTATCATTGACAAAGATTGATTAACACAAATAATCAAAACGAACACTCAAGAGAAGAATTCAAAATGTAGGCCACAAAGTAAATGAATAAAATTCAAAAACATGCCTTACAGAGAAAAAAACCATAATTGAATACCTTGATTTCCACTAGCTTTTATTTGTTTAAAGCTTTCTTAGAAATTAGTCTATTATTTCTTTTTACTTCGTTTCAAAAACTTCATCAAATATTGTAATACTTCCCACTTAATAAGTTTGTTGAGCAATCTGCATCTAGTTTGTTGGCCCATCTGTTCATGGGCTTAGTTCTCACTGCTGCAGACTGTTATTTGGCAATTTTCGATTAAAACGATGTGTCGTTTTCTTAAAATGATGTGGTTGATTGACTGGTTATGGAGTGTTAAAAGCAAATTTCCAAAGTCTATCGTCCCTGGCTAAATAAAGACCGTTAGATCCAATGTCTATGTTACACGATGACAGGTATACACGTATGCATGATCATGAAATTTTGTAAGCATACGATGTAAGGTTCAGATCGTGAATATTTTCTACAAAGAATATTTCATAATGGAACGTTAAAGCAGCTGGCACCAACCTACAAATTAGAACAGTTGGTATCAATTTAACAGCTGGCACCAACCTAAAAATTAGAACAGTTGGCATCAATTTAAGAAGAACTCCTAACAGACAATCTCCCATCGACCTCAAAAGTAGTCACAGTTATGGATAGGGTAATCTGAAAATAATGAACACACAATTGGAAACACGTTTTGTAGATGAGGATTCTCTTGAAGATTAATGTGGCATTTGGGAGGAGAATTTTATATTTTATAATTTTATTTAAAATTTTATAGTTTTTTTTTTTATAAAATTTAAACTAAGAAATAAGTTTGAAGTTTAAAACATGGTTTCAGTTGTATTTTTAAACGAGTTAGTTTTTTAATATATAATCTCATAAAGAGGAGGATATTGTTACTTCGAATTACTGAGAAAAATTGGAAGATTTTTCTATTTTGAGAAGGAAATTGAATAATAATTCAAAACAAGAACTATTTTTGGTACCATTTGAACACTCGAGGTGAGAAAGGTTTTAAACTGACAAGAAAAGAAAAAGAATAAAATTCCTGAAAGCGTGTTTGGCTAAAAAAAGTAGAGTTGTGGCTGAGCGTGATAAGCTAGCAAATAAAACTAATAAAGTGTTTAGAATTTTAGTTTTAACTCATCAATTACAACTATATACAATATAAAATTTTAACAGCTATAGTAAAAAAAATAACTATAATTAAAAAATTCTTATATATTACAATTTTTAAACTTAAAATCTTTGTTATAACTGAAATTTCAAACATCTTATAAACAGTTGATTTTAAGAAACCGACTAGAATAGCAAAAATTTAAAAGAAAAGAAAAAACATACATATTAACTTATTTTCCCCTAAAGAATTCAAAAATATGTACTTGATAGCCAGCTTGGTTGTATTACATAGAAGCTGCTTCGTGATAATGATGTACTCGTTGCTTATCGAGGGGCCAAATCGTACATAATGCCAAACATCAAAATTCCACACTTGCTGCTTAATTTGACATTTCTTATAGGTCGAAAAATTGCTTTCTTCTTTCCCTTCGGCGTAATTAATTATTAAGTATAGCCTGGTTGTATTGCGCAGAAGCTGCTTCTTGATAATGATGTAGTCCTTACTTATCGAGGGACCAGATCGTACATAATGCCAAACATCAAAATTTCACACTTGCTGCTTAATTTGACCTTTCTTATAGGTCGAAAAATCGCATTTTTCTTTGAAAAAATCTTTGTCGGCCCGAACAGAAGGTCCAGGCTGGGGCCCACTTGGGCCATATAGTGCTGGTCTTTTTTCTTTTACCCTTCGGCGTAATTAATTATTAAGTACTTCTCATACACTGTCAATTCTAATACACTATAATTGTACTTGCGTTCGATTTAATTGAAATCTTTATAATGTTTTGTTCGAGAGAATTTGAGTACGTAATGGTATGATAATTATCACTTGCACGCATGGACGTAAATTTTAGCGAAATATCAAAAATTTGGTGAAAATTTTAAAAATTTCAAGATACCGAAATATCTTTCTATTATAATATCAATTTCAACAAAATATCAGAGAAGTATCAAAAATATCGGTAAATATCGATATCAAAAAATCCGAAACGTATTTTGTATAAAATTTTGATACATATCATGAAAATTTCGACCAAATTTCAATGATATTGAAAATTATAAAATTTAAAATATTTTTCCCCTTTAAATAATATATCAATATTTTATATTTTCAATAAATGAATATTTTATGAGTTTACAATCAATGAATTTAGAATACAATTATAACAGCTCTTCCAACGAGGCTCTTCACGTTTATTATCTATTTAATCAAGACTTTGGAAAATATGATGGTTATAAATTTTCAATTATTTTCATCTGAGCATACTGGCATCATCTCAGTCAAACAATTAGGAGAATTTATAGTTTTTCATTTATGCAAATACATTGGGAAGAAGTCAAGAAACCTGTAACGCCCCTATGTGGGGGTTAACAGTTTTTAATGAGATAAAATAAAAATAAATAATAAAAGTAAAACCTTAAAAATAAAATTTGCCCGGGACTTAAATGAAAACTCTCAACTCAAAAATAAAAATATAAACGACAAATAAACCACAGTTTTAATGTAGCACCTTAAATTTAATAATATAAACTGTTGTCATCATCATTTTAACCCTCAACACATTGTAATACAGTCACAGAAAGTAACAATTGATGCTTACATTATCATGAAGAACATTCTCAACGATTGAAGCAGTCCCAATGTAATATAGCTACATCACTTCCTCAACTATATTTCTCGTAGCCACCTTACACTTAGTGAGTCCTGAAAAGATATAAACATAAGGGAATGAGCAACACTATGCTCAGTAGAGAAAGCCATTACTCACCTTTAGGTTTTTATCATTACCACATTAAAATCTGCATGGTTAGTAAGTCACATCATATTCCAGATTATGAGGTTTATTATGATCACATCTTATGGATACCGTAGTTAATCATTACCAAGTGTCATAATTACACATTTATACAAATATTACCAATCATCATTGTTCCTAGGTATCCATGTTAAATTGAGTATCACTCAACTCATCGAAACCCAAATGGGCGCACTTGATCACCCTATAAACATTCCAAGGGTGTTCCGGTGAGGGGACATCAAGCCCCGAGTCCTCACCAAATCGATTCCTGTACAGTGTGTTCTGGGACTTTCAACCCAAGGAAGCGTTATCACCTTCCCCCTATTTTACCTTTTAGGGTATTCATGCCCAAGGACGTAATCGCCGCCCTCTTCATGTCTCACCATTTCTCTATATTAAATCATTATTAATAAAGTCAGTTTTTCTAACCATGCTTCTCAATTTATAACATGTGTCAATTCATTATGTTCCTCGCCGTACAATACAAGACGAGTCCATGTCATAGTTTCATATGTGATAATCATATAATATCAGTTCAACATAGATATATATATATTGCGGCAAAACAATCAATTTTAATTCTATAAAAACCTCACAAAAGATGAGTAATAGAATCCCTACCTTTCAAGCTTATCAACAGTCTCTTAATCCTGGAATCAATTAACGTTAGCTCCATACTCCCTTGATCCTAAGGCGTGCATAAGGACAATTAAAACTAAAGCACAACATACAACTACATTCATAAATAAATCATGTGTAAACCTATCTTACTAGTATGCCATTAAAGCTTTTATATAAATCTCTTTTGAATACCACAGTAAACAATTTTTGTCTTAACACAATCTAAAATGTGAACAAGTAATCTATATGTTTTAGTCCCTAATAAGATTCATCAATCACTTAGGATAATATTGGAAAGGTTGCAAGACATTAAAGAATTAGGTGGTGAGCAAAGATGGGTTCTTGGTTCAGGTTAGCAGCTGGTATACCATAACAAACTGACAGATTTACTAGTTTCCAATACAAAAATTGAATAATTCTTAGAAAATAAAATACAACTCCGATTTAGGTTTATGATAGCTCGTTAGAAAGCCTAGGATGCTACTTTTCAAATATGCAAACCAATTCATAAAATTCATTTTAATTTAATCTTAGAATTTCAAGAAATAACCACTGCCCATAGAGGTATTACAAAGTTTAACAATATAAATTTTCTGTCTAGGGCATATACACTTAGACTTCATACATATGCTCCAAAATAGCAACAAACATATACTTAGGTTTAAGAACGCAAATTTGAATAATCCTTTAGTATAAAAGAAAATTTATAAATGAAAGACTAAATTTGTTCATAAGATTCTAACCTCGGATTATGGTTAGTTGGAAGCTTGAAATGGCTTCAAAACAAGTTCCTTTACTTCGGTATGACTGAAATTCTTGCTCAAATGGAGGTGATGGTGGCTGATTTTTATGGCTGCCTTGAAGAAGTTCTCTAAGTATTTTGCTTCAGCAAAGAAATGAGAAGAAGAGTGTGGGAACCGTGGAAGAAAAAGGAAGAAAAGATGAAGTCTTTGAAAAGAAGTGATAGAAACAATTATAGAGGAGACATGTTGAAGCATGTCACGGAGGAAATAAAGAAAATGAGGGTCAAGAGTAGTTGGAAAAGATATCCTTATGTCTCATCTAAAGACTTTAACACACATAATGCCAATATGACATTTTTGAGATTTATTAGAAGTTCTAAGGCTTTTTAGTAATCATACTAAATAAATATAGGAGAATTTTAGAAAATTTAAAAATAGATAAAAATAAATATTATAAAATAAATTTAAATGAAGCAATTTTTTTTATACATTAAAAATTAATTTAATTACCTCAATACCCGTTAGGAGAATAACGGGTGTCACAAAACCTATATGTGGCATATTCATAATTATATCCAGCACTACTTAAATAACATGTCATGACACTAATATTGTTTGAATTAAGATAGAATCCTAACCATGTTTGAGCCTCATAGAACTTTCTTTTGATATTGACAATCTATTATATATGAAATTTATTATGTAAATCATGATTATTTATTTTTTTAATGTTTATCTTTCTTAAAGCATTAAAGATATATTCAATGTAAAATTTTTGTAATTTTTGTTGAAATTTCAACCGATATTTGATATTTTCTCCAAAATTTTCATAAAATTGAAGTATCACTATTTCTATCAATACCGATATTTTCACCATTGCCTGTACGTCACATTTTTATAACAACCACTAATCAGATAGCAAAAATAAGGCAAATTTAAATTTGATCAAGTAACCTACTTTTTCTTTTTCTTTTTTCAATAAAATGAAACTTTCATTCTACTAAAAACAATTTAAACAAAGTTCAATAACACCACTCACTACATGAATAAATAATCCCAGACCAATACCAGATTCTACCAGTAAAAAAAATGAAGCATAGGGACAAAAAAGACATCAAAACCTATAGGGGAATGACCCATTAAACATCTAGAATAGAGCTCTTCAATAGCTCATTACAAGAAATCATTACAATCGATGGGAGAAATCAATCTACCAAAATCAAATCTATTATAGTGACTGTGCATACAATCTTGCATAGATTCAAACATTGCTGCTAGTCACTATACATCATGCTGCTAATTAGTGGGTCAGAAATATAAACCAAGACTGAAGGTGGAAAAATCACTTCCGTTATTACATCAAAAAAGCCAAACAAGAAAAATATATACAACGAAAACATCAACGCCTTTATTTGACAAACACAAAAACTAAAACAGAAGATGATTCAGTCCAAAAATGGCTTACTTGATTGAACTTCTTCGTGAATTTCTTGACCTCGAGGTTTATAATATTAAAATGTTTTTCAAACAGACATATATACGTGATAAACATGTTACACCAATAAAACTAATTACGTTATTAGAGAAAGGTATATAGATTTTATTCATCATCGCATTCATGAATGAGATTCACGTTGCCTCGCATGCATTCGTAGTCAACTTCTTGTACGTAGTTATCACCAAAAAAAACTTCTTGTACGTAGTGTTAAATATTATAAAAACGTCATTAATGTTCCCAATTAACCAAACATGCACCGCTGAGATTAGCCCGACAGATGAAAGGGCAAGTGTAAAGGGGTTAGGTCCTAGATTTTATATCTGGCAGTGTAAAAATAGGAGCTATTTGTAGAGGGGTGCATCAATATTAAATATATATATATATATATATGTATATATATTATTAATAAACTACCTTTGAATGGACGTGTACATGACTTAAAGTAAACATCACGTGCCTTGCCAATAAGACGACAAGACTTTATTGGACAAAGTGTGGATCAGAATTCAGACAATACGTACAGTGCACAGCAGACAAATTTCTGTTGACTTCAAATTTTTAAGTGCCAATATACACAGCAGGGCTCGACTAAATTTCTATTGACTGTCAATTTTTAAATTCCAATATGCAGACAGACACACAAACCTAAAATTCCTTTTATCCCGTATAACTAAATTACTTATAAAATTACATACTCTAACTAAATATATAATGTATTTTTTAAATCAAGTCTTATAAATTTATTAATAATAGAGTTATAATTTTATGAAATTAAATAAGATTGTTTCACACATATAAATAAAAGTGCTTTTCCTTACATTTTTGTACCATTGCCCATTAAATTTTAATAATTTGGCATTTTTGTACCTTTTTTTTTTTTCAATTTAGTGCTTGAGTTTTTAAAAGAGTAACACTTGACTATAATGGTCAAGGGGAAGTTCTAAATTTTGGAGAAGGGTTGAGCTGGGTCCTCAAACCATTTTATTCTTATCATTTGGCTCTCTTATTTCAAAAATCAGGACAATTAAATCTTTGAATTCTCATTTTCTTGATACTTAGGTCTTTATTTTAAAAATGTGGGTTTCCAAATTCTCATTTTTTAGGCACTTGGGTCCCTATTTGAAATTACAGCTGAGTCCCTAAACTACTATAAGCTTGTTGTTTGTGATAGTGATTTTTATGCTTTTTTTTTTCACAAATTATGATGATACCTTAGTCAAAATGAAGGTATACAAACGGTTTATTAAGATCATGTTTGATAAAGAAAAGAAAAAATATAGTATAGACAAATAGGTAAATGAATTAAATAATGGCATGGAACTAAAAATAGAAGACGTTCTCTTATTATTTTGATATAAGAGGAAGAAAAAAGAAGAATGAAATTATTTTCTCTAATTTGTCCAAATTTAGAGAGATCAAACTTAATTAGAATTTCTACTCAAAAACTAATTAGGATCCTATGCATAGAAAAACTTGAATCTCTCACAAGATTAAATTAATTATTTGTCAATACATCCTATCAAATAACTAGAAATTTAAAATACATCACATCAATCAAATTGGTCTCATATTTAACACTCGAAATCTTCACTTTTATTTTAAATATTTAAACTCAAATATTCTCTTGATTTTAGTAACAAACAAGTATATCTTATGTTGAGTTTAATGAGATTTTATAATAATTTGAAATTTGTTGGGGTTAGTTGTCAAAATCTGAATAATAGAGGCCCCCTGTGCTAAGAAAAGGCGACATTGGTAACCCAATTGTCCAAAGTTTAAAATGGAATTAAGATGCTAAGAAAATTATATACAGGGCCTCAACTGTTGCTATAGCCTGCGGGGTTCAATAATAGCTAATCATTCAACCTGACTTTTTCGTTACCCTCATGGTCCTAAGCCGTAATACGCCTGGAGGCTGGTCGCATTCATACTCTGATCCTAAAAGTCTGTACTTCCAAAAAAAAAAAGAAACAAAATAATCACTTGATTTGATTTCACTTCATGCCTCTTTTAACCACGTTAACAACATGTGGATAATAATTTAAAAAATAAAAAACTTGAGGCGCGGAAAATATGAACAGGACACCTTAAATTTATAGGATACGTGACACGTCCATATCTTGCACTATTTACAAGTAATATATTGTATACAAACGGCGGACTTTGCCGTGGGAACGTGTTAGTTAATGAGAATTTTTCCATAGGATAATATTTAAAAAACGATTCATTAGGTGAGATTTTGAGCTGCTTGATATTTATCACATTTTAATAATTCATATATTTTTATTTTAATGTGTTTTATCCAAATTGTTAAATTTTGGTTTACTTCGTACTTTAACAAGGGGGAAAAAAAATCACACACTACATGTAAAAATATTCTACCATGTGGAAAGTTTCTTGCTTAGACTAGATATATACACACCTGATTGTAACTTAAACTCTATAGGAGAATAAGAAGAAAAATTTAAGAACAAAAATCGAAAGTTATTTGTCTGCATAAATGTTGGGACCATCTGCCCACACTGCACGCTAAATTAATTTCATGAAAAGTTTCGTCAACGTGTATTTTTCTTTCCACGAAAATCATCATGAATTAAAATTCCTTCCAAACTATTTTGCGTGTCACAAATGCAATTGCATATTTCTTTGAAAACAATATGGTTCTACACTCCAGAAAATTAAAATGAAGTATTTGATTTCATTATAATTGAAATTTACAAGCAGAGGAACAATTTATCAACATCAATATTTCCATATTTCAATAGATCATTTTTATGTTGTCTTTTTTTTTTTCACAACATCATTTTGAAAAAAAAAAAAATAAGAGAAGGAGAAATTAAACCACCTAAAATTATTTTTTTAAAAAACCACCTAAACCGTTCAAAAATCACCAAAAAAACCATCATTTAGGTTTGGTTTGGCTTGAATTAGATGGTTTTGACAGCTTACGGATTTTTTAGCAAAATTTCGGTGAAGTTAGAGATATAAAAAAAACTTTTACAGTGTTTTAAAGATAGTAAATATTGATATCATTTAAATAATAATAATTATTATTATATAATTATATGTACAAAATATAACATTATTTTATTAATTATAATGTAATTTTTTTATTTTTAAAAATGTTTTGAAAATTTTGTGGAAATTTTATTTCTTGGAGCCCAACTTATCAAGTATGTTGTGAGTAATCTATAACTATATATAGAAAGTATAATCTTTCTATACATTTTTCAACCAAATCCACGTAGTTTTGATTGATTTTTTTTTATCTTTTTTGTCTTTCCTTTCATTTTCTTTTCTTTTTAGTCCTCCTTTAGGTTGAAATTTTCTTTTTAACTCTTTTGTTTTCATTTTTAGTGCTCCCATCTTCCCTGCATTTTCTTTTTTCTTTTCCAATTGTCATATTAATTATACTTTCTCAGATACGTCCTTATAAAGACCTATTTCCTCTCTCCTTATCTATTACAAATTTTTCAAACGTTATCTCAAAAATTTTTTACTGTCTAATTTTGTTGCTAATAATTTTTATTTCAAATCTACTCTACTTAACTACTTTTTTATAATATTGAAAAGAATAATAAATTAAAAAATCAACAAACTTAAAAGAACCCTTCACATATTTCCAAAAAAAAAAATCAACGAACTAAATAACAACTAGTGTTAAAAAAAAAAAGGGTGAAGAGTACGCTAAAGTTAAGAGGAGGGTTGTTGTAAGCTATACAGGCCTAAAGGGACAAACGTAGCTTGACCAGTTGTTAGAGGGAAGACCAAGTCCTCTACCAAATTCAAAGGTCACTCAGTCCATATGCATTATGCGTTGATTTGAATCCCTCCAACAACAATTTCCGTTTTGTTTTTTTTTTGTGTTATTTAATATTATTATGTGTTTCTTTTCTAGTGGGCATTAGTTCTCTATTCTTATCTTCCATTTTTTATGTACACATATAGAACAAATTCATACGACTGTATTTCACACACATATAAAATTAAAATGGGAGGATAACAAGCATCAATAACTATCAATATATGTGCATGGAGGGTGTTTATTTACTTTTTCGATATATAAATAATTGATACATAGTGATGAATTCACATATCTGCTTTCAATATTGTGGTCAAGAGCTTGAACATTCCTATCCCAACAACAACAACAACAACCATGCTCATCATTTAAAAAAGAAAAAAAGAAAAAAAAAAAAAAAAGAACATGTCGTGGTTATGGCTACAAATATCATATGACTTGAATGGCACTCTTTTTGATGTAGCAAAAACTTTAGTCAGATGGAACAAAAGAATAGATTACTAAAAGTTGCAAGTAACCGTGAAAGCTTAAGTTAGATCTATTAACCTGTTGATTCACATAAAATGTCAAAAAAATAGTTTCAATATTTGTTGATTCATACAAAACACTCAAAATTAAAAGAGCGAATATTGCTAGTCATAACTTAATTTTATTTTACATTTTCTTTTTTTTAACAAAAAGGTCTACACATTTTTAGAACAAAACATAACTCAGGAACTAGGCCAAAACGATCTTTACAAGATTAAAAATAATAAAGACGTAAAATGTTTTGAAAATAATAAAATTTTGAAACTAGAATGAGAAATTAAACAATTGATCGAAGGAATAAGGAAATACAAATCGAAATGAGAATTCAGAATTTTTATGTCAAGTTATTCCACGACTGAAATTACTAAAAAAAAAGGGAATAAAACATCTTTTAAAAGCCTAAAGGATGGTAGCCGAAAAAATTCGCATGTCGTGATAAAATGTTGAGCCTTGTCTGTTGGCCTATTTTCACCCCCAAAATCATGTTTTTTTCTTCTATAATGTCACGAACCTAAGACTGAGTAGTGGCGTGACAATTTAATTAAATTAATTAGGTAAACTTTAACTAAACTTGCCGATTAACTATTTGGATTTTTTATAAAAATGTGGTAAATTTAAAAAACTCTTTTTAGGAAATTTCTGTTTCATAGGTCATAGTAAGTAATTTCATTAAATACCTCTAATTTATGTCAAATTAAAATGTAAAGTTTACGAGAGCGAGTTGGTCCCCACCAAACCCATATTGTATACACACATAGTATAGACATAGAAAAATTATATAAACCACAGTCCAAATCATTACATACCTTGAAAAGAAAATCAGCTAAGCCAAAAGTCTCACGATCCACATGAGAGTATCAGCAGTGACCTACTCGATGGCACACAACGAATCACCTAGAGGGGAAAATTTTAAAACAAAAGTAAAATGGAGAGCAAAAGGCTCAGTAGGACTCGGGTTTAAAAATCATATTTTATTAAAACAAATAATGAATTCAACATAATTACGAAAATTAAATAACTTACCAAAATCATACCTACCTCTCACCATTTGAAATCATCAGAATTTGTCATAACTGATTCATCCAATTTCGTACTTATTGTTCACCATCTGTGATTATCTCAAATCGTACAATACCATGTTATATGTGCAAAGCTTATAAATCACTACCGAAGTAGCCCATTGGGTCTCGGGACCTACCCTCATGATCACTCTCTACATGACCCTATCTCTGTGTGGCATCATGCACTATCATATCATTCCAAATGGGGTTCTAAGTCCGTTCAGTATCCACTATCATTTAGACATGTTACTTCTATAGGTACTTTTTTACCGGGTTATCATTTACGTTCATTATGATCCATTTATTATCGTTAATTCATTATCAGAATTTACCATTATCATTCATTATGCCCTTGTTCAACATCTGGTAAAGGTAATTAAATAACAGCAACATATTTCTTGAAATTGTTTGAGGAGAGAATAGTATGACCAAGACTTATTTTAAAATCATTGTTTTTGAAAAGAAAGGTCTAGAATCCTATCTCGTTATCCGGTACGATAGCACATACATCACAGTCACAGCCCGTTACACGTCAGCTCCTCGAAACCACGAACAACCTTAGAAGTAAACTAAATTTGTCAATATCTAATTTAGAGTATTCTACAATACTATGTTATCTCATGATGTCTTAACGTGCCTTTAACATTCAAAAATCATGCCACAAGGTCTATTTTTGTTTTGAACGATGAAAACTAGTAGAAAACAACAATTTTTATATAGCCTGGTTGACCTACCGATTTCCCTAATCTAGCCTGCCGAACTATGATGTTCGGCCTATCGGCCACCTAAGTCTAGCCTACCAAACTGCCTGAATCTAGCCTGCCGAAGAAATGAGTTTGGCCTGCCGAACTCTTGAATTTGGCCTACCAAAGCTTAAGTTATGCCTGCTAATTTTTTGAAATCTAGAAAATTCTAGGTTTTGAGTCTTGGCCTCCCTAATTTTTTCAAGCTTGATTCAACCTATTTTTCACCATTTCAAACCCAAAAAACATGCAAGAATCACTACAAAACAACTCTAAACCTTTTGGAACAAAATCCCTAAATTTAAACACAATTTCACAATTTATTTGAAAATTTAAGAAAAAGGTAAAAACTTGGTTAAGTCGGCCTACCGACCACCTGGAGTAAGGCTCCTCGGCAAATATGCTCGGCAGGAGATATTGGGTGCAAATAACCAATTTTGATAAGCTCGAATCGTCTATCGGAGGTGCTTTCCAAGGCCCTTCAGGCCAAGTCGTGAGTGGTCGCCTCCTCGGATCAGACACCAGCTCAGGTCGGATTCTTGAAACTTACAAGCAGGAAGCTACTCGCCATCACTAGCCAACAGATGGCAGACAACTCACCATCGGATAGGAATCAATCGGCCGATGGAGGGCACAACACATGTCCTCTAACACCTGACATGCCTTGATGTGATGTACAGGTCATGGACAAAACCCACCTAAAACCCAGTTTAAGTAGCAACCTATAAATAGAGTGCATTTATTACATTCAGGTAAGCATGCTCCTTCCCAACTAACCAGCTTCTATTCTCTGCCGAGCAACGCTTGCTTTGAGTGTCAGAGAGCCCTTGTCTATTAACTAACCCATTCCCTTCTTGCCTTTGAAGCGTCCCTTCTCTTGTTACAGGTCCACACGAACAGGTAGAGACAAGCAAGGAAGAGCTATCCACCGTGCACAGCCGCACGTGATGTTGATCCGCCGCCATATTACAGTAAGTATCAACACCAACATTGAAGGAAGATTGAAAATTTTGAAAAATAAAACTTTGAAACTTTTAGAAAGGGAAACTATCCTCAAATTTAAAATTTTGAGCTGATTAAAGTGACTTTGAGACTTCAAATGCTCGTCCCTTGCCCTTCGTTTGGTGATTGGGAAATCTGAAAGAGAGGAGGGAGAGAGTGCCGCGAGAGAGAGAGAGAGAATGGGAGTGGGAGAGTGAGTGTGAAAGAAAGGGCAGGGGAAATAAATAGAGGGAAAGTTTTGTGGTTTTCAAGCTGGAAACCATGTCCAACATATGGTTTTCAAGAGGAGATTCATTCAGAAATTTTAGAAACTAGTTGGTTTCAAAATGGAAAATGAAATAAGTTTAATAAAGGTAATCAAAATTTGTTCAAAAGAGTTAACAAAATTCTAAAATCCACTTATGAAAATTTTAATAGACTTTAAAATTTTAGATAACTAACAAAGTAGTTAAAAGTGAAATTGATTAGAAAAAAGCGTCGCAAAATGATTTGATAAATTTTTAAATTGTGATTAGGCACACTAATTATACTCAATAAATCTTTGGGCGTTGCATATAATTTCGACCGCATTATCCCAGGCTTTTCTAAAAAGTACAAAAATGGCCTTCCGCGGTGCATAACTTTTCAATTTAATAGAAAAACAAAACAATCATATAACATTTAATAATCAAGTCCTTAATTTTTTTTAACATCGATTAATATTCATTAAGTAAACATGAATCAAACATTTTTCTTATTAATCAGAATCATGCCTGCATATATATTTTTCGAAATTGAAAATGGGAATCGGCACATAAATATTCCAAACATTTAAAGACTTATACTATTGAATAAACAGACTATCACTGGAGTCCTGGACCCCCCCAGTGACCACTATTGAATAAACAGACTATTCCAAGCATTTAAAGACTTATACTATTGAATAAACAGACTATCACTGGAGTCCTGGACCCCCCCAGTGACCACGACAACTCGTACACATCTTATATTGACACCTCAATTTAAGCATCAAAAGAATTTCCAACACTAGTATAAATAGCCCTTCTCATCCTCTAGGCATAATGCAATTCAAAATTGAATCTCTTGTATAATCAATCTCTGCCATAATGGAATTGCAATTTTCTGCAATTTCTTATCAAGTCAAAACAATTAAGGAAACGATGTTCGCGTCGGACATCGATCCTTACTCGCTTCTTGCCCCTTCCGCCTACGACACTGCATGGCTGGCCATGATACCATACCATGATTCCCACAATCCTTGCAAACCCATGTTCAAAGATTGCTTGAAATGGGTACTTAACAACCAAAATGAACAAGGATTTTGGGGAGAGTGTGATGGCCATGGCAACCCCACCATTGAGTGCCTTATTGCCACTCTTGCTTGCATTATTGCACTCACAAAGTGGAACCTTGGGGTTGGGTTGGTAACCAAAGGTACGTGATTTTCAGTACATAATTTTCACAGATTTCATACTAGAAAATACCTTTTTGAAAAATAAAAAAATAAAGAGAGAGCAGCTGACACCAGTGAAAACTAACACATTCTAACTAATTAAGATGACGCTCACTAAAGATCGCATCCCATGCCTTTCCAAAACGCCCACTCAAAATACCTGTATTATATATATTACTTTATATATATAGTTTATGAATGTTTAATTATATAAGAATTAAACGGATTAGTATATATTTAAATTAAACTTATAAATTTTACAGTACTACGAGATTGTCACTACTATTTTATTTTTGCTCATACATTGCCAAAAATGAACTTATTATGTAATAATACCAAATACGAGTAGATGGTTAAATTTTCTATCGATAAAATTATTTAAAACTAGGAGAATTTTCATCGAAGTGTTAAATGTGTGCAGTATTAATTTTGTGTGATTTCCTGTAGACTCTGATTTAAAAGTGTCGTACCAAACGATACGTCCAAGTTTCCTTTCCAGCCGCAATTTCGCTTTACTGGATTAGTCGTCTAGTCAGATTTATTTATTTATTTATTGTGGATGTAATAGTCGTCCAGTGTATTGTACCATGCATTTGCAGGATTGGCCTACATTGAATCGTCAAACGCAGAGAACCTTCTAAGAGAAGTCAAAGATCATTGTCCTCGTTGGTTTGCGATCATTTTCCCTGGAATGCTTGAATTTTCCCAAGGAGTTTGTGATCTTAAAATCCAAATTGAAGAATCTGTGGTTTCAGACATATATTCCCACAGGCAATTCATTCTTGAAACGTAATTCATCACCTTAGTTTCTTAATCTCCATATATATACACACACACACAAAAATACAGCGGCAAAAGGGAAATAAATATATATTTGCGTGGACATGTACTCAAACTGAATTTTTTAAAAATTTTAGATATGTCGTTATCGTATTCCTACTGAATTTGAAAGATGTTTTGCTTCCATTAAAGAAAAATTATAATTATGCTGACCTTCATTAAGGATGCAAATATACTACCATATAGTCGCTCAATTTTAGATAAAGTTTTCAGTTCTGTCACTTGGCAGACATGTACATACATATTTATGGTTGGTAAACATGTGAGGATGGCCTACTGATCATATTTATGATGTTGATATTCATGTAGAGAGGGACTCGTCGATGGCCATCACTACCCACCATTACTATCGTATCTTGAGGCCCTTCCTGCTCCATATATTATTGATGAAGGAGAAATAACGAAGCACCTTTGCGAAGACGGCTCTTTGTTCCAATCTCCCTCCGCTACGGCACGTGCATATTTGGCCACAGGAAACGCAAAGTGCTTGCTTTATTTACAATCACTTGCTCAAAGATGTTCCAACATTAATGGCTGTGCCGGTTAGAAAATATTAGACTTCTTATGATTTGATCATACGACATGACCTTTTTTCTTAATCATGTGTACCATGTTTATTCTAGTCATTACGCAACTCTATATATATACACATATAAATAATATAGACATTCTACTATTTTCTTCAAAGGTTTGCTAGCGTAACATTTATAAAAGATAAAAACATAACATGACAATTAGCGAACAAAATATTGATGCTAAAAAAGTATAACATAATTACAGGATGATTAAACTTTTTAGTGTTATGTCCATCTAACATCAATATTATGTTAATGACATTTTATGGTGGCAACCGTAAAAAAACTTTATATATGTATATAAAAGAATTCTTGCAGTGTTGCACGCACGTGATACATACACGTACGACATGATATTTATGTATATTATAGACAAATCTATTTTATATATGCAGTTCCCAGCATTTATCCCATAGATGAAGAGCTCATAAAGCTTTGCCTTGTCAACCACGTGCAACGTTTGGGGTTGGCTGAGCATTTCAAGCTGGAGACTGAACAAGTTCTCGACCAAGTTCACAGGTAATTAAACCAAACCATTTGCATAAGACTTTCAATAAATTGATGTGTGGATCTCATCTAAGTCAACTAATATTTTTATTTTACCTCTATAAACAAAAGTAAAGCCTTTATGAAGATGCTACTTAAGATGATCTCTATCGTTCCTTTTACCCATAAAATAAAGTGATACCAAAGAGGCGTCATTATTTCTTTTTAATTAATATTTATATCAAAAAAATGGATGCATCTGTCATGAGTATTGTTTAATATTTTATGAGAATGTTCTTGAACTCAGGAATTACATGATCATAAATCAAGAACCAAGTGTAGAACCTTACCATTCAGCCACATCAATACAGCTACAATTACTCAAAGATTGCTTAGCTTTTCGGCTCCTAAGGATGCATGGCTATCAAGTATTTCCATGTACGTACGGCTTTTTACAAATTTCTACATACTTTTTTTTTTCTGAAATTTGTTACTCTCTTATCAATTTTAATGTACTAATTTGCATATATGTGCTTCGTTCGCAGGGAATGTCTGTTGGTTTTTATATAACGAAAAAGTTAGAGATCTTATAGAAAACAACTATGAGTACTTCTCCGGTGTAATCCTTAACGTTTACAGAGCTACGGAGCTCATGTTTCCTAGAGAATTTGAACTTGAGGAAGCAAGAACATTTACAAGAAAACTACTAAATGAGAAATCCAATTTGTTAGAGGCTGGAGATCGAAATCCATTCCGTAAATTGGTAATTAATTTATTGTTTCTTGATAACATTATCAGTTCAAGCTACCCCATATATATATATATATGAAAATGATCAAACGGGGACAACATAGAGACTTTTCTTTATTAAAAAAAAAAAACAGAGCAAATGGGAGTGATCAATTAGTTTCAACGACCTTCTGCACATCTCAACTAGGATTACACTCAAAGGAAAAATCTTTTTCCATAAATAGTGCCCCCTTTGAACTTATCAAGGGGAAAAAAACACTTTAGTGCATTGTGTTTCTAGGGAAAAAAAAAATAACTTTGTTATCCTGTGTTTTTGTTTTTATTAAAATATATCCGATCAGGTTTTAAAAATAACTTTGGGAAAAGGGACACCCTTCGTTCTCTTCTTACCTAATTGTTCTAGAGTTAAAAAAAAAAACACAGATAATATTTTTACTTATATTTTCTGTCTTTTTGTCATGTTGAAGACCAGAAAAAAGAAAAGATGTATGTAAGGGATACTAATTTCTAAAATAATTTTTTTTGAAATGTGAAATTACTATTTTAAGATTATCAAAACACAAGGTACTTATCAACATAATTTCTTCGAAATAGTGAACAGTATTCCCTTATTAAATAAGTAAAAGTGAAAAAAGAAAACACACAAACTTTTTCAGTCGGAAGGCAAACGAACGACAAAATAAAACATTTGAGCTAGGAAAGAAGCAACTAAAATGAAAAGAAAAAGAACTACAATTTTCATCTACTTCTTGTGAAAAGGAGATTTGGTTAAATTCCCAAAACCAGCCCAAAGAAAAAATCCCCTTAAATTTAAATACACTTATGCAAAAATTATGTTTATATATATATATATACAGGTAAATGATTTTTTGACATTTACATGTATATATATACATATATGTATGTATGCTTAATATTTATGTTTGGATCGATAATTGTAAATTAAGCTGCTTGAACTCTAATATTGCGGCCATCATCACTGAAAGGCCTCTTTTTAATAAGTGAATTCGAAAACTATTTGCTTTTAAAATATTAGTATTTGAATAAGTTATTTTTAAAAGTATTATTTCTAATTTATAGAAAAAAATTACGGCCTAATTTACATTTTTTAGCATTAATGAGACTGATGGAATATGAAATCGCAGTCTCGCAGATATTGCGACATAACAATTAAAGAAATTAGTACGAAAGTAATGCTCAAAATGTAGGCTTTTATAGTCCCCCGGGCCCCTTTTTTTTTCCTTTAATTGCCCATATATATTTTGTTGTTTCTTTTTCTTATCGCCAAAACTTAATATATACATCCCAACTAAACAATATATAAGGTGTGTTTCGTAAATAGATTCAAATTAGTGATTTGATTTGAGTTAGTGTGATTTGAGTTAAAATTTGAGTTTGTGATTTGAAATGTTATCCAAATTCATGTTTAGATATGTATTTAAGATTTAATCTGAGTATGGAATAAAATTAAAATTTGTATTTGAAAATGTAGTAAAAATAGTTTTTGATTTATTAACAAATCTAATAAAATCTTAACGTTAATGATCCTAAAAAAATATGCAATAATGATCTTAATTTAATCCTCTCTTCACTAGAAATACAATGAAAAAGAATCATATCAATTGGATATCAAATGAAGAAGTTATGATTTTTTTCTCAAATATAGGAGAGAATTTTTAATGGAGTATCTGAAAGGGTGGTGGGAACCATTAGTAAGAATTACTTTTACTGTAACATGTAAAAGCTTTATACTTTAGCAATTTTTTTATTGTTACTGTAGCATGTGAGAGCTTTATACTGTTCATAACTGAGTTTATGATGGGAACCGTTGCCAAACAACCGGTTAGTTTTTACTGTAACAAAGATATTTAAGTATTAAAAGTTTAGGGGGAATGAGAACTCTGAAAACTTTAAATCACAGTTTATGGCCCATTTGTTTCGATACTCAAATCACAGTTCGAATCATTTTGCTATAGTATTTTCTATCACAAAAATTTAAATCTTCATTCAAATACTCTATTCAAATACTCGAACCAAACAGACTCAAAGGATTTTTGATACTCAAAGGATTCGGATTTTTAAAAAAACAAACATATATCTAAAGGATTCTTGATACTCGAATCTAAATTTGAGTCTAAATAATATTCGAAATAAACAGACCCATATTATTTGACTACGATAAAGAATTCACATGATTTTACATGAGGTGTCTACTAGTTAAAAGAGTAATATCCAATGATTACCTATAATATTTATATATATAATGAATAAATTGCTGACGACAAAGTTGCTGCATAGATTGAGGAGGAGCTGAGTCTTCCGTGGATGGCTCGATTGGACCACCTGGAGCACAGACTTTGGATAGAAGAAAGTGAAAGCAATGCTCTTTGGAGGGGAAAGTCCTCCTTCCAAAGGTACAAATAAAAATTGGTTTATTCATCTCTGACAAGCAAAATAATATGGTTTTTGTATAAATCCAAATAGTTCGTTGACATCATCTACAACTAACATATGATCTTTCAAATTCCAACAGGTTGTGGAGCCTTCATAATGACAAATTAGTTCATCTTGCCAAGCAAAACTATGAGTTGAGGCAGTTTATCTACAAGACTGAATTGGACCAATTGAAAAGGTACACATATTTTTTAAGTAATAGTGAAAGAGAATAACTGATATTCAAGACCGTTAGTACATCCCAACTAGGTTGGCATCTACTAGTCAACTTATACTTTATTAAATTTAAAAGGTACATATATATATATATATATAAAAGTTGAGTGTCTAGTTCCGTATACTAAAACTTAAGTATAAGTCTAATGCATCGATGATATATACTATGTATAAATACATAGCACACGCATAAAACAAGAAGCACATAGATATAGATACACTCAGGTGTATAAATACACGCGCACACATAGATTTGAGTATTTTTGTGTGTTCATATGCTTTTTGTTGTCTTCTATGGAGAATAGGTGGGGGAAAGACTATGGACTTAGCGACATGGGATTTGGAAGAGAGAAAACTACCTACAATTATTTTGCAGTAGCTGCCACTTGTTCTCTGCCTTATGATTCCGATGTCCGAATGATAGTTGCAAAGAGCGCCATAATAATAACTGTAGCTGACGATTTTTTCGACATGAAAGGCTCTTTGAATGAGCTCAGAAGCCTTGTTGATGCAATTGCAAGGTACCTATACATAATTCTTTCGTCCAAAGAAATTCTTATCATGAATAAATAATGATAAGTTAATCATACAACATTTGCAGATGGGATGCCAAGGGCTTGTGTGGTGATGGTAAGATAATTTTTAAGGCTCTTGATAATCTTGTCAGTGAAATGGCAGCCAAGTACCTTAAACAACAAGGAAGCGACATAACGTGTTGTTTAAGAGATATAGTAAGTTTTCTTGCTTTTCTGATTTAAGTTTTGTGATATTTATGATTTTATAACTCCCTTTCGAGTTCATAAGAAAGGTAACCCTTTATGTTGAATGTTCTCCAAACTATACTTTTGAATTTCAAATTCATATTAAGTTTGTACCTTTTCTTGGTTGATGACCTCTAAATTTAACGAATTTGTCCTTCGCAATTTTTTTATAAATTGTATGATATACTAATTGATAGATTACTCATTACAACTTAGCTCAAAGTTATATTTTTATGACTTTTTTCATTTCTTTATATATTACACTTGTTACAAGATTTTGTAAAGGTTAAATTTGTCGATTCCAATATGAAAATCAACTGCCAATCTTTAGAAAGTACAAGAATGACATGAATTTGAACTTCGAAGGTATAATCTTAAGAATATCCAAATTGTAGGATTTTTTTTATAAAATAAAAATATAAAGTATAACATAAAAAAATAGCTCTTAAATATAAACTCTACTTCGAACCAAACGTTTGATTTTTGTTGTTTTTCTTTTTGATTTTGTTTGATATAGTGGCATGAAACATTTCTTTCATGGCTTGTGGAATCCGAATGGGGTAAGACGGGCAGCATGCCATCAATGGAAGAATATCTTCAAGTTGGAATGATATCCATTGCCACTCACACCCTAGTTCTCCCAGCTTCATGTTATTTGGAGCCAAGCTTACCCATTTCCAAACTCCGACCACCCGAATATGAAGAGCTTACAAAGCTACTCATGATTATTTCCCGACTGTTGAATGACGTGCAAAGCTACGAGGTAGCCATCACGAATTTTGCTTCCATTATTAATACAAAATTCTATATACAATAGTCTAAGAGCCCGTTTCGAAAACTTATTTTGAACCAAAAAGTTTTGATTCAATCTAAGTTTGTTACTATGTTTTCGCTCTTAAAATTTAAATTGCTATAGTGTTTAAATTTAAATTACTGGTTCCTTGCAGAGAGAAAAAGATGAAGGCAAGCCAAACTCTGTTTTACTCCACTTGAGAAACAGCCCTGATGGGGCAAACATCGAAGAGGCAATCTCTTACGTGAGAGAGATAATAAACAAGAAGAAAGAAGAGTTCCTAGAGCATGTTTTGACAGATGGCTTCACAAATCTGCCTAGAGAATGCAGGCATCTTCACCTCTCTTGTTTGAGAGTTTTTCAAATGTTCTTCAACTCTTCAAACCGATACGACTCGGAGACCGAACTGCTCGATGACATTGCCAAAGCAATCTACATTCCTCCGCAAGTTCCATCCTCAAATAAGAAGCCAGCCGGCCCTGCAAAGCCAGTACCATTATCCCTTCCTATGGAACCAAATATGACGAAACGCTCAGCCATCAAATTATGTTACAGCTTTGGCAAGCCAGCCAAGAATTTCATCATGAATAGTTTGCCTGTGCGTCAGTTTTCTAATTGCCCAACTTCGACAATCGGCGATCTGAAGACGACGACAATAATGCCTTTGAAATTCCACATCTGCTTTGTTTAAACATATTTTCTGATCACTTAGTAGTAGTAGCTAGTACTATTATCTTAAGGGTTTGTATTTGAATTAAAATAAGTAAAACGCTATATGTCAAGAGGCCGTTGGACCAGAATTACAGCTTTTTAATTGGGAATCATTTTAATCCGGTAATTTAATTGACCTGCCCAACATTGTGATCCAGTTGACCTGCTTTATAGCATTATTATCCGACTGTTGGCAAGTACTTAGATGAGTTTACATATAGTAAAATTAAAACATAGTTATCACGATTTACACGCTAACACTGATTTATAAACACATCGTTTGACCCTTTTTTCGTATTAAGCAATAAACTAGTCTAAGTAGTGGAGCTTCTTCCACTATCAAGTTTCCAATATGTAGTATTTAATTGGATGATCTTGCCACTTTATGTCTGTATATGAGTGCTTTGATCTTGCACTAAATGCTACTATATTTTTTTAGGGCCAAGTGATTTAACTTTGCTTTCTTTGGTCAATAACTACTGGATCAAATAACATGCGCAACAAGGCTGGGACACTTGTGATTCTTTTTTATTAGAAAAAAAAAAATGGCATAAACAGAACGTGGGTCTTGAATTTTAAAGGACACAGATTTTGTAACGCGCCTTAATTCGGACGTCTCAGATATCGTTACATACTTACATTCATACATGCTTAAATAATTAAACTCATAGATAATATCAACTCAATCGTACTATAGATTTTAAAAGTACTTAAACTTACATTACCAGGATCCATTCATACATTTTTTTTTTAACTTAACGTTGTTTCGAAGAACATAGTTTAATTTTATTCCATAACATAATTTATTCGTTTATACTTAAATTATTCATGAACTTATTTAATAATAATTGATAATCAAATAGTAAAATCAAGACTTATTAAAATCTCACATTAAATCACTTTGATCATCACATCTTTGAAATCCACTTATTCCCACGGTTCGGCAGGCCGAACTTGGGACTTCGGCAAGCCGAACAACATCGGCAAGCCAGAGCGTCTTCCACCGGCAGGCCGGCAGAAGCTTTGTAATTCGGACCGAAAATTCATCCAGGTTCGGCAGGCCGAAAAATAGATCGGTCGGCCGATCTTCTGGTCTTTGGCAGGCCGGACACGGAGTTCGGCAGGCCGTCCGAGACCAAATTTACTTTAAAAAATTAAAACGTTCTAACTTTACGTAAAATATAGCGAAAGTTCATATTTCATAAAAAATGATAAAATAACTTATAAAACCATAATATAAGTATTCTTAAAAAACTCAACATATAATATGTTCAAAATATATAATTTTATTAAATCATAAATTCATTTCTTCTTGGCGTGCTTCCAGTTACAATTCATCGTTCATGTTGCTCACACGCCGTTCCATGTCCTCCACCTATTCCATGACTCTCTTACCCTTATCTGCAACATGACATATAAAACATGAATAAGCTAATGCTTAGTAAGTACATAAAATTCTCACAATTTAAAACATTTCATAAACATCATCATCATCATCATCATCATCGTATCATAAAAGTGCCTTTAGCACAATTTCATAGAAACATATCTTTCATAATATTGACCATTTTAAAATTTATCTCATATATATATTTTTTATTCTTAAGGGCCCAAGTGTTGCACCATAAACATCATCATTGGCGCGCCGTCATGAGAGGAGAAGGGTAGCTAATCCCAAACCAAACATGACATCATAACATATCATTTTATAACATTGGGTGTGCAACACTTATTAGGTGATACATATATACATAATTTTCATACTTTGAAACATACCATAATCATCATACATGCATAACTTTAAATCATGAAAAACTTTTCATAAAAAATCCTTTAAGAAAAATCATCATAAAATCATCAGGAAAATCCTTGTAAACATATCATTAAACCTTGAAAAAGTGTCATGTTGCAGGTGAGAATGTACTTACTTTATCGATAGCTTACTTAACCTTAATATTGCACTTGGTGATGACACCGCGGTCTCGTTGTGCTCGCTTCCTTAAGTGTCCATGCCATACATCCATTTTAAGATGCAATAAAAAAAATCAATACTTATCATAAAATATCCATACACTCATCTCATATTTTAAATATTATTCAAAACCCTACATCTAAACATAATTATCTTTTAAATAAAACATTTTCGAACAATTAATATATTTATATTGTAATTCAAAACTTCATACAAGCATCATATTATCATGCATGAAATTATTTTTATTATCATAAAATCTTTTAAACATACATAACATTTTATAATAAAAAAAATCCAGAAATAACATTTATTAAAACATTTCATAATCATAAAATACATTCATCTTACATACTCATACATAAGCATAATTAACAACTTTTCACGAAAACATCATTCTTTACCTATTGAATAATCATTACATTTTTCATACCTTCAAAATTAAACAGTAACATTTTACTGTGAGGGGTAGAAGACAGAAATATTCATTTTTCATAAAACGTTAAAATGACATAAAACGTGAAAAGACATCACACATAACAAAATACAATACCTAAAGAAGACATTGTAGACGAAATTTGAAGAGGAGAACATCTTTTTACATTTACCAAAAAAAAACTGAATTCATACCTTGAAGTTTCTTCTCGAAATTCTTGAATTCGATCAACGAAACAAGACTTCTCTCTTTTTTTTTTTTTTTACAATATGCTCAGAAAATTTCCGTGGAAGAGAAAAAGAAATTTCGTGAGGAAGGGAAGAGGAAGAGAAGTGAAAGAATGTCTCAGAAATTTTTTTGAGAGGCAAAACGTGTGAAGGAGAGAAAATAATGAAAAAGGAAACGTTAAAATTTTTAACGCAATAAACACCATAGATGGGAATTCAATTCCCTTCATTAAGTCAGAAAAATTCTGACTGTTGGGGCGTGACGTGAGGCGTGAGAGGAGGAAAAGAAAATAATGAGAGAACGTCTCAGAACCAAGAAAAATTATTTGAGGAAAGAGCGTAAAAATTTTTTTTTAACATAATGTGTATAATAAAGAGTCATTACTCTTCATTAAGTCAGAAATTTCTGACTATGAAGAAGGTGATTGGCGTGGGAAAGGAGGAGAATAGAAAAGGAAGGTCAAACATCATCAATCTTACCTTAACTTACCTTCTAAAAATAGGAAACCTCTTAATATAATACAAATCTATTCCTTTAATTTCCTTAACTGATAAAAACATTCCATTATTATGCCAATTAATCACATTAATTCACCCAATTAACGTAATTAACTCAGTCATAACTCTGGAGAGATTTCTGCTGACTGTTTGTCAGCCTTGTTCGGCCTGCCGATTTTCCCTCTTCGGCCTGCCGATTTTCCTTCTTCGGCCTGCCGATCTGTCATTAAATGCCATAACATAAAACATTCACACATCATTGCATCATAAATAATCATATATTTATAATTTCACATGAATACTAGAGCACAACGATTCCATGCGGTCGTCACCTGTCACAAATCTTGACATAAAATGTTAGTAACATGCACATCACATATCATATCATATAACGTTATTTATTAATAACATTCCTTAATAGCGTTACTAACTTAACATGGTCCGTTATATAAAATAGGCGGGTGTTACAGATTTGATCATGCATTGTATAAAAAATTTAAAAAAAAAATACTGTCTTCTATGTGCCAACTAAATCCAATTAAAACCACCATTATTAGAAAAAATAACTCTCACTTTTTCTCTCTTTTTTCCAATATTTTGTCTTGCTGGGGCCTTGGGACAAAAGAGCATGCTAGAGTCAGAAAATCGAATTTTCCCGTACCAAATATGGTCCTTGATAACAATTTATGCCTTTGTCGATTGTTACAAAACAAAACAAAGGGGTGGCCTTGACAGTTATTCACACACACTGTGACGACCCACCTTTTTGGACAGTCACTTTACTTTCTTAAACATCATTTCATAGATAGTAATCTTACTTACTTAGTAAGAAAAATACTGAAATAATTTTTTTTTTCTTTAAACGTTCTTTAAAACTGATGCGACCTCTGTCGCATTTCAAGTTGAGACCTCGCTCAACACTTGCCCTTAAAATCATTTCAAATTGTTTCTTAAAACTTAATAAGAAACATTTATTAAATCATAGCTTAAAACTTTACTTTATAATTACATAAAACAGTTCGTAAACTGTATATTAAAACTTTTAATACAATTCTTAGAACTTTGATTTCTTTAAACTTTGAAAACACAACATTAAACAATGGAAAACATTTTCTTTACGTAGCGGAAGCAAAACCATGATGGTATCTATACCCAAATCTTTGCATCTATCCTCCGCAGCACTCCGCTCTTCTAGCGGGTCCTATTGGTCACCAATAAATTACCTACAGCATGAAAAACTTTTAATGAGCTTTCGCTCAGTAAGTTCAAACATATTCTCACAAAGCATTTAAACATGCTTTAAAACTTTTCTCATAAAAACCTTTCTCTTGAAACATTCTACACAAACGTTTTCTATAAACATTTCTGAAAACGTTTTTCATAAACGTTTTTCATAAAATATTTCTTAAACGTTTTTCTTAAAACGTCATTCATAAACCTTTTCTTGAAAACATGAAATGTTTTTCATAAACATTTAATGTAAAACCTTTCTCTTAATGACTTTCATAACATAACATATAAATATTTCATAAAAAGGCATTCAAGCAACATGAGAATGCATGACTCCATTTATGCTCAATTATTAACTTCAATTATGAGCATTTTATGAACATACTATAAACTTAAACATTCCTTTCTTTCTCAACCTTTATTCTTGTTCCTTAACTTTCTTTATCTTATAACCTTCATTTTCCTTACTTTACTTTAGTGTTCGTACCAACTCATTAATCATGAGATCATAAACATGATGCTTCCCTTGTGGAAGACTTGAGACCATGAAACATTGAGGTCTTGTACCTCACCTTTAGGAGGTCAAACTTTAATTTTACTTTCATTACCTCGTAACAAAGAGGTTGGTACAACACTTTCATTTTATCTTTACGTTACCTTCTTATTAACTTTAGTGAGCATTCCAAACTCATTGCATAACAAATGCAACTCATTGCATAACAAATGCAACGTAAAATGCAAACACATTTTGCTAATCATAATTTGTACTCTAACACTTATTGCATAACAAATGCAACGTAAAATGCAAACACATTTTGCAAATCATAACTTGCATTCTAACACTTATTGCACAATAAATGCAACTTATTGCATAACAAATGCATCATGAAACTTGTATCTTACACTATAAAACATTATGCATTATCATAATGCAAAACATACTTTAAATACTTTGAAAATCATAACTTGAACTTTTAAAAACGTTATGCATATCAATATGCCAATAGACTTTAAACATAACAATTGCAAATTCATTGCAAATCCTTTTCTTACTTTAAAACTTTTTGCATAATAAATGCAAACATACTTTAAAAGAAACTTGCATAATAATTGCAAACTCATTTGCAAATTATATAAATAAGCATTTAAAAATCATTTACTTCATGCTGTAGGTGAGATTTGAAACTTACCCGAACTATGCTCTAGCGTTCTCTATTCTGTTCCTTTTCCTTCCATTAGTCGGCCTTTGTGTCCTGATCAAACGACAACCGACTTATTAGTTAACTTTCTTTATTGTCAACCCACCCGATTGATAATAAAACGTAAACATTAACCATTGTTTCCTTTTAACTTGACTAGTATACATTCGTTTACTGTTGTTTTTACTTAACCTTATAAACCATCGGTTTACCATTCCTTCACTTAGCTTTGTAACCCACCGGGGTTACTTTTCCTTTTAACCTCGTAACCCATCGGTTTACCTCTCGTTTATTTAAAAATCCCTTATTAAATCTCTAGTCTCACATGACCGTTACGTTACTTAACGTATTACAGAATATTTTTCGTCTAATAACGTTATGCTAAATCGGAGTGTTCAACTCCGTTCTAGCCGTTTTCTTAATAATGATGATTTTACCCTTAACGGGTTTTTTGTCACCCTTGTAACCTTATAAAACCTATTCTCACATAAAACAATGTAACAATCACTAATCATGCATTTCATAAATTTTTATGAAAGCATCTAAAATAATTTATTTTAAAACGGTTCATACTATAGGCGAGATTCCTACTTACTTGAACTCCAAGCTAAGTAGATCCAGTCGTATCTCACTGCATCTACAGTATGCGAAGCATTCTCTGCAGTGCTTCTCGAGCGACCATGAATGGCTAAGAATGCTTCCTGGAGATCATACATTACTGAAACTGTCATTTTGGACTCTGATACTGCTGTTTGAATTGCCTCGATCCGCATGCAGTCGATACCGGATGATTTTCACTGGAGTGAAATTAGCTTGAACGGAGGTCACCATTGTGTTCAGAGCATCGAAACGAGTCGGGAGGCGGTCTCAGATCTTCGATCGGAGGTCCGGATCACAAAAATCCAAAGTCGTCGTTGACCGACCGTTGACCGACTTTGACCGTCGTTGACCGGCGTCAATCGGGGTCCGTTGGCAGCTGGGCTCGGGCCTACCCCCCCTAAATCGACCCTTTTGAGTCCAATGGCGGTGTCAATTTCACCTAATTCTGCCTCTAACATAGCAGATCGTGAAGTACAACGTCGATAGAAATGGATGAGCTCCGATCTTGATTCTCTGATAGTGGTGGACCAAAATTGGTCGAGGGCTTTTGCTACCCATCCTCCTCTGAGTATTTCCCCTCACTCAATTTGAAGAAATGTGGCTGGTAAGAGTCAAAATGGAGGCTCCCGCGGCGGTTGACGGCGGCGTTGGCCGTTCTCCGTCGAAACGGGCTCCTTCCGTGCAATTGATCGAGGGGTTTTACTCCCCTTGATCCTCTGAACCCATTGGGAGGGGTGGTGTCGGCCACCTCCTCCGGCAAGGCAGAGTTCCACCATGGGGCGGCGGCGCACGACGGTGATAGGGGGTGGAGCAATCCGGCCGTTGTTGAGCTGCCACCAAGCATTGGTTTTGTTCCTCTCATCACGGTGGTCGTGTAGGAACAAGAATCACGTTGATCGAACGTCGGACGGTGAAGATATTTCGTCGGAAAGAAATGGGTTTCGTCGCCAATTTGGGCGGCGTTTTGGGCGGCACAGCACCTCGTTGGACTCAGCTCGTCGAGAGCTTTCCATTGGCGCGGGAGGTGTCGAAAACGGATGCCGGAATCTCGAACGAGATTTGAGGAGAGAGAGAAAGTATAGAGAGATACCTGAATTTTTGTGATAATTTTTTGATTTTTCCTTTTTTTCTTCTTCTTCTTTTTATAAAAGTATAAAAAGAAATTGTGGTCTATGCAGTCCAATTCTTATACTGCATTGCTCTAATGCTGTATAATTTTTCATGTTATTATACAGTATTTTTCTTTAAACTGTACTTTGTCTTAATATAATTCTTAATTTAATGCATTTTTAATGCATTAAAAATGTCGGGTGTTACATACACATATATATATATATTTGTCAATTATATATATATATATATATATATATATATATATGCATGTATGTATGTCACCGGAACTAAGGAAAAGCCACTAGAACAATTTTGATAATAATGTGCAATTCACGCTTATAGCCTTGTATGGACAAAATTTCGTCATGTTAACTCTCAAAACTATGTACAAGTTAAGGTAAAACTTTTTAGCAAAAAATAAACAACCTAAGTGTCCTTAACAACCAAAAAACAAAAAAAAAAAACAAAAACAAAAACAAAAACAACCTAAGAGTATCTCTTGAAGGGTATATTTTCATAAGCTTGGTTGAAGCCGAAGTTAAACAGTCATTAAGATTGTACGTGATTTTGGTCCTGTTGGTGTCGTAGGTCGTCAGTGTACTATATATTGCAGCCAATCACTGACTCTATGTCAAATCGTGACTCGTATAAATCGCAACACAAACCTTGTGTTTAGTCTACAATATAAAACTTTTACATATTACAATATAAAATAAAAAAATTAATATTTAAACTTTATTTTTTGTTCAAACTCATTTCACAAACATCTTAAAACTGACATAATCTTTGTGCTAACCTTTAACTGGTAGGACTGTACAAAAACCGCCCTGCACTCGCCAACCGCCCGCGCCCGTCCATCTCAAAAAAAGCGAGTTTACATTAGCAACCCACTGGTGGGCGGGTTCAAGGGCGGGTTGAACCCGCCTACCAATATATTCGATTGGCGGGTTTGGTTTTAAGTTTTTGAGGGCGGGTTCAACCCGCACCCGTCCGCCTATATATTTTTTAAAAAAAACTTATCATTTATTTGATTTTGTTCTTATTTTAGAGATGATTGAACAAGCCAACACTTCAAGCATGGGCTCGGCTGCCTCTTGACATATTAGAAATTGAAAATTCTCCTATTATTTTGTGAAGTGATCAAAATTCAAATCAAGCAAATTAGTAGAGAAAGCCCTAAAAGAAAAAGAACACTTGACTTTGTTCATCATTTCATTTGTAGCATTCTATTATTTTCGAACCCAGTGAATAGGCTTTAATTTTTTTGGACTCTTGACTTTATTTATCACTTTATATGTAGTTGATGTTTCTTGTTGCAGTGAATGATTATGTTTCTTAATTTGTACTTTTGAATATGGTCACTGTCTTTAAGCATCAAACTTGTTGGGAATGCTTTATGTATTATCATCTTATATTTTCTACAAATTTTTTTCACTTTCTAAAAAAAAGGTCCAAAAAATTACATTGGGCAATAGCATAGGTTTAAACCGCCTCAGCCCGCCCACTCCCGCCCGCAACCACCCAAAACCAAACCAAAACCGCCCGCCATGTGGTGGGCGGTTTGCGGGTTGGTTAATCGTCAATCCGCCATAAAAAAAAACCTCACTGCACCCGCTCAAAAACCATCAAACCGCCCGCCGTTCACCCCTATTAACCGGTTAAAATCAATAACGATGATCAACAATAACAATAACTGGGGGTAGATACATCAGTAATCATGATCTTAAAAGTTAATTGTGGTGGCCCTGGTGGAGATGTCATAATTAATGTTGGAATTCGATGTGATTTTAGGACATTGGCCAAATCCAACTGCGTTAATTAGGTCTTTTGTCACCTTTTCAGCTTTTGGATTGACTTTTGATATTTAAAACTTTACAATAATAGGCTATTTAAGAACATAGGTTAAATCAAAAATTTAACATAAAATTAGTTTAAAATTCAAATTTTATAAAAAAATATATTATAACAACAATTTTATGGTTTGAACTATGTTACCAAACACACTATAAATGGCATGCATATTCCACATTTAATAGACAAACAAAACTATCCCTAGACTTTTTTTTAGTCGTTTCTTTCTTCTCACTTGTTCATGTTGCCTTCGTAGTCACTCTGGCGCCATTGCCGCTCCGCCCCCTACACTGTCCATGTGAGACTCCTTCACATGGGGGAGATCTCACGTTGCTGTAGGGGGATCTCGTTGGATCTACCCATCCTTAGAGGGCCACAACGACAACAAAACCAAACCCCATAGAAAGTGGCTTGTGGATGAGAACCCTTGCATGGGATTTGCAACACCTCTATTTCAAACCTACCTCAAACTCTAAAACTCACAAAAAATGTAGGGAAATCAACAAAAAATCCACGATAGTCTGATTTTTTTTCCTCCCATTTTTTGGATTTTTTTGTGATTTTTGAAAAAATATTCTGGTTATAAAATGGGTATTGGCCAATCATGCTATATCGTCGTTGGTTGCTCAAATTTTTTATACGACGGTGGACTGCATCAAAGTACTACAGTAGGCTGCCAGCAGTCCCCGGATGGCAAACATCAATTTCTAAAAATTTATCTCGACGGTAGAATACCGACAATCGTTATTTAACTATTGTTGTTATCTTAATATGATATTATAGGAGCACGCAGTGGTATTTCTATGACATTTACTATTCAAACTTTTTTTTTTCATTATAAGTATCAATCAAGAATTTGGTGTGTGACATTTGTCAAGGTAGATAATGCCTTGTTGTTATAAAAAAAAATTATAATACAAACCAAATTATTGTTATGAAATTAAAATCTAACAAGATATTCAAAATATCTTAAAAATGTCCTCAATGACATAGTAATTATCTTAATGATATTACATATTGTATCATGTACTTACATAGTAATAATTTCAATGATACCATTTTGAGATATTTATAGAATTTTTACAAACTGAAATCATATTTTAATTCAATAAATATAATTGGACCAGTTGTCAGATTAATCATGTTGTTATTTGTTGTTCAGCAGGAGAATTGTGAGCCTTGTCTTTCTCATGTGGTGTAAAGCCCAGATTTACAGGCTGGGCCTAATATCTTCAAACTCTTAAAAAATTTGGGCTCCGTACCACTCGTGAGGATGTAGAGGCATTAGGTTTTAGGGAAAATTGCATTTCATGCTACACTTTTAAAAGTTGTGTTTATTTATACCACTATCATTCATTTTACATGTAAAGTTATGTCACAAATAAACAATTATGGTATTTTATTTGTAATATTTATAAAAAGTAAATTTTAAAAGGTAACGTTTTTGAAAACTTTCCAAATTCGGGGAATTTGCATAAACAATACATTTTAAGATTTACTTTTTTATAAACATCATAAATGTTTATTTGCGGCATAACTTAATATGTAACATGAATAATGGTGTGGCATAAATAAACACTAATTTAAAAGTATGGCATAACATGTAATTGTCTCTAAGAACTTGCACTCTACAATTTCTCTATTTAGATGTTTAGATATCCACTTAAAAGTGACAGAATTCAAACAAAATTGGACAAAACTAATGAGATAAGTTGACGATGAGTCTACTAGGATAGATACCTTTAAAGCATATGATGTTTTGCAAAGGACATAATTGTAAATAAATAAACAAAAATTTCTCATGATATTTACATGTATGTATTACTGAATACTTTATAAATATCATTAAAATTTCATAATTATTTCTGTGACCTTAAACATTATATATAAGTGTTACATACAAAAGGATAATATTTAAGAATGACAATTAAAATTGTCAGTAATATATAATTAATTATTCAATTAAAATATAAAATCTTTAATTAAGCGTTACTAGTGCAGGTCATTTCCATTAAGAATAAAACGGTCTTATCCAAACCATTAATGTAGTAAGTCATTAAATGAGTGCATTACACATAATAAGACTATATAGGACCAGGACATGATGTGATATAAATAGCTAATAAATTTCATTAAATATAGCAAGTTCTAGTCACATCGACCGATAGCTAGTTATATATAAGATGATCTTAATTCTAAGTTATTAGCAGATTCATATTTATGGATTTATGTCTTTTGATTTACTCGATATGGATTCAAGAATCTAATACTATTCCTTGTATTTTGGAGGCATAATGAAGTAAGTAGTCAGGAATGTTAATATTACAAGATGGAATTAATTTCTTCTCTAACAAGACACAGATAAATAATTCTCTTAAGTATTGATTCGATGCTTGAATAATAAGAGTGCTCAATTCATGATTAAGTTCATGAATGTATTATTCATTAGAGAGTCAGAGGCACTTAAGGATAAAATATAATTAGAGAGATTAACGGATTTTTCCTATATCTAATTATAAATTATTTACGAATGATCAATTCATATGCAATGAATATATCAAATAGACGACTCTATGAAATAAGAAATTATTTATGTATAATTTCAAAAGTACAATTTCAAGTATGTAGTGGAGCTACATTAGAATTAATAAAAGATTAATATATTAATTAAAGAGTTTAAATAATATATTGGTTTTATTGGAGGACTTGAAATTATGGGCCTATTAGTCACCCGCCATCCTTATAAGTACTGTTTGTGCAAGTGAAATTTTTGGTTTTTAATAATTAACTTAGAATTATGGAAATTAAATATCATTTAAAATAAATTAATTATGAATTAATTTATATTTATTTATGTAATATTATTATTTAATAAATAATTTATTATTAAATAATAATTAATTAATTTTAGAAGGCACACAATGGGTGGGTCCCATTGTGTATAGAGCCAATAGCATAAAGGAAATGTTCCTTATGCACTTTAAAGTTTGTTTACTAAGTTTCCATGTTTAGAATTTTCAATTTTGAATAAATGTGATTTAATCCAATTTTGAATATCCATTATTTAACAAGCTAATGGAATAGATGTCTAAATGTTTGTGAATATTTTGGAAAATCTCTGTAGTTTCATTTTATTTTAAAACTATCTAAACTTAAACGTATAATGACACCTAGATAATGTCATGCTGAGGAGAAAGATGTGGATCTCCATGGTAGCATTGCTAGGAAAGGAAGTTTGAACTCGAGTATGGTGTCATGTGAGAGAAAGTTTGATTCGAATCTCCAGTGATGTAGAGCAGTAGTGAGACAAGAGCCCGAAGGCAAAAGGAAGGGAGAGAAGGGGATAAAAACAAATGAAACCCTAATAGATTTTTTTTTTTTTTTGAATTTAAGGTAGGGGATTTGAACACTTCACTTTAAGTAGAGTGGAGTGTGGTTTTTATAATAACCCAACTTTTTCAAGCCGTTAAGTAACTTGTTTACACTTGATTTCTTAATCTTAATCTTACTTACTAGCAAGAGAAATACCGAGTAAATTTTTTTCTTAAAAACATATATAAAACTGTTGTAACTTTTGTCACAACATAAATAAAAGCATAATTTCAAAACATATACTCATCTTTTAATGATTATAAAGTTCTTCAAAACAGCAAAAAACAACTATAGTGGTATCCATAGCCCAACCATCGCATATGTCTCACAGCAATACTCAGCTTTTTAACCAGTCATATTGGGCTCTTTTAGAACTACCTATAGCATGAAAGAACTTGTAATGAGATTTTGCCCAATAAGTCAAATAAATCTCACCAAAATATAAAAACATTCCTTATAAAACTTTCTTCTTAAAACCTTTCTCGCAAAACATCTTTCATAGAACATTTCTCATAAAATGTTTTTGATAATTTTTCTCATAAAACATTTGTCTTAAAATTTTTTTCATAAAATATTTCTCATAAAATGTTTTTCTCATAAAACATGTCTTAAAATGATTACAAGCAACATCACAATGCATGATTCCATTTATGCTCTATTATAGTCATCATCCTATTCTTGTAACTTATCTTGAACTACAGGCCCATATATACATGCTAAAAGCATATGATTATCAAATACTGAGGTCATAATATAACGTAATATATTGCTCCCTTTGGATCAAGAGGTTGGTATGATACTTTTTATCTTAACTTAAAGAGCTAGCTTAGCGATCTTGTAATCTTAATGAACATATTACATGACATATCTAAATTTTTGAAATACTAAACATGACAACGCAGACATTTTGTAAATCACGATTTTGTCTTTAAAACATTATGTATAACGAATGCTAACATATTTCAAGCATATTCAAAGCATTTAAAAATTATTTTCTTCATGCCATAGACGAGGTTTAAAACTTATCTAAATATCGTTCTAGCGTTCCCATGTTATCTTTTTTCTTCTATTAATAGGCTTTATGTCTTGCTCAAACGACATTCGACTATTAGAAACTATACCAAGACTATGTTGTGGATTTATTTCTATACTTCTTAACTTGAAAGTTATATAACCAAAATTTCACATCTTGTTAAATGGTTTCACTACTTAGCGTGACATGAAACATTTCTCATCTTAGGGTGTTTGGCTAATTTGGAGGGTTCAGGGTTCATTTTAGTCATTCTTGGTAGATGACCATTTAAATCTTAATGGGTTTTTTGGAAAATCCCATATTCTCTTGAGCTTTAAAATCTCTAATTACTCATATTCTCATAGCATTACAAAACACCAACTTTACATTGTGAAAAATTCAATTCTATATAGTTTTACGATTTTGGCCCAAAACACAAAATAATTGACATTTTTCTCCCCCACAATAAAAAATAACCATCTTATACTAAAACGTCTATTTTTCACAAGGATTAAAACTTACAAAAGCTCCTTGGTCAAACTTAAACAATTTCAAAATGTTTTTCTTATTTTACTATTTCAAAATTTCTTGATTAAATTAATGAAATCCGTAACTTAAAATCCGTACAAAATTATTAGAAACCTTATTTCACAAACCCTAACAGTTTTTATGAGATCTACAACTTTCATGTTTTAACTTTTTACAATATCATTCATTTTCATGGAGATTGAGCCATTTTTCAAAATAGACAGAATCAAAATTCCTCTTTTTTGGCTTGTTCCAATCAGAATTGGAGAAAGATTTCTTCATAAAAGTTGTTCGTCTTAATGATTCCAATAAATCTCATGTTAAGTTTGAAACTAATTTGGCCTATAAGTGCCTCATACATTTAATCTTTCAAAAATTCCCTTAAACACACATTTACACCATAAAAAAATCTTGGCTTATTTTTCTTGAGTTTAATTTCATTTAAACCCTTCCAAGCGTATCATTAGGTACTTAACACATAAAAACATACTATATAGTTTTTTATATGTCACAGTCCATAACTTACATCAAACATTTGATATGCATAAAAAACATAAACTTTAACTTAACTTGAGTAGCTAGAGTTTTACCTTGACAATCCAAAGTGTTTGCGTTCTCTTTTTGGCACTTGAAAACTCCAAAAATCCCTTGACATCAAATTCATAATATACGATAAAAATCTCATCCAAAACTTGAGCAAAACCCTAAAACACAATAGTAAAAGTTAGGGTTTTACCTTAAAACTCCTTAATCTTTATCTACAACTTTCTTGGTTGATTTGGAGGCTTAAATCATCAAAATTTTGAGAGAAAGAGACATAAGGGAGGGGTGGATTTGAGAGGAAGAAATTGGAGAATTTTTTGTGATTTTAGCAAACTTTTCTTTCAAGTACCCTCTTAGGTATTTATAATTGTCATACTAGGGACTAATTTACAAAGAAAAATTGTCCCATACACTTAGAAAATCCGAATGTCAGGGGAAGTTTGTAGATTTTTTTTCAACTTTTGATGTGTCCTATAAGTCCCATATCAATTTTTTAACAGTCTAAATTTACACTGTGCAGTATTTTTTATACTATCGGTATACTTTTCCTATACTGTTACAAGCTTCTATAAGATTCTATACCCTTCACATCCTCCACACAGTATAATTTTCATCTTATATAATACAATTGATATACAGCATGATTTTCATATTGTATAACCCTTATACTGTATTATTCTCATATTGTATTTTTGTACTGCTTAATTTTTATGCTGTATAATTTTTACACTTTGCTTAAGACTATGATATGATTTTTAATCTTATAAATCCTATATTTGCTCTTATAGAATTTATCACAAAAATTGAATTCAAACAATAATCCTCGTAATACTTATATTGCTCAACATAACTTTTAAATATAACACATATAATGTTCTAAGGACTTCTTAGGCATTACAGTTTTACAGTTACTCTTTGCTTACAACCACCCTCATAGATGTTTGTATCCTTCTATTCTTTTGAAAAATGATTAATGGAATAAGATTAAAAACTTAAAAAGATCAAATGTTCATGTACAATATGATAAGTCATTATAAGTTTAAGATTATATGCCTAATTTTTTATGTTTTAAATAGTATCTAACCAATTATGTTATATCAAATCATTTAATAAAAAGCATATAAAAAACAATTAGATGTTATCTCATTTGTTAAGTGGTGTATCATAATGTAATGGGTTAGACATCATTTGAAAAATCAAAATTGGAAGGATTTAAGTCCAGTCTTTAGCATAAAGATTGTGATTTTATGATAATATTCATCATCGTAATCAATGTAATCTGAAAACAAAGAACTCTATAACAATTACCTATCGGTAGCATAAAGATTACAAATTTATAATAATAAAATAAGATTACAAACTTAAATGATGGATTATATTTGTGTACAGTATGCAAACATGGCCATTACCATAAGGGTTGTAACTTTATTATAATGATCAATATTAGATATTGAAAAGGAGAAAATAACTAAATAATTAATTTCTAAAAAATGAACAAAATCATAATCTTATGAGAAAGTATGCGATTCTTCTAGGAGTGGCAATTTGGATAGTGTTTGTGTCAACCAAAATTGTGGAGTCGAGTTTGAGTTGACTCGCATGTTACTTGTTTAGTAAAAAGATTACTCAGACCCATATTACTACAATTACTATAAGAAATATAAGTATTACTTTACTTACTTAATCCGCTTAACTATACTTTACTTTGTAAATTTAGGTAATAAATATTATATTTTTTTACATTTTATTGAAGTAAATATGTTAAATATTCTTTTAAAACTTATTTACCTAGTATTTTTAATTAATAATTAATAATTTGAGTCAATTTTGTGTCAATCATGTCGTCAAGTTGAGTCGATTTTGAGTATGTTCTCGTATAGAACCCAAATTAACACCCCTAGATTCTTCAAATGGAGTTCTTAAATCAAATAGTTTATGTAATTATAAAAAAGATAATTGCTCTTTCTTTCTTTAAAGAAAAAAAAACTTTTTTTATACACAAGCATAATTATTTTTGTTTTTACTCAATTGTAAAATATCAGTTGGTCCAAATTAATTTGAAACCATAAAATTAAAGAAAATTATTTTAAGCCATTAACAGAAGAGAAATAGGTCTTATAAATGAGAAACCTTTTTATCCATTAGATTTGAATCTAATGGCGTAAAATAAATAAACTCATCAAACATTTAATGAGTTCAAACACACCATATTTAATTAAAAAAACCTAAAAACTAAAACTGAAAAAGAGCTTCAGTAATCACCAAGCTACTACTCTGTCGTTTACTGCCACCAGAATCGCCAACACTCCAAGAACGAAAAAGTTTTCGATCTGGGTGACCCACCTTTGTTTGCAACCAAAATAATAGTAGTGTGTTATAACCCACCAGTTTTGTGGGAAGCTTCCATCACAGTTGCGATTGGGGCCCCTCACGAGGGTGGCTATAAATCTATTGCGCTATGGTTCCATAGCAAAGGTCGCAAAGGTGGCTGCAAAACACAAAGGTCTATCATGAAAGTAGTGACCACTGTGGGTCGTACAAGTTGGACTAAGTTCGTGACCACTATGGACCATTTGTGACTTTGCTAATAGGACACTACAGTTCCCATCGTGACTCGCCTTGCCATTGGCCAACCTTGGAAGTCGCAACCCGCGACATACCCTCCACCATCAGGCCTCCTTCAGAATGGAAGTCCTAACCCAACCCATACCTCTCCCATCTGATCATTACCTCACGATAAATCTAACACCATATCTTGACTCTATCGCACCTATTGCGACAACGCTCGCGGCCACTGTCGTGCCTCGTCGTCGAGCCCCTACCCTCTCCACCTACCAACCCAACCATCGAGTTGACATCACTAGGTTGATAGTTAATCCCCCTTCTTCACCCGCCACCTCCTTCACTGGAAGCTGAAGCCAACAAACTTTGCCTAATATTTTTAAAGGTTTTTTAATTATTTTTTGGGTTAATTACATAATTATGCCTCTTAGTTTCAACTATTTCTCAAATTTTTCTTTTTTAAAAAAAAAAACTACAAGGACCCCGTTTAAATTTTTTAAAAAAAACTTATTTCAATGTTATCCCTATAAATAGAAAAAAAAAAGGTAAAATGACATAATTACCTCTAAACAGTTATGAAAAATATCTCATGGAAATAAAAACACAAAAAATCCTAAAACAAAACATTAAATTTCAAGAAAAAGTTCTCAAGTTTTATGACTTTTTAAATGTTAAAATATTTTTTAAAAATTTATAAAGAAGAAAAATATATTTTAAAAATAAACTCAGTCTAATTAAGGATATGTTTGTTAAATCTTTTTTTTTTCCCAAAAATTCTATGATGGATACAATTGAAACAAGTTTAAATCAAATGATACTTTTATAATTTCTTAAAACAGAGAGATAAGTTGAAAAATAGTTAACACTAAAAGGTATAGTTATGTAATTAGCCCCTTTATTTTTCACTAGTTATTTCAAAAATGAGGAAGTGAAAATTAAAAAAATAATAATAAGGTGAGGCTATGTTTATTTTTGTTTTTATGAATCTTAGAGTTTTAGCCATTAATTTTCAATCCGATGGTCAAAAAATAAAAAAGCAAGAGCTTTTTATTGATAAAAACTTTTTAGAGGGTTTTATCATAGTATTCCACTTTGTAAAATCTGTCTAACAAACAAATTTTTAAAGCAAGAAATTGTCTAACAGACAAAAAAAGTGTCCTTAAGTTTTACATCTAGGTGTACTTTTTTTAAGAGTTTTTAACGGACATTAGCATAAAGTTTTGAATTATTGAAAATGTAAACATTAACAAACTTTCTAAATTCAACATATATTGAGAAAAAAAAATTCAAATATATGTTTTTTACTATATATAAAAAATAATTTTTTTCCATCATTGTCTTCTAAACTTTATCAGACATTTACAATTTGTTTTCCAAACTTTCAATTTTGAAAATTTGAAAATTTGCACCCAAACTTTCAAATTTGTAGAAAATCACCCTCTTGTTGATAGTGATATTTATTTTTTGGGCAAATAGCTTGGCTGGTCTTCCAACCTTTTTAAAAAGGTACGATTTAGTTCCATCCTTTTTTTATTAATTGAGTCTAACTTTTTCAAAAATATGTGATTTGGTTCTCAACCGTTAATTTTAGACAGAAAAAATTGTTAGAATCATTTTTAATTCAAATTACTAATATACCATTTAAAATAATTTAAACATTAAAAAATTGATAAAAATTAAAACACAAATTTATTAAAAATATAAGAAAAAATAAAACAAACAACCAAAAACAAGATAAAAACAAAACACCTTCCTCTTCCTCTGATCTTCTTCTTCTTCTTCCTCGAATTGAACCAAACACCATAAACTCAATTTCAAAAGCTTCAAAACCATTTCTTTATAACTGGCAAGAACACAAACACACCCACCTAAAACCCCCAAATTCATAACCCTAAACCAAACTGTAAAAACACAATCGCAAAAATAATCAAAACAAATCGCAAAAAACGCTGCCATTATTGTATTGGAGGTGAGGTCTTGCAAGGTCAGAGTTGGATTTGTAGAGATCGACGGCGACAAGTCATTCATGAGGAAAGAGACGCAAAAAAAATTACAAAATACAAAAAAAAAAAAAACCTATCGCCTACCTTTGTCCACCGCCCCCCTCCTGTGCTAGCTGTAGCCCCTTCCTCATCGACCAAGCTCTGTCGCCATTGCAAAAAACCGTTGCACAACAAAGTTCCATGGCCAGAGCCCACCCCTTTCATGGGCCGAGTTGAGCTCAACCGATCTCTCCCACCATCATGCATGTCAACCCCTTACGGTAGCCAGCTTTCTTGTCGTGTGAGTCACCATGCGTTTTGGGCTTTTTTTTTTTTTTTGTCTTTTATTCTAGAGAAGTCACCTCCAATGGAGGTTTTGGTTTAGTTTTTGTTTTTGATCTGAGGTTAGGGTAAGTTTTTACTTTTGTTTTTTTGTTTTGTAAATTTTTTAAGAAATATTTATTGTTTTTTATGTTTTAATTTTAATTTCCTTAAAATATATTAGGTATTTTTCAAATGGTTAGACCCAGTTAAAAAAAAAAAAAAGATTGGGGACTGAATTGTACTTTTTTAAAAAGATTATGGATCAACCGAGCTATTTATCCTTTTTTATTAAAATTAACATTTAATTTTTACATGAATCATTACTTAATAACACAAATGATCAATTATATGTATTTTAACTTAGCTTTATTGTAAAAAAGATTTTTAATTAAGTTTTATTAAAGAGTAACCTGCAATATTGCACCCCAAACTATTTACTTTTTGCATAATATACCCTGAACTTTAGTTCTTGGCAAAATAGGTCTTAAACTTTACAATTATTGACAATTGAGGCCCAATAACTAACTAGTGTTAAAAGCATGAACGGCTTTAGTTGTGAGGTTTGCATACTAGTTTTTTTTTTTAATGATAAAGCTCGTCATTTTAAGAAAAAAATTTGAAGCTCAACATGTGAAAAAAAGAGAACAAAATTAAAAGTAGCCATTTGATATCAATTGCCAATTATTTCAAAGTTCAAGATGCATCTTACAAAAATTAAAAGTTCGAGGTGCAAAATGTAAAAAAAATAATAATATAAGGTACAATTGTGCAATTAACACTTCATCAAAGTATAGAGTTTTGACCCTTTTTTATTAAAAAAATAGAGTTTTGAATTAACTTTTTGTTAAATATAAATTTAGATTTACATTTAATAAAAAAAAAAAGACCTCTCGTGCTCTTAAATAACAACTCATATAAAAATAAATGCTATAAGGTATTTGAGAAGTGTGGTTAGAACTATAATTGTAATTTAAAACACTGTAGTAAATAAAAGCTATACACTGTAGTAATTTTTTGCTTACACTATTTGATAACTACAACCATAGTTTTAACCAATGTTGTCATACACCCTATTAATTTTATAAGATGTTTAGGAGAACGGTTTGAACTGAAAATATTAGTTTGAAAACTGTAATATATGAGAGTTCTATATAAATAGCAACTTATTGTTTTTATTGTAGCTGTTAAAAGCTTTACACTGTTTGTTGATTAAAATCGTTGTTCCAACCGAAATGCTAAACCCAAACAAAGGCTTAGAAGGAAACAAAAAAATCAATATCGTTATAAATTTGTAAGCTTACTAAAAAAATAACTATAAATTTCTAAGTCTTGATAACATTTGAGATTATACACACTAAAAGTTTTTTCGGCCACTCTTTAGCCCTTCGCCTCATATTCCTACGAAGTCTTCCTACATCGGCAGGTTTTTTTTTTTTTTTTGGTTTCAACAAGACTCTTTCGTCAAAATTAAAAGTTCAAAACGCAATTTGTAATTCTGAAAAGTCCAAGTGAAAAAAAAAAAGTATTTTGAATAAAATTAGTCACGTGGCTGCCAATCCATCTTCAAGAGTCAGCGGTTCTCGTCCTCCAGTCCAATCAGGCGCACAAGTGACTACCGAGAACTCGCATTTAACGAGGAATAAGGGGAATCCTCAGTAGTAGTTGCAGAAGCTTTGGAAGGTCCAACAATGGAGTAACAGCAAGAAGATACTCACCTCCACTACTGGGGCGACACGCTGGAGCAAGACTACTACGCCCTCCAAGGAGTGAGAGGCTCCACCTCCTACTTCACCTCTCCTCGAAGCCTCAAGCTCTTCACTCGCTCATGGCTTCCTCTCTCCTCCGAAAACCCTCCTCGAGGACTCGTATTCATGGTCCACGGCTACGGAAAAGACGTCTCCTGGACCTTGCAGGCCACCGCCATCTTCCTTGTCCGCCACGGCTTCTCCTGCTATGCCCTCGACCTCCAGGGCCACGGCCGCTCCGACGGCCTCCGCGCCTTCGTCCAAAACGTCGACCTCGCCGTCCAGGACTGCCTCGCCTTATCAATTCCATCAAGCGCGACTCCCGATTACGAACCCTAGAAGGCCATCGTCCTCCTCCTCCGTCTTTCCTGTACGGCGAATCCGTGGTGGCGCGATCTGCCTCCTCGTCCACCTCTTCGATCCGCCAGGATTCGACGGCACCGTCCTCGTCGCGCCGATGTGCAAAATCTCCGACAATCTAAGACCTAGTTGGCCGATTCTCCAAATCCTGACGCAATTCGCGAGGTTCTTCCCGACGTTGACGATCGTTCCGACGGAGGATCTGATGAGTAAGTCGGTGAAGATGGAGGGAAGAAGCTCATCGCCGACAGGAATCCGATGAGGTATAGGGGGAAGCCAAGGCTGGGGACGGTGGTGGAGCTTCTGAGAGTGACGGAGTATCTGAGCGGGAGATTGTCGGAGGTGAAGCTTCCGTTCATCCTTTTGCACGGGAGCGCCGACGCCGTCACGGATCCCAATGTAAGCAGAGAGCTGTACGCGGAGGCGGAGAGCCAAGACAAGACGTTAAAGATCTACGACGGGATGATGCATTCGTTGCTGTTTGGGGAGACGGATGAGAATGTGGAGATTGTTCGAAACGACATTCTTTTGTGGTTGAATGAGAGGTGCAATGGGGGAGAGAGCCAATTCAATTCAATTCAATATCATGTAAGGGTGAAAATACAGCTCATTGCAATTGTTATTTATTTTGTTGATATAAATGTGGGTAATATATTATGAACAAAATGCAGAAATTGATGATAATTGTGGTGTTTGGGACCTGGGAGAGTGGTTTCAACCATCCATTTTCAACCTAATAACCTGTTGAATTATACTACAGTGTAAACTAAAAACTTTTTATGGTATAAAAATCTCACATGTTGTAGAATGTAGTTTTAACTATACAGTTCGAATCACACCCCAAAACACCTAAATAAGAGGGTTTGTGTTTGCCTTTGATTGAATGAATTGATTGAAACCCTTATCCCTCTTACTGTGCGCATTTTGATTTTGCCCAAACACCTAAATAAGAGAGTTTGTGTTTGCGTTTGATTTTGTGAACACAAACGTGGGATTCTGACTAGAACCTTGAAACGATAGAAATCTATTGGTAGTACGTAGAGTCTAGTGCTATTTACTGGCCCATAGTTTCGAGTTCAACTACGTTGTTTCTTGTTTAATCATTGTACTGCGGTGGATTCTTTTATTGGTAGGAGCAAGGACAATCTGTTACATGGAACTTGATCTAGTATTTGATTCTGGTGGTTTATTCCATTTCTGCTGACTACGTCAGTAACTCAAACAAGATTACATTTGCCCATTTTATGATAGGAGAGGAATACATGAGTGAATATGTTTTACAAAATCAAAATAATTATTTTCAATAGAGAAAGAAGGTCCCACTGAGATTTGAACTCAGGTTACTGGATTGAGAGTCTAACGTCCTGACCACCAGACCAGGGGACCACGGAATCTTGAAACACGTATTGCCCTTTATAACCTTTTGTCTAGTGTCTGCTTGAGGTCAAAACTCCTTATTTTACCAATCCCCACGGTGAAGAACAAGATCCAGGGTGAAGATTACTGATTTCCACTCAAATTTTGTAGGAAAGGAAAGAACCAGTTGCCAAACAGATGTACAACGTTATATCCCCACCGACCAGCATTAGCATGCTTTTCCTAGACATTGCTAGAGAGCCTAACCCAAACAAGCTCGACGAGGAGGGCATTACCTCTGCCTGATCGAATGTGTCAATGGTCAGAATATACAAGGGATATTTGGAGGCATGATCGCAAACATGATAAATTGAGTTGTCTTTACATTCAAGACCTTAAAAAGATCACTCAATACTTGAATTTTCAACCATAGACTTGAATACGACAGCCGTTACCACTAGGCCGCCACACTCGGGGTCATACCATCCCCAGCTAGTTCAAACGAAAGTGGAATTTTCAGTCACGAGAAGTGGCAATTGGTCACTTCAGACAACACCAAAACCATAACGTTTATTTCCACAGAATTTGATGTTATAACAAAGAGTAATTACAATTAACAAAGAACAAAGTAATATTCTGGAAATTGCTACTAATAAGTTCCTTTGCCATTACCAGGGACATAATACAATCAAGTCCGTCATTAAGCCTAACATTTGTAATCTTAATTGGTATAACAGCACGCTAAACGAAATGCGAGACAGAAAATGGAATAAACTCTATCATTTACAGGTAAAAAATTGGATTAACCAAAATAACATGAAAGAGAGAGAGAGAGAAAGAAAGAAAGACCCTCATCTATAGCTCATAGCTCCTACCTTTACTAGCTTCAAGCAACTAATATCCACATGCTATACATTGTGATTGAGAGAGATGGAAGTTAAAAAGAGTTGAAACCAATTCTAAGAAAAAATGGATCCTGTGATTCTAGAAAAAAAAATTTCTAAACAGTAGAGCTTCTTGTAGTCGGCACTGCTTTTCAATCTGTATATTGGTCAGGGATTAAAGTATTACTGCTGCTGTTGACACCTTTAAGAGAAACCTATCTGAATATAATCTGTGTTAGCAAGCAAATAATATCTGCCACACCTATGCCACCATTAATCACGTCATGAACAAATATTTCAAATCCTCTACAGTCAGGCGAGTCTGCCGACCTCCGGTTTCATCCTCCCCAAATGCAGAAGAAACCATCTCTCTCTTTTTTAGCTGATGGGAGAAAATAACATAGGTTAACAAGAGAAAAAATTTTAGTACAAACTAATCAATCAAAATCAAAGATAAATTCCAAAAACGTGTAGATAATTCAAAATATTTAACACTCAAACGCAGAAAGATTAACTAGCACAAGCATATCCAATCTAATACCATCCTGGGTCATTTTATAGATTTCCAAATCTCATTGAAGCCTGAGAAATACAGGAGTCAAATAATTTAATTAGAGCAATCCTATTCAAGTCCATAGGTTACAACCCCGCTACCAATAAAATAGTGAGTCTCACTCTAAAAAGTACACTACATGCTAGATTAGGACCCGAGTTGTAGCAGGCTTTTAACCTCATGGGGATGAAAATGATTTTTTATTTAATTAATTTTTCAATCCATGTTCTGCATTCACAGGTGCATGTTAACAAGGTTTTATAGCATATACGTGCCTCAAGAGAGCTAGGTTAAAAAAAATCCAAAATTCCATTCAATTTTGTTTTGGCAAGCTATTTCTTATTATCTTTAACCAATTTATAACCCCTTAAATCTTTACTTCTATAGAAAATCAACCGAGTATAACATAGTCCTCAGAACCTTGTGACTATTATGTTTTCTTTATATTTCAAACTACTCAAAATCAGAAGAGAACACAACGGAAGTGCTAAGTACCTGAAGAGCCAAAATACGATCTTCAACAGTATCTCGCACGGTTAGCCGCAAAACTGTAACTGGACGAGTCTGTCCAATCCGATGAGCTCTATCAATTGCCTGATCTTCTGTAGTAGGATTCCACCACAGATCCAGAAGTAGAACGTGGCAAGCTGCAACCATGTTGAGACCAAGACTAGCAGCTTTCAAAGACATTATCATAACCGACACCTGAAAGAAACATGAAATCAAACGTCAGATGGTGTTGGAAGCCCTGGAGAATGAATGGCACAGAAAGATGCTATGATGTCAACAAACCTCGGGCAAGGTGTTAAAATCCTTCACTGCTTTATCTCTGGCTGCAACCGACATTGTCCCATCTAGTCTTCTGTATTTAATGCAAGAATGTTTTAGACAATCTTCAAGCAAATCCAGCATCCTTGTCCACTGTGAAAATACTATTGCCTTCTGTCCAACAAACTTAATTGAAGAATTAGAACTTTCTTCTGCCTCCAAATTTCGGCTATCAGGAACATCCTCGAGTAAATCAACCGCACAAGTTGCCAACGAGTTCTCCACAGAGCTGGCATTTTCATCAGACTTGTAACGTGTGGAACTATTTCCTGATGAACAGTCATGTGCTCCACATAATGATTGCAAGACGTCAAGAGCAGCCTTAATCTTGGAAGAATTATAAGAGTGACCCTCCCGATAAGACTCTACTGTCTGAATAACTTCAGAACCAGTACAATCAGTAGAACCATCCTCAGAAGACTGATCATGAAGAGAACTGCTTAACGTGGCTTTGGAAAACACCGAAGACCTATTAAGCGGAGCTTTGCAATTTGTATTGGGGCACTGGTGGTCATCACCTGTAAGATGTTCACAAATGCATTGATTGCAAAAAACATGTCCACACTTGGCAACAACTGCATCCTCAGGGGGATCCTGTCAAATAATCAGCAAGGTTGTCAGGAAAAAGTATTACCATAACTTATTCAGCAAGTGCCAAATTTGACATTCAATATGTAAAACAACTATAAGTTATTATGTAAAAGCTAAGACCAGATACATCAAAAGACAATGGTGCATACACTGCAGATGCCACAAATCGCCAATGAAGCTTCCAAACATTTCTGAAGATGTTCCTTTTCATCTTGAGGTAGTTTCTTTGCCATCTCAACGGAAGAACTCAATAACGAACGTGAATCAAAACCCTTGACGAGAAAGGGGTGATCACAAGCTTGTCGAAGACGCAAGAGCATCAACAAAATGTTAACGTAATTTTGTTTAACTGTTCCGGCAGCAGCATACTCCTGACATACAAGCGTACATGTTAAAAGTGGAACATGACTACCAAAAATAATAAGCTTTTTCCTCTCAAGTGAAGGAAAGGAAACAATCATGATATACAAGAAAGGAAATCCAAAACAAGTAAAACTTAAGTTTCATGTGAAACTCATACTTCAAACTGAGCACGCGAATCAGCCTCTAGCCTGGAGTAAAAATCACGTTCTTCCTGCGAAAAATCCACCTTTTTCAATTCTATAAATTTGGGTGGCAAACGGATGATTGGCTCCCCATCAAGAAGTGTCCCTACGGCAAAAGATTAGCATCAGATTAAAAATCCCAACATTGTACTGAAAGTCAACATACTGGTGCAAGAAAGTCAGTAACAAGAGCTCAGTATAACTATAACTACAGAATAAAGACAATAAATTATACAAAACTTAACCAAGAAAAGAAAAGAAAGGTGTAGCATACACCTTTCATATAGCTGAGAAAGAATAAAGTGACTTGGACCATATGCTCAAGTACATTATTTCTGAATACAATTGGTTATCTAGGCTTATCTCAAGGTGAACAAACAATACCGTCAGGCATACAATATGAATTTGCCAAGAATGCCAAAAATGGACAAGCAAAGCAAAAAGGATGGAATGAAAGAAGTAGCGCATTAACTCAGCAGTGTCTTTTTTACTTTTGTCCACACAAAAAGAAAAGTTAATAAACAGAAATCTTAAAAGCAGTCTCACCTTTGGTGCGGCGTAGCATGACTGCTTTCAAGATAGTTTGTAGTGTTCGGTACCCAGTTGTTGGATTCTTACTAATTGGAGTCTTTATATAGGAACAAAACAACTTATATGCATCAAAAGGATCATATTTGAGAAATCTGAAGTAGCTGTAAAGATCATCAATTGCATTCTGGATAGGAGTCCCCGACAAGCACCACCTACGTTTAGCACGAAGACCCCAACAGGCCCTAGCTACTTGAGTTCTGTGATTCTTAATGCTCTGGGCCTCGTCGAGGACAACCCTGAACCATCCCACCTTTGCTAAGGGGCGAGCATTGTCAAGTAATGCACTATCCAAACCTTTTTTATCTGAACATTTTTTATCAGAACTGGGAGGGTATTTCCTTTTCTTACTGGAGGAGAATCCCATAGATAAACCATGATCTTCTGATTTCCCTCTCTCCTCATCATCTTCATTGACACGAGGCTGCTTTGGTACTTCCATACAGACAATTGAATATGTCGTAAGGACAACATCATACTTGGCCAGTTCACAAGGATCCTTTGTTCGTTTGCTTCCATGGTACATGAGTACAGAGAGATTGGCTTTTTGGGTTACCTTATTCCGCAACTCCTCATCCCATTGTCGCAGAACACTTGTAGGACAAACAATAAGGGTTCCAGCGGCTGGTCTACCCTTTGCTAGCATCAAAGAATTCTTGCTTCTGATTGGAGTTTCATTTGACAAAACTTGACGCGTCTCCAATTCTTCTTTCATTCCATTAGACGCAGGAAGCATATCATTGTCCTCATCCAAGTTCATGGTTTCCGTTTTGTCTTGTTTTACATGACATGCTCTAAAAGATGGAGGCCTTTCCTTCAATATAAGTGCAATTGTCGATACTGTCTTCCCCAAACCCTGAAAAATAATGATTTAGTATTCTTTAAGCACAGGTCTGTAAAACTCAAAATAATATCAACTAAAATAAGACAGAAGGACGTAAACCTGATCATCCGCAAGAATTCCACCTGAACAGTGCGTGCTATCTGTCTCCTTCTGAACCATCCATGACAAAGCAATCCTCTGCCCAGAAAGTCATAAACACTTAGAAAAGGACAATAAACATAAAAACGTAAAGAACTCTTACAAAGTAGGCCAGTAATGCCCAAGAAAGATGCCACTTTTGGACATTAAGGTGCAGCACATCTAAGCTGGGAAGAACACGTGCAAAAAATTGGAATGCATCTACAGGGTTTTAACCCCCATAGAGAATAATACAATTGTCAGTTTATCACTTATCTAACAAGAAAACTATATTTATTGCTTATCCAACAAGAAAACTGTATTTCTGGTAAGAAAGATTTCAGGCTGTTGTGAGAGTCTGAGAGTACCTTCTTTTTCTGATTATTACCAACTTATCTGTGAACTGTAGTGATCATTCCAAATGCTTAAGACAGCATTTAAGCACATAGTAACAATACCAGACACCTTAATTCAACAATCGGGCCCCATTTATTCCTCTGTGCGAGTATTATTGACTACATACGTATGTGACTCATACCTACTATTAAAACCTATTATCTATCTAGTTCCCAGTTTGGCTTAAGAGTAAGAAAAAATAAAGAAAACAATCTCAAACCTGATGCCGAAGAAGAGGCACTGCCAAAAGACCATCTGGAGGATTTGTTTCTGACTTTGGCTGTGAATGATCCTGAAAAATGTATGGCACACCCTCAGATGACAAAAGTTTCAAAGAAAATTTTTCTTTCAACTAAAAGAACCAACAATAGTCACCAACCAAGCTACCTAAAGCATTTACTACAGAACTGCAAAGAGCAAGTAAATATAGGAATTCCAAAGTAACAGAGCTAACCTGCAATAATTGTAAAATTAAACGCTCATCTTTTGCCTTAAATCTCATGCCTCCAGCATTCATGTAATTATCACTTATTGTAGAACTTTGTGAAGTAACAAGGGTATTCCTCAGCACTGGAGACTGGTTTGAAGGAGCTGGATGACTTATATCTTCAATGATACATATGTCCGAGTCATCCTCTACGACAGATTTCTCAGAGAAATTACTATGACTTGATTCGGGACTGACTTTTGAAATTCGAGAACTGATACCACACATAGGTTGATTACTGATTGATGAGAATGGCTGCCTAAAAGGCATATAATGTCTTCGAGCATTAGAATTCAAATTTTCATTACCATCAAACATTGACAATCTCCCATTAAAATTATCTGGAGAACGACAAACTTTCTTATATGTAACGTGATCTTCTTGCTCTGCCATTTGATGCTCAGTCTTCTGACCAGACGGGGAGGAAGAAATACCAGAAAACGATGATCTTAAGTCTTCGCCAAAAGATTTGTTGTCACCAGAGTAAGAATGTTCTCTACTGACAGCTTCATCAGTGACATCAACCGAATGCCACATAGAGATACTAGGCGCAACCAACTCTTCTGGTTTCTCGTCCTTCACGTTCTCTTCGCCGTAAAAGTATGATTGCGCACATGGCTGCATCACTCCTTTATCGTCGATGGGACAAACATTTGCATCAAGCCAAGAACACCCAACAGATGGCACATAATCATTATTTCCATATCCATTATGACATCCCTCTATATCCATGTAATTAATCATTGAAAACCCCAAGGCAGATTGTCCATTTCCCCTGCTACAGCCATTCAATTTCATCTTAGTACTTGAGCATGTACTCTCAGTTGGAAATTCCCCTTCCTCATCCTTCAGGCTATTATTCAATTTTTCGTTCATTGTAAAACTTTGAGAATTATCACTATTAGGGAAGCAATAATCTATTCCCATATTGCACTGTGGTGTGAAATAATCACTCATAATATGAGTACTTGGACAAATGGCAGACTCCTTATAAGCTATGTCTCCTGAGCACATATCTGCATCCATGAAGGGGATTTCGGCAGATGTATACAGGTTATCTGTTGGTGATCCCACAGTTTCCATGGTATTTTGACCAAAATTTTCACTCGTACAAAAATTTAGACCAATGTTCTTATAACCAGGGTATTCAAAAATATCTGCAAACATTAGAACAACATTAATTAGCTGTTGTCTTAGAATTCATAGATGATAGGCGATACCTAGATTATAGTTCCAAAATCATGATGGAAAATCCAACTCTAAGTCCTATGGTTAAGTCAAGAAAGAGTTTACACACCTTGGGGACTGATTTCAGCTCCATTGTTCCTGATTTCAATTTCAGTTTCTGCCTGCAGAGTGCTATTTAATTTATCAACAAAATCTGAAGAATTGTTAGCATCTCTATGAGGAAAACTAGATGATGTACTACTAGTAGGTAGTGAAAAACTGGTCCTCTCAGACAAGCAAGTTCCGTCACTTGGAGCAAGTGAAATCCAGTCTTTAAGACTTGCAGAAAAAGCATTCACTCGAGACTGCTGAACTCTACGGTCCAAGATTAAGTCCTGGTTCATTGTGGAACCAAAGGAACCACCCGAGACCCCTGTCATTGAGTCTAGGGCTTCAGAGTTGTATGAAGGTTGCAACATGCTTGGACCCACTAGCTCATTCTCTGCAACAATTGGAATCCCCGTCACTGAGTCTGAGGCTACTGAGTTGTATGAAGGGTGCAATGTGCTGGGACCCACTAAATCATTCTCTGTAAAAATTGGAATCAAACCAGCTTACAACATAGAGTATGAGGAAGATAGGAAAAAAAAAAATCAAAAACTTCAAAAACAAATTCAAAAGGCTAAAATAGTCAGTGCTGATATAACAAGCACTACCTGGACAAATACTATAATCGTTGTAGGCACTAGGAACTGCTTCACCTTGTGATGCATTTTTTAATGAAACTGCTGAACAATTCTGCAATCAAACACTCAAAATTTCAGCACAATGAAGGATTCCTAAAAGATTCATAGCGGGTAATAAAAACAAGGAAGTGCCATAATATGGCCACCAGAAATTTAGGAAGGCAAAAAAAATCATTATGAGTCAAATTCTTGATATCCATTGGCCATGATCATGAAGAAAGAAAATTGCAACTAAACAAATTTGAGATTCCACGAAATAATTACTGAAATCTTTCCAAGCCACATGAAAAATCGCTGAAAATGTCACAATAATAGTGCCCCGGTTCAAACAGAAAGAAAATCTCCAAATTAGTCTAATCACTCACAATTAATATGGTTACTAATTAGATCATGGGCCATAAACAACTAAGACTACTGACTCCCCTTGGAGTCATCAGCTATTACATTCTCCGACACAACCCACTCGCTTAACTCGTTCTCTAAACCAACTTGCTCTCACAGTTATGTTCCGTGATTAACCATTACGAGTCTCTGGGCAACGTTTTCAAGCTGAGAACGAGTGTCTCTACAAGAGCCCATCACAAAAGAACGTCCCAACACTCAAAACATTGATAGCAACAAACCTGTATGCGTATACGGACGCATAATCACATAAATTCTTAAAGCTCAACATCTCAATTCTGCATTACGATGCAGTAGAGAAACACGTCTCTATCTCTAACACCCACGAAAGATCACACAAGGCAACCAATTTCCATTCCTCGAGAAAAAGAAAAGAAATTCATAAGGGTTGGAGCATTTCCCGAGAGAGTTGACGCCGAAGAAACCTACCTGCAACGGATCAGAATCCTCCTTATCGCGCACCTCGTCAATAATGTCGAAAAGCCTGTCCAGATCAATCGAGAAATCGCCTTCTTCAAACAAACCATCGTCAGCGACCTTATCAACGACGCCGTTACTCTGCTCCAAACTGGACGAAATACCTTCCATAACAAATCTCAAATTCTCTTCTTCCCCAGACATAACAATCAAAAACCGCCTCTGAAAACCCTAATCCTAACTCCCTTTCAACCTCCTTAAAAACAACCAATCAATAACCGCTCCGAGAGCTTCCAGTTTTTCAAAAAGAAAGAGCAAAGATTTGAGCCCGACCGAATTCGAACTTTCTCGGGAAACAACCAGAAAAATGAAAAAAAAAATCAAGAAATTTCGGACCGAAAGAGAAGAGAAAGCAATTTCGAAGAAGGTTCGCTAAGCGACTTTTCTCTGTCCGTTCTTCTTCTTCTTTTCTTTATTTTTTTCTTTTTCTTTTTTGCTTTTGTTTTTGTTGTTCCTCTACGTCGGCGAGGAGAAGGTCGCGAGTCGTAAAAAATTTGTGGCGGTGCAGGTTTAAATATAAGTTTTGGTAAAGGGATGCGCAGGTTAACGAATTTTTCTTTTTTAAATAATTATTTTTTCTTTTCGGAATAGAATAGTTTTTTTATTTTGGATTCTTTTATTTTTATATAGCGGGACGTGAGCTAAAAGAGCGAAGGTCGGCCGGATGCCCAAATTGAACACTGTAAGCCGTGTTTTCCTTTTCCCACCGAAACTAGGATTACGTGGATTATTAATAAATTCATAAAAAGAGACAGAGAGGATTAGGATTACGTGGACGATCACTGATCCCGATACCCACTCGAGTTATGGCGCGTGGCCGGTATAGACGTTTGGAGAAGGAAGCTTAACTCTGTTTGTTTTTTGCATCGGTTTTTTTTGGAAGGATTTTATTGGCTTTTTTTTTTATATATAAAAAGAGGGAGAAATGTCACCACTTTTAAATAAAACTTAGTATGATTTAAACTCTCTGATTTATAGTTAGGGTGAAAAAATTTACAACTAACTAAGCTATCATCCCTCATTATTGTTGCATATGTTTAAAACATTGATGATTTAAAACTTTAAGTGAATAACTCTATTAATCTTAATCTTTTTAAAAAAATATGATTTTGTCTTTAACTTTTTTTATTTAACTAGGTCTCATTTTTTTTAAAGATACAATTTAATCATCAACCGTTAATTTTAGATGAAAAAAGTGTTGGACTTCATTTTTGAATTAAAATTACTAAAAAATTGTAAGCATTGGATTTACAATTAAATGTAAACAGGTTAGTATTCAATTTAATATTCATTATTTATGAATTTGGGCTCTCAATGAAGTTTCAGTAGATTTCTCTAGATATGTCAATGAAGTTGCTAGTACCTTTTATATAGAGCATTATGCGAGATCGTGGCTTCAATCACATGTCGATCTGTGACAAAGCGCAAACATCAGACTTCTCGCCACATTCCATTTCGTGGCTTAGCATGACCTTCCTTGTAACGGCCAAGTTTTGCATATCAATTCTATCGAATCGACACTTAGCAAATCTGCAATAGTAAAGAATGTTTAAGGGTCGTTTGGTTGGATATTCAAATCACGGTTTGAATCATTTTGCTACAGTATTTTCTCTCACAAAAATTTAAATCTTCATTCAAATACTCTACTCAAATACTCGAACCAAACGGACCCTTAGATTCACACAATGAAACGAATATATTGTAATCAAACTGAAACCATCGAATCGATCAACTTCTCAAGTTGACTAAGCAATGTACAAGTGATGTTTCCCATATCAATCTATGTCGAATCGAACACTCCTATTGGACTGACTCAATTTGAGCGTAATCTGGATTTCTTATTCTGAGCCTTTCCTAAACAACTTAGACTTGACCAAATGTACCCTAACAAAAACCTTTCAAAATAAAATTAATACATTAAATATTAATAAAGATTTATTAAAATTTATTAAAATATCTAAAAAAAATAAAATGAATAACCCAAAAAACCCCATATTTTATTTCTTCTTCTTCCTCAAATATTCTTCATCATATTATGAAGAACACAACAAATAAAACAAATAAACCAAAAAAAAAAAAAAAAAAACCTCGTTTTTCCTCTAACTTCTTCCTTTGATTTGCTTGTTCATCATCAAAATTCTGGAAAACAAAACCCAATTTATTAAAAGAATAAAAGATTATTAGAACAAATAAACCAAAAAAAAATTTGTCCTTCCTCCCTGGTCTTTTTCTTCCTCCCAGGCCGACGACCATCAACAAGAAAAAAAAAACCCACAGAGACTGTACGAAAACAAACACTAAATCAAACCCAAACATTAAATCTACAGGAGGAATTTTTGAATTGAATCAAATCCAACATTCAATCAAACCCAAACACTCTTACACTAAAGATCCCAAAAAGAATTGAACAAAATCTCCCAAAGAGAATATATGAAGAAATAGAGAGAAAGCCTACAATGAGGGACTGCACAAAAGGGATGATCTTGACAAGGTCCTTGAAGAGGTCGCAATCGGCATTTTTCGCTCCGACGCCGGCAGTTGACGGCTAATTCCTGCAATGAGTCGGCGACAACAATCCAGGATCGCCGGAAAAGCCACAAATTTGGGTCTCCAAAAAAACCCAAAACCCCGTCGTCCACCCATGCCCACCGCCCCCTTCTGCGTTGGCAACCCCTCTTCCGTGCCCAACCCTGTGGCAGCCCCCTCCCAGTCGTTCAGCTTCCTCGTCGTCTAGTCCCTTTTTTTTCATTCATTTTGGAGAAGTCGTACATGTCAACTTCCCCAAAAGAGGTTTTGGCCAAGGGAGTGTTTGGAAGGTGGTGAGAACCACTTTTATTGTAGCATGTGAAAGCTTTACATTGTAGTAATTTTTTAAAATGTTACTGTAGCATGTGAGAGCTTTACACTGTTTATAACTGAGTTTGTGGTGGGAACCATGGTTCCCACCACAATGCCAAACAGGGGTTAAGTTTTTGTTTTTGTTTACGTTTTTGTTGATTTTTTTAAGAAATATGTTTAACGAATTAGATATGATTTAAAAAAAAAAAAAAAGGAACTTGATCTGATTTTTGTTCTAAAAAAATCCTCTTTTTTTTCTGAGTAAAATCTGTTTTTTAATTAAAAAAATGTAATTTTAATAATATATATTATTTTTTATTTTTTTATTTTTTATGCTTTAATTTTAATTTTTTTAAAACATATTAAGTATTTTATCAAAATACCTCACTAAAGTAATCAAAACATTTTCTAACAGTCAAATTTAATAGCTAGAAATAAATCATACTTTTTTTAATGGTTAGACCTTGTTAAATAAAAAAAAAATATTAGAGACAAAAATGCACCTTTTTAAAAAGACTGGGGACCAAATGAGCTATTTACCTTTAAACTTTTTTTTATTTGAAAAAGAACTTTAAAAAGTGTGGTTTAGAAAATGAGTTCAAAATCTTGAAAACAAAAGGATGTAATAATAAATTTAGATGAAATTTTAAATTTAAACTGTCAAATTATAGTTTGAAATGAGTTATGATTTTTTTGTGTCAAACGTTGGTTGTAAACACTCCAATCAAACCAACTCTTTGAGAGTCCAAAATTAATTACATGTTTACCTCGCTTCAAGAAGAAAAAGCCGTCACCTTGAAAAAAAAGATTCCCTCAACAAAATTAATGGTTATTAATGTCAACAGTCCTTAAAATTTGAGGTCACTTTTACTTTATCCATTAAACTTTAAAAATTACTTTGTATATTAAATTTTTAAAACTCTTCACTTTGCTCATGAACTTTAAAATCATTATTGTGCCTCTAAACTTTTAAAGCTCATCACTTTGCCTCTTGAAACTTTGATTTTTTGTCAAATAAATGAAATTAACCTACAAGATTCATGCACTGGTCACCTGTAAGGGCAAAATAAAATTTTATCCCTTCCAAGTTTTGTTTCATATTTACACTCTCACTTAAGGGCTTTTTTTTTTTTTTACCTAAACTCTTATTTAGAAAGGATTTGTCTACATATTTTTCTCATCTTTAATGCATGACTCATTCAATAAGTTGATTTTGTTCACTGATATCTCAATTTATTAAAGTTCAAAGGATAAAGTAAAAAAGTTTGAAAATTTAAGAGATAAAATGGTCATTTTTAAAGTTTATGGGAAAGTGGATGAGACATTAAACCTTGGGAGCCATTAGTTTTAATAACCTAAAATTTAATCACTTCAAAAAAAATTAATTAACTTTCATTTTTAAACCAAACCATAATAAACTTTACGAGCATTTGAATATGCAAAATAGTAAAAAACATATATTCCATTTCCTCAAAAGAAAAGTGGAAGTGCCTAATATGATTCTTAGCAAACACTATCCCGTTTGGTCAAATTTTTAGTTTTTTTTTTTTTTACAATCTAGAATTTTATTTTAGCCTTTGTCTGACATCTATAGTTGAAACCATGGTTAGAACCAATATTAGTTTAAAATACTATAGTAGCTGAAAGCTTTACACTATAGCTGCCTTTTACTTTACACTATAACTTCAAAGAGGTTTCCAACCGCGGGTGCCAAACAAGCTATAATTATGCTTTTTTTACAAGCAAAATTAACAATCTGGAGTTTTTTATAAAGATAAATTGTTAGGTTGGTCTATAACCCTTCACAAAAGTGAGATTTTAGTCTCCAATCTTTTTTATATTTTTCAGTCATTAACCTTTCATTTTAGCTACTGAGGGGCCATTTTAATGATTGATTGTTAAATTTAGCCCACGTAAGGGTCATGTGACTGCTTTAATCGTTATGGCCCGACTTTTCAAGTTGTATTTTAATATTTTTCTTACTTATTTAGCTATAAGATAATGAAACAATTTTTTTCCTTAAAACTCTTAATTAACATATATTATAAATACATCATTATTTCCAAAAGAGTTTAGAATTTTTACTTATCCTATATTATGTACCATATCATACTTACTATTTCTTTCAAAACAATACATCTTAAGCCAATGGATGTTGGAAAAATAGTATGCAGCGAAAATTTTTAAAAATTTTAATCAAAGCATTTTTCAAAACACAAGTTTAACATGCTATATGCATAAATTAACTAGATCTTATTAACCTTTAAATGCCAAAGAGCTCTTGCAATCTTTGAAGAGAATAACATTCCAGAAGAACTTCAACCAACTAATCTTATTTGCTATTCTCTATCCATGATTGGTCTGTGTGTAGGCACATGTCGTGCACAGCTTTTTCTCTAGTGACTCTCCGTCCACCCAATTGAGAAAACCTAGAATTAGCGTTCGTGATTTGTGAACAATAGCTCTTCAAGGAGTTTCAAAGACTCACAAACTAGAGTGCTCACTTCTAATTTCTCAAATGGTCTAAATAACATAGAAAACTCATCCTCTATTTATAAAAGTCATCCCCATGGTTGGTTATTATCAGATAAGGCCTCAAAAATTCAAATATGAATCAATATCTGATAAAATCGTGTCTAAAATGCGTGATCAAAAAATTGTTAGATCGATAGGCCAAACTAACGGATCAACCTGCCGAACTTACCTCATTGGCAAGCTGAACTAAGTGATCGGCCTACTAAACTTACGATAAATGATCCCTGTAAATCTTTTATTTTGCATCCGATATTCTTTGGATAAAGCTTTAGTTTTAAGTCAAATAACCTAATAGAGAAGTTATCTTATTAAAACAATCATATCCAGATAATCTCTAGGAAAATATATATTCCGAATAATTCAACAAGTTTATCTTGAATTAATTTACACAAAATTAATTCAACCAATAAATAGACATGAATTATCTTATTCTATTGAATTTCAACCAAGCTAATAATTTAACATAAGTCACCAATTTATTGGATAAGCATGCCGTATCGTTACAGGATTTATTATGAGCTAACAAAGGGAGCCTGATGGACCTATATAGTTTAAGCTCTCGATAATTATAAAACCCAATATCTCATATATGTTTCATAATTATCAACTCTAACGCTGCTCCACTAAAAGCTTAGAGCTACACTCTCAAACTAAATAAAACTATGATGCCAAAATAGCAAAGTATCCATGATATATCACAATGTATTGTATCCCAATAGAATATCCATAATCGACTTAAGGATAAATTCTATCTTCCCTTCCCGATTATTTTTCTCTTACGTTCCATTATCTCACCATTGAAAAACTTACTATTCATAAACAATATACAATTCGGTTGCACCTATGTATCCAAATGTTAAGCACTCCAGTCTTTCAATTTTATGACAACGCATATAAGAGGATATCATCAAATCCTAAAGAAGAACTATGAATTTCGTACTATGAATAACAAGTCTACGCTATCAAACGTCATGTCTTCAATATACTGGCATGCGTACTAACATAAAATGTGGATGTCATCCTTTTGTATATCAAAAGATATAAGTAAAGACAACATGCCAACTATTCATCTAAGGATTAAGATACAATACATATGATTGTCTAAAGTAAACTGATTTGTCGAGACAAAATTTTTAATCCAAATTAATTACACTTTATCTCTAGATCCAATACATCGTTACATATGACAATGCACCAATATTTCTATTCGCTGAGTCCACCTCTGATGGCCAAGACAAACCATCTTCCATTAGGGATATAGACAACATAACAGTCTTTATATGAATAAAGTGCCCAACTTTATTCCCTCTATTGCGGATCTTATGCTTTAGATCGTCACCTTTAGAATCATGTCTTCCGCATAATCTGTCCATCATATGCCTATTCTAAAGGCTTAGACAGATAATCTCATACTTTTATTTGCTTATTATTCATTCAATAAATATGAATGTAAAGAGGACAATAATTTAGTATATGAGTAATGAATAAATTCTTTATTGATAAAAATGTCTCCAAAAAAATATTATATTTTTACTCCTTAGGACATACATATCTAACAATGGGGCTTCAGGCCAAGCTATCATTTCATTAACTGGGTCAAGCCGGGCAGGGGTCGAATTTTCTTTTGGCCCTATAGGCTGGGTTGGGCAGCCCAAATTAACACCTCTTATCCTCACAAAGCATTTCTTTTTTTTATTATTATTTTTTTTGAGATTTTTATCAAGAAAGCTACAAAGATTTGATTTAGTTGTATAAGAGCGATCTAGTTAATTTTACAAATAGTTCTTAAGATTTATCTTCAACCCTATTTTATTCATTGACATTTCAAAAGTCCCTCTTTAGTCTTTAAATCTATTATTTTATTTCAATTTTGGTTCTTTCATCAATTTGATGTTAAATGTTTAACATAAAATTTTGCAAATATCCCACTTTAATCCGTAATATATTGCTCTATTTTATTTTTGGTCCTTAAACTATTTTAATAAAAAGATCAAAAGAAAAACGAGGTAGTATATAAAGGATTAAAGTATTTAATATTTAACACTTAACTAATAAAAAGACTAAAACTGATAATAAATTAAAGACTAAAATAGGACTTTGGAAACATAAGTGATTAAAACAAAACTGAGGATAAACATGAAGAATCGTTAAAATTAATCTTAGACTTCCTAGTACCATTGATTGCTTTATCTTTGAAGAAGAAAAAAGAATCAACATGTGAAATGTTTGTAAAGTACACGCGCAAAAGAAAGATGGATGAGGTCTCTGGTTTCAAGAATGTGGGAAAGTTCCTGGTTCTGCTCCGAAATTTCCAGCCTGCCAAACACGGAGACCTTGAAATCCATGCTTATTGATTCTCATGTAACAGAAAGTACATTTGTCAAATAGTTTCCTGCAATTTTCCCACCCCCCACCCTTTCTATTTTATTCTATCATCATTTTGTTCTTTCCAAACGACAGTTCTCTTCTTTTGTTTTTTTTTTCTTTTTTCTTTTTTTTAAGAGTAAGTTCTCTTATCTGTTGGGTTGCCCATTAAAAATCTTTAAAAATATTTTTATAAAAAATAGCAGATATTTGTGTTTCAATTAAAGAAAAAACTAAATCCATTTACCAATTTATAAAAAAAATAAATTTGAAAATCAAAATTATTTAATTTAAGCTTAGTGACCTCAGTTCATTAAAAAAAATGGTGACTTCAGCATTAGCATTTATACTTAATTTTATAAATAAATTAGCTTCAAGGAGGACCCCCAAAATTAACATCAAGATGCATGCTTAATTTTATAAATCAAGTTAAATTAAAACTAAGACTGATTTATTAATGACTTCACATTTACCTTGTGTTTGACAGTAGTGATTTACACAACTTTTTCAGTTATAAACAGTGTAAAGCTCTCACATGTTACAATAACAATAAAAAAAAATTCGCTCCAGTATAAAACTCTTAAATGTTACAATAAAAATATTCTAACTAACGGTTTCCACCATCATACCAAACATCATTTTTCATTGAAGTTTGGACGTGCAATGAGTACCTCAACTAGGAATTGCTTTTGATTTTGGCAACAGGTGCACCTTAAGATAATGACAATTTATAAACAACTTCTAAGCAAAAACAAAACTTACAAACATCGTCGTGAGGGCTAAAGAGGAAGTTGCAATCTATTTCAAGTATCTGTGCATTAATAGCATGTTTGGTGATCTCAATATCATATAAAATTTTTAGTTGTTACAGTGTAAAGCCTTCATATACTACAGTGTTAAAAAAAGAGCTATAATGTATATTACAGCTTTATTTTATAGCATTTTTAACTAAAAATTGTTTAAATTATTAGTTCAAATTATATTTTTTATATATCTTAAATATCAAGTTAAAATGACTTTGTATCATATTTTTTATAGACGTTAAATATCAAGTTAAAAAGAGCTGTGTCTCACAATATAATATTAACGTGTAAAAGTGAAAAACATTAAACAGGTGTATCAAAAGTTACTTGGAAACCGGTGGTCTCTTATTGTATGCCTTTTTATAACATTATTGTTCTTGTTACCCTTTTAACTTTTACATATTTCCAAGAGAGACAGTAAAAGAAGATTCCTTGACTCTTGTTACACTTTTAAGATTCATACCTATTTCCAAGAGAGAGAGTAAAAGAAGATTCCTTAACTTTTATTTTATTTAGAAACTTCATTGAAAAGAACAGTTTAATTAGGCAAGTCCGTGAAGGGGTCCGCGTGTGTGTGTGTGTGAAGGTGAGAATTAGTAGCGTAAAAACGTCACATGGTGGTTGTCAAAAATGAAACTTTGACGTATATAATCTTTTATCGGAGCATGAAAATGTTGACTTTTTCGCCACTACCATGAGAAATAATAGAGAATGAAGAATAATTTGATATCACATAGATGTATTGGAATATAAGTAAGGTGACTCGTACGAAAAGAAACAAAAAAACATGCAAAAGGTCCAAAACTAATAGGTAAAGTAAAAAAAGAAAAAAAAGAAAAAAGGTTGATCTAATAATTTGTTATAAAAGAAAAAAAGAAAAGAGAAACATCTAAGATATTTATGGGCAGTGAAACAAATGCATCAATCACACTCCCTAACGCGTTTATAGAAAATGTAACATCAGCAAATCCAGTGTACCAAAGTTATTATGGACAACAAGTAAGGACAACCTAATTTATTACAACTCTATTCACTTGAATCATAGATTAAAAGTTTGAGTCATGTTGAGTCCCACTTGAAAGTGTTGACATTCATCTCCCATTGTATATAAAAAAAATATTATAAATAACACGTACCATACCATGAGAGTAACAGAAAGTTGTTAGTAGTTTGCTATGATGGAAGTTTTATTGTGATAATAAATGATTTCCATTGTGTGCACCAAAAGTTTTGGCTACCACCAGTGGTGGTCTGCCAATGCTACTGTGATTTTTTATGAGGAACTTGACAAATAGGAGGCGACAAGTGTGCTGACAATGGAGGGAGCAATTTCGATAGAGCGCAGAGGCCCCGTCATAATGGCCACATTATGCGGGGGATATCTAGTTACGCAAACCCTAATTCAAGGACCTTCAAGGATAAAGATTCGAAGAACACGAGCAAAGAAAGACAACATACACCGAGTGCAAGATAGATCTTAGGCAACGAAGGTCTTGAAAAATTTTCGTAGCAAATTACCCCAAAAAATCTTGGGCAGCTATACTTACTACACAAGTCCATCTTATACAGGAGGTATTATATTTATTTCGAGAAGTTTTTAAAATTATAGTAAGTTTGAAAATATCTGAAGTCACTAAGATTTACCAAGTAATGCTTTATTTACTTTTGATAAATAAATTTTGAGAAAATTAAGCAAATGGTACATTTTTGGCCACTAAATAAATAGTTGAACTTTTCAACTATCAACAAAAAAAGCATAATTTTTTGAAAATTAGAGAAATTATCTTTTTTTCACAACACTATATCATTAATTAGCTTCTGTATATCATAAATTGATATCATAATATTATTGATATCCGCACTTCTGATATAAACTTTGAAACTTGTAGCAGAGTATTAATAATATATTATAAACTTAAATAAAATATTTTTGTAACCTATTAAAAAAATTTGAAACCATTATGACAATTGTAAGCTATTTTGAAAATATAGTACCAAACATTTACTGAAAAATTACAGCTTTTGCTTTTCTTTTTCTACACACTAAAAGTGCAAACAACAGTTATGTCAAATAGGCCCATGGCACACTTAAACATGAGCAAATTAGGTGGTATACTACGTTTTCTCCTCCTTTTAATTCATATCAATTATGTCTTTATACTCTTTAAAAGTTGTGTTTTAAAATTTATCATAGATATGTCAAAATTGAAAAACATTACTATAAAAGTGTTATTTCTCAAATTAACCCCTTACACATACGTGGATTAATAACAACAATATAAAATATTGTAGGAAATGTCATTTATTAAAAACTAATTGTAATAAACAACACGTTTTGAAATTATGTGTAGTAAATATTAAATTTATAGTGTAAACAAGTTATTTACTCATTTGTTTACCGTGTAAATACTTCTTATTGATACAATAAATAAATTAATGCATTTATATCTTTGTTTACAATGTATATATTTTTTATTTATGTAAAAAATAAGTTATTTATATAGTAAATCTGCTATATATTATATATATTTTTAAAACCTGATATTTACTTCAAAATTTTTTTAAATTTGACTTACTCTCCCTTAATAAAAGTAAGTATGAAAAGATAAATTAAAATTTAAAGTAAGGGGAATTTTTACGAAGGTCATTTTTTGAGATTGATTTTTTATAAATCTAAATATTTTTATTTGTGACATAACTTAACATGTAATATAAATGATAGTGTGATATTAACTTTATCCAAGTGTGACATAAATAAAAGCAAGTGTGGCGCAACATGTAATTTTCTCTTAAAGTAAACCCCACAAGTGTCATTAAACAAGTGGGCCTAACGTTACGATTAGAAGTGGGCTCAAATCCAAATATGTTGGGCCAAAGTCCAACTACCAAGTGCCAAGCAAGGGACACAACGGGGTAACCCGAATTGAGTCCAATAAAACCTGACTCGAAACTGTGATTAGCCCCGGTTGAAAAATCCGAAAGCGAAAACCACACGGCCAAAGGGGAGGAGAAAGGGATCGATCGCCGGAGCTTCGTGCCTGCGTAGAACATTCATACACCATCACCGCCAATCGCAAAACTCTACAAACCAAAATCATAGCCAGATTCAGACGATTTTCTGGTACTTTTTATTTTTCCGTTTAATTTAATCCTCAATTTTCTCGAGGATTTTCTCGCTCCTGGTTCAGTTATATTCCAATTTCTCTCGTGATTCTTCTGGAATTCAGTGCTTAGGATACTGAGATTGAACTTGTAGGTCAGAATAGTTTGCCGGTTTTAGGACGCGACGGTTTTAATTTCTTTTTTTTTCCCCTTGGCAATCTGAATTCGTTTTTGGTGTGAAATGCGCAGTGAGATTGCAAATGGGCCTGAAGGCGGTGTACTGATGTCACTGTTCTGGATTGTGATTCGTCAGCCTGCTGAGATCGAAGCAATGGTAATCGAATTCTTTGTACTTAGTTTTGATTTCAGCCTTTGTGCTTATCCTTTCTTGTAATTTTTTGCTTTTTTTCCAAATGAAGGATAAAAATTTGTGGATTGGATTTGGCTCTCTCTTTTGTATTTCCTGCTTTATCATAACAACGAGTAGACGTATATTCGGTTCAATAATTTTGCCCATAAAAAAAATTAAATAAAAAGAATCAAATATTATTTCTTTTGAGGCCAATCCAGGGAATTCAACGAAGGAAATTCGTAGCTGAAGTAAGTTTGTGATATTATTTTGTATACAGGCAACGTCTAAGAGAGTGATTACTAGGGAAGAGTGGGAGAAGAAGCTCAATGATGTAAAGACTAGGAAAGAAGACATGAATAAATTGGTGATGAATTTTCTTGTTACTGAAGGCTATGTAGAAGCCGCTGAGAAATTCCGGATGGAATCTGGAACCGAACGTATCCTTGGTTTATTTGATGGTTCACTGCTGTTATCGTTGCTATAATTGTTCGGGTACCTTGGCACTTCGGTTCGCCTGTCACAATGGTTTATTTTTTTTTCCTTATGAATAAACAGCAGACATAGATATTGCGACAATTACGGATCGCATGGCTGTAAAGAAAGCAGTGCAATGCGGAAATGTTGAGGAGGCAATTGAGAAAGTTAATGATCTAAATCCTGAGGTGGGATTGCTTTTTCTTCCCAGTCTTTTAGTAATTTTGTTATTTGCTGTCACTTATGGTTGTTTGATTTGGTGATGTTGATGTAATGATTATTACACTTCTTTAATACTTCTCTGGATTTTGCAATATATTTCTCCTGGTTTTTCTTCTATTCTGATACTATCAGTCTTTCTCCCAAGTATCATCTAGTATGCTTTCTTCCTATTTGAGTCACAAGTGCTTTGCATAGGGATCATACTGGGGCAACAATTGTCACTTAATCCTAAATTTTTATATGCAGATTCTGGATACAAATCCCCAGTTGTTTTTCCATCTTCAACAGCAAAGGTTAATTGAGCTGATTCGAAATGGAAAAGTAGAAGAGGCTCTTGAGTTTGCTCAGGAAGAGTTAGCTCCAAGGGGAGAAGAAAATGTAAGATTCAACTTTTTAGGTATCTGTTTCGATTGTCTATATATGTCATCCATGTTATTTTTCACGATTCAAAGTTCGTTCCGACTTTCACTTAATATTAGTTGGTGATTTTTTTTTTTTTTTGGGGTTTATATACTTGACTGAAGTTCAATTAAACGTGAGGCAAAACTTGACATTCTAAAGTGAGATTTGTATTGCCTTTTGTAGCAAAGCTTTTTAGAAGAGTTGGAGAAGACTGTTGCCCTTCTAGCCTTTGATGACGTCTCAAACTGTCCTGTTGGTGAGCTTCTGGACATATCTCAGCGCCTGAAAACTGCAAGTGAAGTAAATGCAGCCATCCTTACTAGCCAGAGTCATGAAAAAGGTTGGTGTCTCTGCTATTTGCATTATCTAAGCCAACACATTTTTCCAAGTTCCAATTGCCTTTCATTTTTTTGCTTATAAATCTGTGTATTTTTTATTTTTATTTTTTAAAAAAATATATCTCTAAATCTCTATATTTTGATGAACAACAGACCCAAAGCTTCCAAGTTTGTTAAAGATGCTGATATGGGCCCAGAATCAGCTAGACGAGAAAGCTGCGTACCCACGGATAAACGATTTGTCGACAGCCATGTTGGAAGACCCTGCAGTTTGAACTTGGAAGCTAGTGATACGTCCTTACTTTGGAGGGATTAACATTTGTTTTTGGTTTTTAATGGAATCCCAAATGATGTATTATGTACCTTTTATTGTTTCCTAGATGACTCTGTTTTAAGTTTCTTTCCTCGTGAAATGTCAGATATGTTTCTATTCTTTAGCTTTTAAACTGGTCTTCTAATCATTTGTAGAAGTGATTATTATCAAAATGTCATGTTTTTTTACTTTTAGTAAAGTCATTGGTGGACGAAATTGGCATTTTGTGTTTGAGCAAAAAAAAGAAAGTGCCTTTGACTTGGCCCAAATCCGTTTCTACATGAATTGAATATACCAGTCTTCTTGTTACTCTGCTTTGATCGTGCTGCCATTTTGTCCGGAACAATAAAGGAGAGAAAGTTGCGAAGGCAATTTCTGACCCTTTTGGGACCTAGAGTAGTCACCAGGTAATCAAAATGATAGACAAGAAAAAAAAATGAAAAATAAAAAAACATAAAGGTAAAAAACTGACTAGATTTATATATTTAACAAAAATAACAAACTGCTTAAGCGAAAATCACGTCCACAAGAACCCAAATCCAACGCTATCTAAACAGAAAACCCAAAACATTGATTGTTCCTTCTCTCTCCTCATCGCTCTCTCCTTTTCTCTTTCTTCAATCATAGTTCAACCCAAAGAACGTAAACCCACTGAATGTTTTTGATATCGGAACAAAAATGTTGAGGCTTTGCATGTTTGCAACACCCATCATCATCAAAATTGAGAGCATAGCTTTTAAGATCATACTGGAACGTGAAGTGCTCTTTGCTCGTCTTCTTGGCAGCTTTTTTCTTCAACGCAGCTCTCACCCTCCAAAACATGCTCCTCAGCTGCTTCTTGCCATTGGAAATGGAATTCATATTCACACACGACAAGCTCTCCACAAAACCGCCCATATTTCATGTAACAAATACGAAAACCAAGCACCAAAATATCAATCGAAATCCCGGTTTGGAAGAGAGAGTTGGCAAATGGGAAGTAATTCTTTTCTGGGTTTTTGATGAGGAGGATCTTATACATATAAAATGAATAAAATGCTTGAGAGTAGAGAGAAAATCCGTCTATGGGAAAAGAGAAGCATTAAAAGAAAGAAATCGAGCTTTGAAAAGGTTGGGGAGGCGCAGTGGGGAAGGCTGGCTCTTTTTGTGTCTTTCAAAGAAGCACTGCCGAGGGCGTTCAGCTTCAGGCCTTAGTCCACAGTGATCTACTTTTTCCTGGAAAAAAGAAAAGAAGTAACATCACATTGGGATGCTAAAATTCCATCATCTACACTCTGGGGAGAGAGAGAGAAAGAGAGCAGTCGGCAAGAAAGAACCTCCCTAAGGTCGTATCACAATCAGAATGTGTTTTGAAGCGTAACGAATCATAATTACACCCTCGCGGTTCCTGGGTTTTATGATGCCAGATTTTGACTCATTTTAAAGTGTCACTGTCTCTACTCGCCTCTGCCATTTATTGACTGGTCTGGAAGAGGCCTCAGTCTCACTCTCAGCTCCATTTAATAATTTGGGCAAATAGTTGTTTTATGAGATTCTGTTTTTTTTTTTTTTTCAGGTTTTTTTAATATTTTATTTTAGCTTCAAAACTGATACGGCGGTAACGGCGGTTGAAATCGGATTTTGAGGAGTTCAACATTAAAATCCGCCTCGATTATTTTAATAAGAAAAGGGTAATTTCAGTTTTATATTCTAACCATCTTTTAATTAAAAGAATAAAAATGCTTTAGCCCAAATGTTGGAATTTTTTTTTTTACAGAAAAATTTTGATAAATCTTTTCTTTTTGAAGAATGATTTTGATAAACCTTGTTTTCGCGGATACAGTGATAAATCAAATCAAAGCTCCTTTTCTTATGACCGACCGTCGCCTTGTCTCCTGTAGAAGGCAGTGTGGAAAAAAAAAAAGGGTGACATTTGAGTTTTAGATATATATCGTATTTGCCTTGTGTTTTTTTTTATAATTTTAAAGGTATTCAACATATTTGCCTTGTATTTTTGATAATTCTAAGAGTATTCTTTATTTTTTGAACTTTTCTAAATTTATGCCCTAAGTTTTTCAAAATATTATTTAACTTTTAAAATGGCCAAATTTTTAAACATGGCATGAAACTAAATGCCCTTAATAATCAATAATTATGCATATCTTAAAGAAATTAAATTCAGAAAAAAAAAACAAATTTTCAATTAAATAAATTTTAGTTTATTTTTATGAAAGTCTAAACATTAGTAGGTCATATTGACCTAACCTCGTCATCCACATAGCACACTAGTTTTTTGTTTTTTCTCATACTAGATCTAGCGTCATGATCACTCATTCCCTCTTACTCCACCGTCCATTTCATCTTCACCGAAACCTTTCCTTTTCTCTTTTGCGATGATGTTTATTCATGTCTCGATTAGAGAAGTCATTTGGTTAACCGACGAGGGAGTGATCTATTTCTTTTTTTATTTCTAATAGAGAATTTATAATATTTAAAATTAATGGCTGAAATAATATCTAAATAATAATTTTGATTATTTTTTGTATTTCAAAACTTTAACTAGTTAAAGGGCTATGTTTAAATTCTTTTCAAATATTATGGGATAGTTTTGAGATTTTCTTTTCTTACTTCAGTGTATACTTTTTAAATTGTAAAAAGTGTAAGCACAACATAGCATTTTGGCTAGAACTTGGGGATATTATTTAGATCATCTCATAGTGTGGGTCCCTTTATTTGGGCTGGGGTTGGTGAGCATTGTTATCTTTATCAAGTTCTGAACTTCTTTCTCTTTTTGTCTTCTTTTCCAAAGCGCTTTTCGCCTTTTCTCATATTTTGTTCAATTACTTTTTGTCTCAACCCTCACAATATTCCCTTTGCCCATTATCAAGTCAAGTCTCTTGCTGTTGCTGAGGTGGTGACGTGGCGTAACAGCGGTTTGTTTGGACCCTTACGGAATGACCTGTCATTCCTAAACCAAACAAACGGAGGAAAGCCTTGTCTGGGACCATAAGCTCTTGTGCGGATTTTTGTTTTCTCTCACCATGTGTTACTTTGCTAGGCTTTTGTGGCAAATTGTCATGGTGGGTTCACAAATCCCAGTTGGCATATTTATGCATTTTTGGTTCAAATGGGTTTTTGTCACTTGCTTGCCATTGCTTCAAATGGTCCCCAGCCAAGGAAACTAACTGGGCCCCTCATTTGAGACTTGTCATGATCAAAAGGGCAAAAAAAAAACTATTGGGCAATGGGCAATGACCAAACTAGAAACTATTCATGGTCGGTTAAGAGGACACCGATTGGGCCTTTGCTTTACAAGATAAATCAATGGAATCTATACTTTTCTGGTGTATCTGGTTCCTTCATGATTCTCTCTTTTTTGTGTGTGTGTTTTTAGCCTCAGGCATGTAATCACATCACAATCAAATCCCAAAAAAAATTTCTGGCGTTTTATGCTTGTTTTGTGATTCTTTCACCCCCATAACAAGTCTTTACCCGGTTCTATCTCTTGTCACTTTTTCAGTCCTTGATAAGGTTGCGGATTCAATCATTGTCCTTTTGCACTCTTTTGTTTCGAAAACTTCTTGTTTTAGCTCAAATTTATCTGAAAATCATGGTTTGTTTTGTTTGTAGTTATGCGTTTTATAAGCACTCTGCAAGAATATTGGTGATATTTCAGTGACGTGAAATTCTGAACGCATCCTTTGTTCGATTAAAATAATGGGATCGAAAGATTTGGTTTGTGACCCCCCCTTTTTTTTTTTTTAGTCTTGTCTAGGAGTATTGGACGATGCGTTATATCAAAGTCACAGGCAGTTTGATCTATTGATTCGTCTGGCCCTTGAGAATAATTTATGTTTGGGAAGGAAGATTTATAGCCGGTTTGATACGCGAGTTTAAAATGGTTTAAATGTAAATGGTACGCGAGTTTAAAATGGTTTAAATGTAAATGGTTTTGAATTTGTCGACGGATGCATGATTTTTGAAAAATTACAGAAGCGCAATATTGTATAAACAACTAATATGATGATGAATAGAGTATCATTTTCGCAAGAATTAAGTTTTATTTTTGTTAATTACCAAAACGTACTAGCTCTACAATTATTTAAATAATTGATTACAAAGAAATAAAACAAAACTAATAAAATAAAATATGAAACTGAAATAATAAAAACAAAAATTTATGGGCCCGTTTGGTAGTATTTTCAAAATAAGTGAAAATGTTTTTGTTTTGAAAAATGAGAATTTTTTAATAATTGTGTTGAGAGCGTTTTTAAAATTTTTCCTTCGAAAATTATGCGAAAACATTTCTAAAACTTTCGAGAACAAAACCAAATAGACCCTATGAATCTAATCGGGAGATTTTTAAAAATGACTTTTTGGAAAAAAAAAATTTTGGTCAATGACGCTTTTTTTTTGACAATTTTTAGCACAAAAAAAGGCTTTTTAGACATCAAAATAGTTCCAGTTTTTTTTTTCATCCTGTTGAGGTTCTTTATTCTGCTATAGTCATTTTCCTTATTTTTTTGAAAAAAACTGGGATAATTTACCTGCACATAAAAGCGTTTTTTTTTTCCAAAAAAAGAGAGGACTTTTACTCAATTCAAATTTTTTTTTGTCCCTTTCTTCAAATTCTTCCAATCTAATGTCATCTAATTAACTTTATTTGTATTAAATTCATCCTCTGACCAATTGGTTTTAATTAATAAAATTGTTAGTTGAATGTATAAAATTATCTACTTGCCTCTTCTGATAAACTAATAGGAATTTTTATATTAATTAGAACATCTATATTTTTATAAGAAATTAATTAATACAATTCATTAAGTTCAAGCATTTAAAACCATTACACATGCATTGAGGATAGATTCTTGTTTCAAATTGCATGTGTTACCCTTTTATTAATCAAATAACAACACCTAATAAATGACTAAATCAATAGGAGCATTAAATACATAATAGAATAAACAAATACCAATAATTAACAACCAATCCAAGAGTGCAAAAATAAAACAAAACCTATGAAGAGGATAAATTAGAATCCTATAGCTCAAAACTACTTCATAAATGAAAATAAAGCTAGAAAAAGAAATAACACTTATATTAAAGCATTCTTTAAAAATACAAAAAAAAAGAGAAAGAAATCACCAAAGGGAGATATCACATTCCAAGTTACTACTTCCCCAATCTTATTTTCCCTCCTTTTTTGTTAGCTTTAAAAATATTCTTTAATGATGTTTTGATGAAAATAAAAACGTAAAAGTGTGTTTAGCAAAATTTACTCTAACTAAAACTTTTAGTTGCTACAATATATAGCTCTTACATGTTACAATGATTAGCAAAAATGAGCTACACTTTAAACTCTCATATGTTACAGTTTTTAGTTTAAAACAAATATCAATAATTAACAACCAATCCAAGAGTGTAAAAATAAAAAAAAAAAATCTATCAAGAGGATAGATTAGAATCCTAGAGCTCAAAACTACTTCATAAATGAAAATAAAGCTAGAAAAAGAAATAACACTTATATTAAAGCATTCTTTAAAAATACAAGAAAAAAAAGAAAGAAATCACCAAAGGAGATATCACATTCCAAGTTACTACTCCCCAATCTTATTTTCCCTCCTTTTTTTTTAGCTTCAAAAATATTCTTTAATGATGTTTTGATGAAAATAAAAACGTAAAAGTGTGTTTAGTAAAATTAACTCTAACTAAAACTTTTAGTTGTTGTGATGTAAAACTCTTATATACTATAATAATTATAAAAATAGGCTATATTTTAAACTTTTATATTTTACAATTTTTAGTTTAAAAGTTTGACTTCTAATCACACGGCGAAAAAAAAAAAAAAAAGAATAAACCAAGATCGTTAGGTATAAGTCGTCGGACACGTGGCGATTGAGGAGAGGACCCGGCGCGGGCCACATGCGAGCTCTATGAGCAGGAAGCATGGGATCGCATGTTGGTGGAGTTAGTGTGCCTGCACTGGAACACATGGCGTACGACAATTGGGCTCAACTTGCTACAAGACAGATTACGCGCGACTGTGGGAGTAATCTGCACATGCAAGGTCAGGCGAGATTGTTGAGATTAGGCGCTTCGCATTACGCCTGGATCGGCTTCTCTGTCTGTTGTGCGTGGGAAATGGCATGAACTGGCCGGAGTGTGAATTTCTGTTCTCTTTCTTAAGCTTTCTTGCCCCCAAATTAATTCTAAATTACCAAATTGCCTTATTTATTTATTTTACTTACGCAAATAAGGGGAAAATAAAATAAAATAAAATTCAACAAAATTAAATTCGATTCAAATAAGAACAAATCAATTCAAATTAACTAAAAAAATTAAAATAAAATAACGTAAAATAAAAATAATTAGAAGATAGCAAAAATATATACATTTAACTACAAAGTAATTATATTTTTTATCAAGTTATCAATGGGCGATAAATAAATGAGTCAAAACGAAAAAGAGGGTTTTAAATGGATCAAATATCAGTTTTGAAAACTCGAACCCCTTTTAGATTCTAAACGTTCTGAACTATTCTTTATAATAAAAATCTTTCTCATGTTTGTTTTTCTTTATAAATCATAGTTTTCTAAACGCTAATTCTCTGAAGTGATTTTTAATTCTCATTTTATACCTTTACATTTTAAATGTCACTTCAAAACTATTATCTAAAACATATAATTTAAAACCATTAATCTCAATCACAAAATTCTAAACCATACCAACTAGAACCTGTATACCAAACCGGCCATTAGAGGAATATCCCCAAGTCAAGGACACATAGGCTGTCTGGTAGAGTTTTTGCTTGTACTTTTAATCAGTAGAAGAAGAAAAGCTAAAGTTAAATCTTGTTAGTTGGTGTTTAGAATTATATTTTTTAAAAGAACTTAAATGAGTCAAAATAGTTTTAAAATTCTTCAATCATTAATAAAAGAGCTATAATGTAGTTTATAGTATCTTATTAAAACTTCATTACATGTTTTAAAATCTATTTATAAGTCATATTTTGTGGCTTTGATTGCAAGCTCATGCAAAGAGATAGCACTTTTGCCAATTATCTAAAGGCCTATTTGGGATAGCTTGTGCTTTTACTTTTAAGCAGTAGAAGAAGAGAAACATAAGCTAAGGTTTTTCAATTAGTGTATGAAAAAAGTGCTTTTTGATTTTAGAAAAGCTTTGAACCTGTTTGGTTAAATAAGTCAAAATCCCTTAATGGTATAAAAGGTAGTGTAATTCAAGGATATTGATGAAAATTTTAATTTATTATTATTAAATATAAGGTCAAAAGGGTAAATAAAAAAAGCTTTTTATTAGTGCTTTTTTCATAAACAACCCTGGCGTAGCTTTTCCAATAAGTGCTTATAAAAGCCATAAGCACTTTTCTATGGTTCATCCAAACAGGCTCATAAATAGTTTTTGGATAAAATAAGCTATAAACAGCTTAAAGTATGCCATTCCAAACGGGTTCTAAGTACTTTCAAAAGCTGCTTTTTGACTTAAGAAGCCAAAAATTAGCCTCTAAGAGACCTTCCCAAACAAGCCTATGAAGAAGTAAAACTTCTACCATTTTTTATCTATAAAAAATTAATTTAAGATATATAGAATTAATAAGAAAATCATACAAAAATTAAAGAAGTGAATTAAGAGCAGCGGATTTCCGTCCTTGGGCTTTGGTTTTTGTGTTTGGATTTCAAATGGAGCCCAAACACCATCACAACCCCCCTTCGTTCCTTTCTTCCACGAAACGCCATAATCATTCATTACCTCTTAAATAGAAGGAATTACTACTGCAAGGTAACACTTTGCTCACATTCTCATAGTTTTAAATGTGTTAGTGGCCAAGTTGACAACACGGGTTACAAATTTTTTTTAACAAGTGAACACATGTTACAATTGAACATTTCATTTTCCTTGACAAAAAACAAAAAAAGAGTCTCAACTTGGTGGCCGGACTTTCTAGTCACATGCCTTGTCTCTCTTTGTTCCCTTAAAACATTTTAAAAAGTATATATTTTTTTTTAATGTAACATTTCCAAGTCCAAAGTATCTGCATGGGATAAAAGCAAATAAAAAACATGAGATCCTAGGTACTCTTCAGAAATAGAAAATCGTGTATTGTGTCCACATAATAAAACATGGGAAACCTCTTTCATAAGCAGACCCAATTCCAAGACCAAATCTTTGAGTTGGGTCAATGGGAGAAAAGAAGAATAAATTAATGAATAAATAAATAAATAAAAACAAGAGATACTCCAATGTTCATGAATCATGAGTCATGTGAAGTGTATCCCTTGTGGATTCGCCATAAACTCCTTTTTATGTGCTTTTTAATACTGCGTGCTTTCAAGGGTTTAGCCCCACTTATCTTAGTCTCTGTCTGAATATTTGTCTCTCTTAATTAAGTGAATTTATGGCAATATTTATAAGCTAAAGTTTATTGAACTGATATAATAATCTTTTCTAGCTACCTAGCTATTTACCCTAGTAATTAAAATTCTTCCCATGGCTTAACTTCCATTTCATTCTATTTTTAGATTTTTTTTTTTTAAAGTTTCATTTCATTTAGTATGGACAACATCTAATTCAATGCCTCGTTTCCAAATTCTATTATTAGAACTAAAATTGATTAGCAAACAATACTTACATGCCTAAGGACTTTTTCCCATAAAAAAAAATACTAACATACCTAAGGGGAATCAAGCAAAAGGAATTTTTAATTCTACAATTTCTGAAATATAAAATTTTACCCCCACAGGTTTTCAATTCAATAGAGAGATTTTTTTTCGTCTTTAACGAGAGGGACAAGCAAAAGAAGCCTTAACCAACTAAAATGTTATTGGTAGTTATCAATTACATAATCAATCATCAGAAGAAAATCACCAAAATTTGTAACACACATTACATCGATGCCCACAAACCACATATTGTTGCCTCTGCTATTATAAATTCAGTTGCTCTTAAATTAAAAGTTCCCGGTTGACAATTGTACAAGCCACCGTCTTAACGGAAGAATTTGAAGAAATGGCCAAAAAAAAATTTGAATTGAGGAAATGATCTCTTTTTTTTTTAAATAAAAAAAATACGTTTTTCTGTGCAGGTAAACTGCTCCAGATTTTTTTTTTTTAAAAAGAAAAATAACTGTAACGAGATAAGAAATCTCAACAGGATGAAAAAAAAAAAAAGAATTATTTTGATGTCTAAAAAACTTTTTTTTTGTGCCAAAAACTGAAAAAAAAAAAGGTTATTGACCAAAATTTTTTTTCTCAAAAAGTCATTTTTACAAATCCCTCCATCTTAACCTCCAAAACTCCCTACATGCTCCAATGGGACCACTCCCGTCCCTACCGATCCCCGTGACCCCACCACCGTCACCAGACAATTCCTCACCCTGAAACCAAGTCTATGCTGCATTCAGGTTAAGAGAAGCACCGCTGCCAGGCATGAACATGTCCGTTAGACTAGACTGCTATGACCCATCTAGTGATTTCCAGGCTTAATTGAGAATCATGGTTCGAGGGTCTTTGCTATGGTCTCACTCGATGGCTCAATTTACAATATTGGAGGTCAATTATTCCATCAATTTGGGGCTCAGACATCAGAAGAGTCCAATTCGCCTGTTGAAGCAGATGTTTGAGTCCAATCCTCAGTGTCGCGTTACAATGTATGTGCCAATGTGCCCCGCTATCAATTCCGAGGTATGATTTTGCTTGTACTGCATGTGACACCAAAATCTATGTGTCCCCCTCGGCAAGCGCGGTAGGAGTCTCGTTGGGGGTTGCCTAAAGGTTTGGAAGGGACACGTGGAGGCCTACGATTGGGAACAAAACATTTGGAATGAAGTGGAAGGGTCTAGGCTACAAACCCTAGAGTGGACTATATCTAAGACTAACCCCAACCATGAGATGAATAGGGCCTTAGTTCAACACCTTCACCTCACTATTGCACCCAACGGAAAATTTCTCTATTGGCTAGTTTCTTAGATAGTTTTAAACTTGTTCTAGCAAAATGCACACATTTTAGATAGTCATTGGGCTCGTTTGGCACAGTTCGTATTTGTAATTCTCGACAGTAAAAGAAAAGGCTGTATATTTTTAGTAAGTGTTTGGAGCCACATATTTAAAAGAGTTTTAATAAATCAAAATGATTTTATTTTTTTAAGTTACAAAAATATTATATTTAATTTTATAATATATTATTAACACTAGTATATGTTTCAAAGTCTATTTCAAAAGTGTCTTTTTTAAGAACAATGTTTTGTGGCTCTCATAGAAAGCACTTTTGAAGAGTAAAAGTATTTTTGATAAATCATGTAAACAGTTTCAAAGCAGGATTTTGACAAACATGATCGTATTAATTATGTGTAATAAATAAACTCACTATAGTCATATATTTTCTTAAACCAGAAACAATGGTCCAAAGCCGGCCAAGCCCAGTTGCTTATTATTTAGTCTTGTTGATCCACTTTGATATATTCCTTTTTTATTATTATTATTTTTTGTGAAGATGCCTTGGCTTTCTATTATAAAATTTTCATATATTACAATATAAAGCAAAATACAGTTATAATTATAATGTAAAGCTCTGATATCCTACAATAACACCTAATAAGTCATGAAAGAGGACAACAGACCAAACTACAGGCAGAGGGCCATCATGCGCAATGCATAAAAGACAACAATCTCTTTTCATCTATGTTTCAATTTATTTGTTTAATTATCACTTTCAAGCAAAATAATTTATTTATATATATAAAAGGAAGGAATTCATCATGCTTGCCCAAAATTAGAAACAAGAACAAAAAAAGTTTTCCAAAAGGAAAAAAACATGGCAAGAACGAGGTTAATGTGCCAAAACCATGATTACATTTATTAAGCTACTTTCAATCACGTCTTTATTATATTCAAAAAATTTAACGTCTTTATTAGTCTGCATGTGTTATACCATAATTAATGTTTTATCCGAGTTCTTAATTTCCTCAAAATACAAACAATGACCCAAATCGTGATCCCCTAATCTTTGTCTTCTTTCCTTTTCAACACTATCATGTTCTACACTGATTATGCTTTCACTTTCAAGACGTTGGGATTCATGGTTCGAACTTTTGAAATACTGTAATAATTTATAAAACTTGTTTGAATTATAAACTTTTTCTTTATCAAAAAAAAAAAAAAGAAAAGGAAAAAAAAACATACCGGCGTCTATTACGGGTGTCACAATTAAACATCAATCAATATCTAATCAAGTGGACCTCAAGCACATGAATCCTTGGCCCGAGCGGGCTGTGGCCCGAGCCTCTCACAGGCCTGGGCCCCACCAAGCACATGAATCCTTGGCCCGAGCAAGCTACCTACCTGGTGGGGCCCAGGCCTGTGAGAGGCCCGGGCCACAGCCCACTTGGGCCATATACCACTGTTCATCCTAATAGAATCTAACGATTATAGCAGAACGACAACCGCAAAAGCTTAAAGTAAAAATTACATAATCTATTTATTTTTTAAGGAGTGAATTAATATCTGTTTTCGTTATGCAAATATAACTTATATGTCTTTTTTTAAAAATTTTATATATTCAGAACCCTAAAATACCCTATAACTAAATATTATCATGTATTTAAATTTTTATTACAGATTTTCTTATTTTTTGAATAGTTAAATTAGGGATAACATATACATGTATATGTCTTATTTAAACATATTATATTGATGCATTATCATTATCAATTGAAGTCTTAAAAAAATAAAATAAATGTCATTGAGTATCGTTATCATTATGTATCATTAACTTAATGATATAACAATTATATAACCTATAAAATACACAAAAAGACTTAATAAATACTATATCATTAATTTAATTACATATCACAAAAAAGAAAATATCGTTCATTTGAAGTTTTAAGAAATGAATGCCATTGCATATCATTAACTTAATGATATATCAATTATATAACCAGTAAGACACATAAAAGACTTAATAATATTGTATTATTAATTTAATTACAATACCTTAATTTCAATTTGTTAGTAAAACTATATCATTATTTTATTACAACACTCTAATTCTAATTTGTCAGTAAATCTAATTTATCAATAAAAAAATTTAATCTTTTTAAGGAATTTTAAAATTGTTTTTTATATACCAATTTGAATTTAAGCAACAAATATCTAATTTTAAGAATTTTTTTAATATAATGATATTATAATCCGTTTGAAATCTTAAATATGTATATTATAGTTATTCTAAAAAAATAAATTAAAACTAACAATATTATTATTATAATCATTAATACCTTTATATATATATATTAAGATATATAAAAAATATTCATAAACTATAAGCATATTTTAATTTTATAAATAAAAAAAAGGCTATATCCTGTTAACCTAAGCTTAAAAGCCAACTCTTTATCTTCAATGATGTTGTCTCTCGGGCCTAAACGTCCCCCACCACGGGCAAAGCCATGAAGCCTTACGAAGCAAAACAAGAGTCAACCCAATATAGGTCTCCCCGGTCCGTCCATCTCTAAAGTGGGCCACGACCCATTTAACTAGTAGGGCCCACTAACACACACTCTCTTTTCTCTCTGTGTAAATTACTAACTACCCCAATTTGAGTCTGCCATATGCCTCAAATGGTTATTACTCTTTGGATGATGAAAATGATTTCCATCTAAATTGGTCAGTCAAGGACACTCTCAGCTTCATCAGAGGGTGTCTGAAGAACTTTTCACACCCTGAAAAGAAGAGAAGAGAAGACAGTGGACCAAAAAAAAAAAAAAAAAAAAAAAAGAAAAAGTGGGTCTACAATTGCAATTCCAATCTTTTACGTGAGCCGTCGATCTGAGTACTAATATTTTTTTTTTTCAAATTTTTTTATCTCTTGCTGATTGGTCGTTTTTGTTTGTCCTTTTGTCCCAAGATGATCAGCTCCGATTACTATAGGGCTCTGCAATTTCTACACTTGAACACGCAATCGCACGTGTAATCGTTCTTACGCACGCTTGGGATATTCGACTGTGTCTGTGAAGGAGCTGAAAAATGTTTGAAAAGAATCTGATGGACTGTGACTACTTTGACTATGATCAAGTAGCAACTGACCTACACGCCAAAATCAAAATAAAAATCGGACGGCTGAGATTAGTTTGGTGTCCTACTAATAAAGAAAAGTGAAGTGAGCTTAGGTAATCCATTAAGGGGGGTTACAAAATCGAGGATTAAATGTTCCACATGTTGGTTAGGGCCTGAAAAGCCCGACAAAGAATGCTGATATGTCGGTCTTGTTAGACTTTGAGGTGAGCAGAGGAGAGGTGGACTTCAATATCTTTTTAATTTGTTTTTCCTTTTATTTTTAATTAATAAACAATTTAAATCTGTTTTAATATTGTACTTTTGGAAAAGTTATTACGGCAATATGTAAGTCTGACCCAATTCGATTAATATTGTAGTATGGTTATTTTTTTTTTAATCATTTAGTCAAGTTATTTAATGATGTACAGAGACAGAGTCAGATAAACGAAGAAATGAGGGAATACATGCTAAAAAATTTATTAACTGTCACATGTATATTAAGTTATAGGATAGTTTGGTAAACATAATTGAAATTAATTTTTTAGTTTAAAATATTGTAGTATGTGAGAGTTGTATATTATAACAATATTTATTTAGCATGTGAAAATTTTATATTATTTCTTAACTAAAAAGTTGATATTTACTATACTTACAAAACACCCTATTAGAGATTTAATGTATTAGAAAGTAAAACAAACTTTAAGAGAGCAATTTACAAATTTCATCACATTTGACATTTTAAATTCAAAGAAAAAAAATTCATATAAGGGTTTGTTCTTTTGCTATGCATAACTCCACTTCTAACTGCAAAGGTATTTAATAAAATTAGTTCTAACCAAAATTTTTAGTTATTGATGTGTAAAACTTTCACATACTATAACGATGATAATAATTAAAAAGCTATAATATGAAGCCCTCATATGTTATATTTTTCAGTTCAAAAGTTTCAATTTTAACAACACTTTTCAAACATTTTATACATATTATGCATAAGAACATTTTTATAGCTAAGAGCCTGTTTAATTTATAATTTCAAACTAGACTTCCAACTATTTTTTAAAAGTAACTTTTCTCGTAAAAGTTTAAATTTTCGTTTCAACCTATAGACCAAACCATATCTATAGTATTTGTTTAAAGATGTAATGAAAATCTATCATCTATCAGCACGTATAAGCGTGAATATTGTTATTGGGTAGATGTCAATAACCATTGTGAGGTCGTCACCAGTTTCGTTTTCATGATCTTCTCCCACTCCGCATCAGTCGATCTCATGCCAAGTGTCGAAGGTGGAGATGGGTTGCCGGAGTTGCCACGTGGCAAAAGGGCACAGGTGGGGACCAAGGAAGGGGAGGCACAACAAAGGCACATATATAATCCGACACGGCGCATGTGGGAAGGGGGCGCTCTCTCGACCCATTGTTGGGGTATGCCTATCACTGTCTCATCTCTGGCTGGCGAGTTACGACCCATACGGTGTTTAAAAAAAGTAGTAAAAACTAATATTAAGAACCATTTTTATTATAATATATAAAAATTTTATATTATTTATAACTAAATTTATAATAAAAATTAAATAATAAATACCACTGTGAAACATCCCCCAATATTTTGCTAGGAGTTAGTAACATGCCATAGTGTAGATTCTCTTTCTTTGTCAATTCAACAAAACTTAGTTTGCAAGAGAGGAAAAAAAGAAATATCTACTTTTGTGAGGTGGGGTCTAAACAATAAATGGTGTTGGCATAAGGGCATTGTCGTTTTTTTTTTTTTATTTTCTTCCTCTTTTTTTTATTCTTTTTTCTAGATTTTTAGGTGCCCATTCTTTCTAGTGTATCCTAGCTGGTTCCTCTTTCTGCATGCACCACAACATTGCCACCCAATGAATAGACGGACTTTGTTCTGCCAATAAACTGGTGTATTTGTGAGAAAAAGATTCATATGGCATAATTTTATTTTATTTTGTTTTGTTTTGTTTTATTTGTTTATTACTATGTGGAAGATATTTTTTGAAGAAGAATAATGTGCATGACAGTATATGACAGGGCAGAGCTGAGACCACGGAAGGACACGTAATCATAGCCATTACTTGCTGAGTGACGGGGCCATACGGGGACCGCAAGGCTCAACATGATGCCCTTTTCAATATGAAAAAGAGAGGCAATAGATCCTAGTGGCTTTTTTTTTTTTTTTTGGTTTGTTTTTAATCTCTTCGTGTATATCCCATAAATCAATAACACCATGTACATTTCTCTCCCATACATGTTTCTCCCTCACCGTGTTTTTTTAGGCAATTTTTATGATAGAGTAGAAAATTTTGTTTTACCAATAAAGTAAGAGTGTTTTATTTGATAAATTAATTTTTTAATCATTTGATTTACGATCAAAAACATTTCTATATTATGTGTTGTAATTTTTAATGTAGACAGTAATGAATCAGATCGTTGATTAATACCATGCTCTATCAATGAAGCAAAGTTATATTCTCTAACATAAGACTTTTTTTATGCAAATAATTTCTATCCTAATATTTTATATTTAGAGTGTTTAAAAGAAGAGTTTCAACTCTAGAATTTGAACCATATTATTGAAGAATTTATTATAGAGTAAGAAATAGATGCTTGAATTTATGAAAATAAGGGTATGAAATATATTTTTCTTAAAGATTTTATTTGTCCTTATTTTTCAAAATTTGCAAACAAGTGTAATGGCAAATTACCCCAACATAAAACAAACCATTGAACACAATATCTAACAATAAATATTGTGTTCTAAAACAATAAATTAAATCTTTAAATTCTTCTGCAGATTTAATAATGACATGGTGTAGTTTTATAAATGAACACAACTGGTTCAATTAATGCAACCACTCACCAAAAGGCACCTCTTCATTTCTAAGATATTTTCATATATCAACACAACTATTACAATGGATATGTCCGCTGCTACAGATGTTCAAGTTTGCATAAAAACAAACAACCAATAAGTATTCAATTCAAAACAACTCAAAGGACACGTTTTCAATAATCAACAAAAGCAAAAATGTCGCTGGGGCGTAACATTATGCCCAGTGACACGGTCGTGCCATTTAACTGGCGTAGGGCTGCCATCTCTCAGCCCCCAAAACTCTGAGAATTTTTCCTTTAACACAGCGGTCTCAAAAAACCTACATTGCGGCGCTTCGTACTGATTCCAACCACATTAAAAATGTGTATTTTCATATTAACATATATGTCTTTGATCTTATAACATATGATAGACTTATTATAATATCTATTTACACAAAAACATATCTTTTTTTTAATACTATAATATGTGAAAGCTTTATATTATTTATGATTTAAACTAAAAAGTTCAAACCCTTCTCTCAAACATCCTAATTATAAAATAAAATATATTCCTTTCAATTTCACAAACCACCCCTCGGCCAAAATCAAACAAATATGATCCGACAAGCATAAGATAGAATTTTTGGTAACCAAACAAAAGACGCACCGAATCATGATATTTGGGAAGGAAAAAAAGAATGGAAAAAAAAAAGTTTGTCGATGTAGGACCCACTAGAGGGAGGCTGCCAGCTGGCATGGGCCCTAGCCCTCTAAGCTTGTTTTGTTTCTGTGGAAGAAGCTTATTAAAGCTCTAATCATGTAATTTTTATGTGGTCTTGTATTGGGTATTAATTTAAGGGATAGGAGAAAGAAAAAAAAAGGAGGAAAATGAAAAAGATATTCCTCCTGACCTGTTGGTCTGTATGGATGCTTGCAATTTGTAGCAAGGAGGGGTCATCTATTTTTGCATGGCATGTTGGTTTCCAAATAAAAGATGTCCGTCCATCAGTTTTTTTTTTTTTTTTTTTTTAAAGGAGGGTAATGTTGTCATGATTGTGAAATTGGGCATATAAAGTTGCATAAAGTTGGCCGACATCTTACTTAGATAAGAGCCCTGAATAATTGAGGACCAAAATTTGGAATGGAAGCATTGAAATTTGAAGGTCATTTTATGCCAAAAGCAGAAAAAAAAAGAAAAAGAAAAAGAAAAAGAGATTTCCCTCGTTTTCTTCCAATAAAATGCTTGAGCAATTATTCTAATAATACAGAGGGAGTTGAATTGTCATCTTACTCCAATCATTTAAATAAAATTCTTAAGCAATCATTAAACTAAAAAAGAGGGAGTTATATGAGTGTGTTTGTTTGAGTTTTCAAATCACGATTCGAATCATTTTGCTACAGTATTTTCTCTCACAAAAATTTAAATCTTTATTCAAATACTATACTCAAATACTCGTACCAAACGTACATGAGTATTGACAGGCAAGTTTTTAAAGGGTATCTATTTTTTAGACGATTGATCGGTAAATAATAATTCGGATTATATCTAAAGTTTGAAAACATAAACCACTTGGTAAAGTTTTTTTTTTTTTAATCGAAAAAGTTTGTTTTATTTTGGAAGTCGTGGTTAGTCTTATAACTTCTAGTTCCCCTTACAAATCCACTTCTTGCATAAATAAAAAAAAACTAAAGTCGATTTCCATCGGCGAAGAATACAAGAGCTTATCCATGCAAGAGAATTTTATGTTAGAATACATATACATATAGAGAATCTGATTAATAAGATGCATTTTTAAACTGTGAATAATATCATATTAAAATGGCATGATGTTTTTGTTAAAATAATTATATTGTTGGCTTATCTTTTTTTTTTTTTTTTTTGAGGGCTACTGGCTTATCTTTTCACTTCTTAATCATTCAGAAAAATTGACAAACTACATTCATGACAACGATTACTAACTATGTCTACCAATATTTTTTTCTCATCCTATAGAAATAAAACCCATCTATTTATTCGTTTATCTTAAATAAGAGCTATTTGTTTTATTATTATTATTATTAGGGAAATTAGGTTTGGTGGCTTTTTTTATAACTTCTCTAATATAAATGATCATAATTTTTAAAGTTAAACAAATGATCGTTTATTGGTGAAACACTAAGTTTAACTGATAAACTTTAAATTTATCACTGTTAAACTTAATAAACTCAAGTTTATGGCTGATAAATTCAATACATTTATCGAAATTAAGTTTAATTGATAAACTCTTTAAATTTATCAATATTAAATTTAATAAACTTAAATTTATTACTTATAAACCGTCATTTACTTTACTTTAAAAAATTATAATCATTTACTTAAAAACTACTCTTTAAAAAACATCATTTACCTGCATAACCCTCGTTATTATTATCTGATTTGTTTATCATATATTTGTTTTGCTAGTCACCACATGGGCATATATATATATATATATATACAAACACATAATATATAGCATGTATACATAAACATAATTATGCCAAAGTGCTAGTCCAAATTCCAAACCTCTCTCTTCCCTCCTTTTTTTCTCCCCTATGTAAAGATAAGCTCACATGCTCTCCTCCTCTCTCTCTCTCTCTCTCTCTCTAAGTAGCCAGTTTGAGTCCTTCACCATGCTCATTTGGTCACAAACATGGTGTAAGAAAAACCTTTAACAAATGAAACACCTCACTCAGACTCATATATAGATACATATATATATATATATATATATATATATTTGTCACAACTCTCTCTCTCCTATGAAGACTTGTTAGCAAGAACATGATGTGAGCAAATTCAGATGCGAAAGGAGGTAGCAAAAGATAAAAAATGGCGGAAGAACAGCACGGCTATGCGTGGCCACCCATCGGAGCTCCACTAAACATGCAAAGGCAGGATCAGAGCGGCAGAGATTTCGACAGCTCGGTCAATGCGGTGTCGTTTGGGTTTGTTGCTACGGCCATTCTGATTTCCATGTTCTTGGTCATGGCCATATTTGAGAGATTCCTCAGACCCAGCTCGCCGGACTTGTCGCCATCAGGTCGCCGGACCCACCAAGATCTTGAGGCCCAGTTGGGCTTCAATGCCAAGCTTGCTCATCCCTCCCCCAAAGTAAGTTCATCTTCTCCTCTTTTTTTTTTCAATTTCTGCAGATTATGTTCTTGGTCGGATTGCATGTGGATGAGATGTTTTCAAGGTGATTTTCTTTTTTCTTGAGAAAATGTGGGATAACTTGAGAAAAATGTGTTGGGTTATTTAATTTTTTCTTTTTTATTTTTTACTTTCTTGGATTGATTTTATTTTTGCTTTTTGACAGTTTGGGTGGTTATTTTGGACCTAGCGTGGTCTGCATAAGGATATAATAATTTTTTTCTGACAAAGTTCCTCTTTTCTTTTTAACCCCTATCTTTTGACTTTGATTCTGCATTTTAGGCCGTTTAACGTTAATAAGCTCCATGGACATCGGATGAGTTGCTTTTGCTTTAAACGGTGTAGTGAAATTTTTCCTTCTGAAACTCAACAGGCAACTGTCAAAAAGTCGTTCTTTTTCTTTCTTTTGAGCTTTGCTCAGAAATTTCCTTGTTGGCCTGATTTCAGAGTTTTCTCTGTCCATAAAACTCTACTCTATAATCAATGAATGAAACTACATAATCTCTCCCATTTGTGGTCTTTTTCTTCATTTTGATTTTCCTTCGTTTCCTTCAGTCAGAAATATTTTGGTTTCTGCCATTGACCAAACATATCATTTGCGTTCAAAATTTAAAAAATTAACCCTCGTATTAACTGCACTAGGATCATTGGGCTAAAACTTCTGCAATATCAAAATTCGCATTTTCACATGGTTTTCCATTTTGTTTAAACAAATCTTTTTTTTTTCTTTTGGTTTCAGACAAACACTTTATTATATGTAAAGACTTTGCTTTGAGAGGAACTATCCTGTCTTAGTAATAATTATGATTTTTGTTGGGGATAGAGGCCCCATCTCAAGTTAGTTGTGTGTTGAGTGGTTGGGTACTTTGCCCCAAGTAAATGGGTTTTGGTCTTGGAGGTATACCGTAGTAGTTGTTTGCCTGAAAAGTGGGACCGACCACTCTTTTGTGTTTTTAGGCCACCGGACCATTCACTAGCAATCTTTTATGATACCCCGCATAGCCAGAGCCCTGGCCTGGAGACAGGTGGTCAACCTTATTTTGTAAACTTGCCTTAAGTGGTCGTTTGTCTAATCTTTGTTTATCTTACTTGGTGTCTTATTCCAAAACATAGTGATGACTCAATTTCATTGCTTACGTTCAAGGACTGTTTCATTTTTTCAAACATACCCTTTTCATGTGTGTTGTAATGGGAGAGTTTCCATCTTAATTTGATTGGCTTCAGCTGCTTAATTTTGAGATTCGTTATGAGGATTTGATTCATGGGGTATTTGATAGAGCGGTTGGAACTAAAATATTGATTTAAAAACTGGGGCATGTGAAAGCTTTATACTGTAGTAATTTTTTTTTAGCTTTTTATTGCACTTGAGAGTTTTACACGGTTTGTTAGTTGGAACTGACGATTCCAACCGAGATGCAAAACAAAGGCTCAATCTAATGAACTCAATTGAAATCAGGATTTGGTTCAGCATACTTGAATCAACACTATGAGATGCAAAACCATACTTGAACTTGGAGTGGGCCTATATGACTTGGGTCTCGAAAAAGTGCCTGAGCCTGGCTAATGGGTGCGCTCACATAGTCATAAGGGATTGTCTATTAGCATGAATTCTCCAGTCTAATCTAACGGGTTTTATTGCGTCTCTCCTTATCAATTGCAACTTTTGAAAGGAATTGTTGTGTGATCTTACGTCACAATGTAGTTAAATGGAAGTGGGAAACTGGTTTTTTAAATATACATAATAATTGAAGGCAAAATCTGTTGTATGATTTCACTTCTGCATAAACTGTTTTTTAGTATTGCCTGTCTACGTGGATTCTAATTCCCTCCCTCTCTTGAGAAAGCCATGTTGTTTCAAATACAAGTATTGAGGAAATGGTTTGCCTATTTTAAATTTTTGTTACTTGTTTCTTACACACGGTTGGGTCCCTTAGCCTTACCATTTGTATCATCACTTGAGAAAGTAAAGACAATGCGTTACCAAAAAAACTCTTATGTGATTGGCTTAAATGAATTTTGCTTTTTGTTTATTGTCTTTGCTGCTCAAACATTCCATTTATTGGCCCTTGATGTTTATCATTAATTTGGATTAGTTGTCCAAGTTAAGCACAAATCATAGAGGCACGATGGTGACTATATTGATCCAATTTGTTTTTAAATTATATGTGATGATGAGTAATGATTCCACCTAATCAGTGCCTACGTCTATCATCTTAGTATACAGAAAAAGAAATTTCTATTAGTGGACTTTAATAGCATAATCAGCAGTGGAAATCTACCTAGCTACTCTACTAATCCTCCAGATAATGCTTTCTTAATTTTATATCATGCTGACATTGTTAATTGCTATTCCTATTTTATTTGATTTTTCACATGATTCATGATCCATGACTCCTACTTTATGTTGGATTTCCTAATTTAATAAGGATTGTGCATGATTGCGTAATAGTGGTGGCATGCTTAACTCAACTTATAGTTTTAGTTTTTGTTAGCTTAGGTAACACCTTCTGATAATTAGGCATTATGTGTGAGTTAGATTCTAGTCAACCCTGCTTGACATTTTTTGGTATTAGGTGTTTACCAAACAGCAGTGGAATGTGATAGAGAAACTTTGAAAAGAAAGTAAAAGAATAAGAATGCGGATGATTGATTCCTTTTAGTGTTTACTTGTGTGTATAAAGTGAAATTGAGAATGATCCAGTTCTCTTTTTAATGTTTGCTAAACTGAAGAATGTCCTTTTACAACTAAATAATCTTGTGTGAACTTATCAAGGATGTAAAAGTAAATTTTTAACGGGAAATCAAATATGAATGCTGTCGAAGGATTGGAATTCGCTTTTCACATTCAATGTACTATGCTAGTTTTGCCAAATTATCATTCAATACATGATTAAATAAGAAAGGGAAATACTATGCCTTTCCTGTTTCTTTTCGCACGAAGCAAACACATCCTAATACTTCGGTTTACTTGTGTGATTTGAAGTTTTAAAAAGCCATACTCTCCTGTGCTCTTTGCAAGCTCATGAATTAGTTCCTTTTTTTCTTGTGCAGATGACTATATACGCAAGCGGAGTCTCTGTTTTGATGCCTGGAGACAACATTCCGTCATTCATTGCTCACCCAGCGCCCGTCCCTTGTCCTCCGGACCGCATTTTGTGGCCCCAACATCAACATACTTCATTGCCAACTCTTACCTCCAACCCCTCGACCTCAAACCCGAACTCAAGTCCACAAGCGCAAAACTAAACTCAAGATGACCCTAATTTTCATCTTGAGTTTAGTTTTGCGCATCAAGAACTCGAGCAGAAATTGCGGAGGAATGTGCATGGCAAGCATATCTGGGCTGCATTCGACCTGTTTGCCGGATTTTTTTCCCCGTCTGCAAGAGCTCTTTGATATCTGTATATAATATTGTAGGTTATGATCAAACAAAAATGCACTTTCCTTCACATCCCTGACCATGTTCTATGGCATTCAGATTTTCCAAAACATGACTTTGGATTTCTCTCTGTAAAAAGAAAAAGATGTAAATGCTATTGAGTATGAAGGAACTTTCAGGCATTTGTTACATATATAATCTAAATCTGCTTGGCTTTAATCTAGTGTAGGTATGTAAATATCGATGTGCACCATTTTGTGGGATAATTCGTGCGTAATGTCAATAATTGAATTTAAAAGAAAGTAAAAACATAACGGAATATTAATATAATTTGTACTCAATTTTCTAATAAGTAGCTTGGTCTTACTTCTTCAAAAACTTGGGCCAATGCTGAATTTCTTACCCTTTGTTCCAATATTGCTCTATATTGGAGAATTGTCGCCCAAAATGCGGACGCCTGCCACGTGTTCATGAGAGTAGGAAATAAAGGTCCTAGGGCGGGCCCGTTTTGAATATCTTGTGTTTTCATTTTTGAGCGATAAAAAAAGAGAAGTGTTTTTCAATTAGTGTTGGGATGGTGTATAAATAAGTGTTTTTTTATTTCAGAAGAGCTTTGAACCTATTTGTTTAAATAAGTCAAAAACTCTTATTAATATAAAAAATAGTATAATTTAAATATATGAATAAAATTCTTAATTTTATTTTTCTTGAATATAAAGTTAAAAATATAAATAAAATTTTTTTCATAAGCATCAAATTTCTGACTTATCTTCAAATTGCTTATGAAAACTAAAAGCATTTTGTAGGGTTGACCCAAACATGTCAAAAAAATAACTTTTGAAGTAAATAAGCTTTAAAGCCATTTTAAACAGGCTCTTAATTGGATCGATCATCTGAATGGACTTTTATCTGATGTCAATGTTGAAGGATCCAGGACCAATCGTCAAAGTACACTTATGATGTACCAGTGGTCATCCACTGGGGGAATCTGCGCACTACTGATGTAGTAAAGAGAGACTGTAGCCACAAAAAATTAAAGAGAGAAGGGGGAAGAGATCTAATAATATTTACACTCCGTTTGGTGAGAGGGACGAAGAGGAGAAAGGATAGAGAGAATTGGAGAGATGAGGAATGTAAAGAAAAGAGAGAAGTATAAGAATTCATGTTGTTTGGTAAATAAAGAGCTAAAAAATATAGATAATAATTATTTGGTTAATTGCTATATTGTTGATATCTACAATATATTAATAAAATATTTAAAATGTTAGACGATATTTTAAAATTTAATGTTAGTAAAATATTGCTCGAATATTTCCATTAGCAGAGGGATCTAATTTTATGGATTTAGAAAGAGACTATGTCCCTCCACCTTTTCTTTCTCTCCTTCCATCCCTCTTCCTTCCTCCATCTTTCTCTCCAACTAAACATAATGTTAAAGAGATGATTAGGTTAACTGCTATAATATAAAATTTAGGGACTAATTTGTCAAGAAAAAAAGAGTTAAGGTTTAAATGTATTAAACTACATAAGAAATAGGAAGCATAAGTACCATACATACTTATTTTTGACTGTATAATGTTAACACATGTCGTTTATTTTGAAGTAATTTACAGATCACGACCCGCATGTCAACATGAGGTTTCCTACCGAAGAAAAAAGGGCATGAAAACAAACATTGTAGTCTATCATAGAGACATGCAGAAAACAAATTTCTTTTTTTTTTTTTGTTTTGCTATTTTCATCAATTATATGTCGTTTCTTTAGATGATAACTGGCATTTGTCGTTTCTAAGAAGGACATGAAGTTTCCTACAGAGGGGGAACGACATGAAATAATAGGCATATTCTTTCACGGAGATGGTGCATAAATTATATGTCGTTTTCTTCACATGCTAAATGGCATTCGTTGGTGATGTTAAAACGACATGCCATTTTTTAAGAAACGATACGCAGTCATTTCGCTATAATTGACAACATCATTTCTTTAAACTATTAGGAGAGTATTTGAAAACAAAGTTGGGACTTAAATATTGTATTACGTGAGTAAATTTTTATTTTTTGTTATAGTATACGAGAGTTTTATAAAATAGTAAATTAGAACTTATTTAAACTAACTTGTCAAATTAAGCCTAGACGAGTTTAATGACTCTCTCTTTTGTTGGAAACAGAGGTGGCTTTCATTAAACAACTCAAAATGGCGGGCTTGTACAATAGAGCCGATGAATGACGACAAAGGGTCAATCCAAACATAGAGAATGTTTGGGACCGTAGTTGAACCTATAAGTTAAAACTGAAACATTTTAACATACGAGCATTTTATGTCTATAGCAAATTTTTACTTTATACTGTAAAATATGAAAATATGAATGATGAATATAAAACAGTCATCATCATTTTTTACTAGTTATGGTTAGTTAAAAAGCAAGTAGTAGAAATACAATAATAGATTATGGACTTACCGTTATGTATTGTAATTATCATTTGAATGCCCTTCATTTTAGTCTCTAATATCTAGCAACAAAGCTTTTATTAGTACCAAATTTTAGACCATTTCATTTTTTGGACTTTGATGAGAAAAGGGAACAAAACTGCCCATTCCTTGGACAAAAATTAATTATTTACCCAGGCTAGGGACTCGAAAAACTACCCTATTTTAGAAATTGTATTAAATAGTACAAATCCCTAGACGGTTGAAAAATGCTAAACTTCCACTCTTCCTCAAACATTATATTTGGTCTCTTCTCTTGTCTTTTGGGCTCGATATATGAACTTTTGAACGATACAAGACATTCCGTGTTTGTCCACTGAATACGACAAGACTGGATTACAAAAGAATATTGTTTGGTTCCTAAGAAACAAACAGTCCAAAATAACTGATTTTCGCTTTCTGCATTTGCCAGTCAACAAGAAAAACAACCGGACAAATTGTATCCCAATTCCAACGGCTACAAAGGGGCTTCCCACGGTTCATTCTTAAATTTGAATTGCCTCGTCGGAGAGACACACAACTTGTTTAACCATTATAGCCCATCACATCTTGACTATTCAAAAGGAGTTAGAAGTAATGCCCTCAAAACAAGAAAAAAAAAAGTTAATTACATAATTATATTTTTTAATTATTTTTTTATTTTTGAAAACTATAAATATATTTTTTAAATTTAAAAATTTTGTTTTTATTTTATCCCTCAAAAACTTTTTGGATACAAAAACATAGAGATAAGATAAAAATACGCTTAATTATGCCAAATTTGTTTTCAAATAAATTGTTTTTCTTTATTAAATATTTAAATATTCAAAAAGACATGAAACTTAAGATCTTTTTTAGAAATTTAATGTTTTGTGTTATGATTTTTTATGTTTTTAAATCTATAAAATATTTTCACAATAGTTTAAGCATAATTATATTGTTTGACCCAATTTTTTCTATTTATAAGGATGAAATTAAAATAAGTTTTTTAAAGTCAAAGAACACCTTGTAATTTTTGAAGATATAATTACGTAATTAACCCAAAAAAATTGTTGAAGTAATCTAATAGTTGTAGATAAAACAAGAGTAATGGTATAAAATTAATAACTGTATAGGTTCATTTATAAAGTGTTTGAGAATTCGATTCAAACTAATGGTTAAATTTAAAATACTGTAGCAATTTAAATATTGTATGAAAAAAGAGTAAAAAAATAGATTTGAACCGTAAACTATAATTGAAACTTGGCTTTCAAACGCCTTATTAATCGGCAAGTCTAACTTATACTTATCATGAGACACCGATGCCACTGAAGAATAACAACCATAACATTAAAGACAAGTATTAACACGAATATGTAGCATTTTATTTTTATTTTTATTTATTTATTTTGAAAGTTTGCAGATTCATGTTTTAAATTTCTTACCGGTATTTTGGAGTCTTATAATGATAGTGGAATGCAACCGTGATTAGCTCGCTGGGATTTAAATCCGGGGACTTTTTGGTCTATCTGTGATAAGCAAAGCATTACATCAAATCCAAATTATGATTTGGCTCCTTCCTTGTGGACAGGGAAGTGTGGGCCAGCATGGTTCATACTGTTCGCCATGCAGTCTGCTATAGCTTGCAGCAACAGGGTCAAAGGAGAAAAGAGAAAAATGGAGAAATAAAAATGAAATTAGTAGCATTATAAGCCGTAAGTAATTCTTTTGACTAACTGTTTAGCATGGGACATGATTTTTTCGAAAGCATGTGTGAATGAATTGTCTCAAGACTCGAAAGTCGTGAAGGAAGGAACCTTGCTGTCCCACAAAGCACCATGTAATTCACAAGGAGAGCCGACAAGGATTAAAATACTCTTACATGGAATCCTAGGGTGGTAGGGCTTTCGAGCTCTAAACTTGTTTAAGGACCACATATTTAGAGCAAAAAAAAGACCCTGTATACTTTTTGAGAGGAGTAAGGACCTGGACCGTAACCATAGCTGTTTCACTGAACGGTGAAAACCATAGCTTTTATTATAAATTTATTTATAAAAATATAAAATTTTTATATTTTATAATAATAATAATAAATTTTTATAATATAAAATTTTTATATCCTATAATAAAAATAATTTTAACTAAACAGTTTTTATCACTTTTCAAACACTAGCGGATGTAATTTCAAAGAAATGATATCAACGCTTTTGATAAAAGTTGGCAATTTTTAGCTTAAAAAATAAATCAGGGGCCTACACAGACACACATGGGGCGTCTCTTGATTCGGCACCTCATTACTAAGGAATCAAAACTTCAATGAAGTTATAACCGTTGAGATTAATCCGAGGGCTGTAAGCAAAGTAGGGGCAAAATTAGTAGCATAGAAGTAATCATTAGCCTCAGAAAGCGAGGTCAGCAAAAAGATTTTTCTTTGTGCAACTTCTCCTATGATTCACGCAAAACCCAAAAGGAATTAATTTTGCATTAATGCATCTTAGAGGAGCCAACACACTTGTCACCATAAGACTAGCTGGAGCAAAATGATAGCGAAACCTGATGACGTAGTGAACTATAGATTGGCAAGACGCGAGGTTGCACAGAAATTGCTGTACAGCACGATGCACCTGATCAGACACGATGGGAGTTTACAACATGCTGGCGCCCATGGAGCTTCGCACAAATGGGCGATCCAACGGCTGTAAATGATTGCCCTATTTGATGATGATGCAACATTTGTTGTTCAATTTTGCCTCTTGATCACCGTTTTGCTCTAGGTTTCGGATCTAACGCGAACAAAATTAGTTATCTTGCAAACATAATAATTACAATATTTATAAAAATATTTATTTTACATTAAAATACACTTAAAAATATAAACAAATTTTTAAAATTCTCAACCTTAACGGTTTTGTGCAGATAAAATATTTAAGACTTTAATACATTTTTAAAATTACTATAAATATATTAAAACATATTTGTAAATATAGAATATATTATAAAATACATTAAGATTGAGAGTACTAAAATTAGTGATTTTGTGGATTGGACACTAAACAATTATTTTACACACAAAAATAAGTTTTAAATTTGCCAAAAAATACTTAAACATAAAAATACACTAATACACATATTTAAACATATTTTCACACTAAGATTCAGAAACAACATAAAACACAAAAATGCTTTAATTAAAGGATTTAATGACAAATAATAATAAAAATAAATAATTTTAGCTTTAAAAAATGTGCATTTTTACATATTCATCAATAGACAATGCATGCAAAAAACAAGGGTGGATCCTACCATCGGCCAATTTATAGAAGTCCTTGTCGAGTTACGTGAGATCACAAGGTACACTTCCTTGGCATCGTACTTTATTAAGATAGTCTAATAGGTTTGTACAATGCAGCAAAGACTGAGATGGTGAACTTAACTGATATGTTTGAACAAGTATTCACCGCCATACGGCTACCACCATCTTCCACACAACAAGGATATTCTGGCCATGAATCTACCCCACCATTCACAGCAGTGTGAGATCTGGTAATGATGAGAAATAAAGGAAGTGCAAACAAGCCACAACATAGACAACATTCAACAAATGCTTCAGCCAACATAAGCAGAAGAAGGAAATGTGCTATATGCAAAGAGAAACAGATACAATAAGACAATATGCAGCCTTTGATGTAACAGAAAAACAAGCACTCTGTCACATTCCACTCAAAGTCTGAGGTCCATGCAATATGCCAACATTAACATGCCCACCCCCAATGCCCCTGAATACACGTCAATATATGACAGCGAACATATATAATAAAGGAACTAGTCAATTCATCCCCCTCTGGATGCCGACATGGGGATGCATGATGAGACCTCTTGTTAGGATGATGAGTTTTCACTTCAACGCATGCCACAACTGTAAACCTTTAATGCAAGGTTATGTGTAATTGTCATTTACCTTTCAAGCCACTATGTTATTTGTTTTGTTTTTAACAGTTACGCTTATATTAATGATACTTATTTAGAATATAGACCCATCATTTATTTACACCCTTATGTACACTACATGTTTCAATTATGGTTACTTTTGTTCTCGTTGCATTTCATAAAAATCCAATCATTTGTCAATAGTTCTGTTCTCCTTACATTTCACTAAAACTATCCAACAGTAACAGAATTTAACTTAATTTCTCCATCCGTATATGCTTTCGACTAAACCAACAATGTTGCTTTTTATCACTATTGCTGCAACTGTCACGTACCCATAGACAAGCTTAGATATATAAAGACACTAATCTAACAATATCAGATGACCCACTTGCCTCATTACATATAAACTAACTTGATCATGATTTCTATGACACACGTTTGTGTGTGCGTGTGTTTTTTTCCTTTCCCAACTCCTCATTCCGCACTCTTCCTTTACCTTTACAAGCAAAACAATAAACCAAATTAATTACACTAGTAGTAAAACACAAATGCGCATTCTACAATTGTCCTTTATATTTTTAACTCCTAAACTACTTTTACAAAACATCCCTTCTTTTAAAGTTTTAATAAACTTGAATACCCTAAAAACGTCATTAATCGGATAGTTACTTACTTTCATAGCAACATAACTGCCTCTTCTTGAAGTGATGTTACCATGTCGTTTTTCTTCTCATCCATGATCATTTTTTTATTTCGAAAAATTACACAAATCATTGTACAATGACAATAAAGTCCCCCTATCTAGATTATCTCATAATTAAAAAATCATTTGCAACACCTGCAACCGGTTTCTCTATGTTGGAAGCCTAGTTCAACATCCAACTTCCTGATAAAATCTTGTCAAAATATCTCCAAAATATTTGCAACCAGGTTTGCTACAGGGAGGGAAGGTTTTCTGAAGTGACACATCACTGGAGTTTTGGTGCTTATGCTGTACTAAAGTAAGCGCCAATATATATAGTATATATATATTGTGATTTTAATTGTTATGTTCTTAGTAAATACTCTTATTATTAATTGTAGGGTATGAATTAAACAGTGATAATTAATTAAGTGGCTGAAAAAAATTTATAATAATTAATAAGATTAAATTCTTATTATGCCATATCATCAACTATTATTAAACATACTTTTTTTGAAAATATAACCATTAAAAACATAATTATTGAAAACAAGTTCATATAAATTGCCTATCAAACTTCAAATACACTGTACATAAAAAAAAAACATTGGAATGTATTATTACTTTTGCCAAAGGAATCACATGTGTGATACCTTTTGACGACCAAATAAGTTTTAAAAAACTTTTATTACATTACCATTTTGCCTAAGACCCTTTGCTCTACTAGAATGGAAATAGGGTTTAGAGAATTGTAGATTTGATCGCACTTATAATCTTTATTTTTTATTTATAAAATGATAGATTTTAGACAAATGAATTATACAGTTAAGATATGAAAATATCTTATCGTAGGTAAACAATTTTTAACTATCAAATTACATTAGAATTACTTAGACCATGTCAAATGTTAATACCATTATTATTTTATTTTGGACAATGTATAATGTTATTTTAAATAGTATATGTACTATTTGCTGTAAATTGAAAGCATTAGAACTTGACAAGTAGATTTTTTTTCAAATATTAGAAAAAAAAAAGAAGAAAAGTTGTAAATTCATAAGTTGTAAAGGGCAATATATCAATCAAGAAGCAACTAAAAGTTGAAATTAGCATATGCCAAGTATAACGTGGCAATTTTATTTTTTTTTAAGAGAATGCTGCATAATAGATTGGTCTCCCTACCATCATATTTACGTATTAGAAACATTTAGGTGCTATTTGGTTTTGGTGTTGAAAATGTTTTTCCCATTTTCAAAAACACAAAAAATAAGAATGGTTTCAAAAATGTGTTTGGTTAGAATTTTGACTCAAAATATTTCAAAAACACTCAAAAAAAACCCCAAAAAATTGAAAACAAAAAAAAAACTTGTTTTCACTTTTTTTTTCCCCAAACTCTCAGACCAGGGACCCCCTTCGCTGGTGAGACCACCATCCCTCCAACCACCCTTCGCTGCCATCCCGTTGACCGTCATTCGTCGGCTAGACTTCTGACCCAGGCCCTCCACCCAACGATCTCGCTGCCCTCCTCGCAGCGAAGCCGTAGCCTTCCTCGCAGCGAAGCTCGTCGACCTCGACCTCCGTGTCGGCCGTCGTGAGACATGGTGAGTGAGAGAGAAGGTGAGGGATTTGGGGTCGTCGAGGAAGGCCATCGAGGGTGGCTGCGGGTCGTTGAGGAAAGCTGTTGAGGGTGGCCGAGGGGGCTGTCGTGGGTGGAAGCTATCCATCGCTCGCGCGAGAGAGAGAGAAAGGAGACCATCGTGGGTGGGGGCTGTCCGTCGTGTGAGAGAGAGAGGAGACCGTCGGGGATGGGGTTGGATCGGTCGCCTGTGACAGTCGGGGTGGGGCTAGGTCGGCCGTCGTCGTCATTGACATCCATAGCCCACCAGAGCAATTCCTCTTGGAAACTATTTTCTTTTGTTTTTAATAATAAAAATAAAAAATTTTATTAAAAAGTGTTTTTTTTTTTTTGAAAAAACACTACAATATATAACCAAACATAATTTCAAAAACAACCCCATACATTTTTTAAAATGTTTTCATTTTTAATTTTTTTTTAAAACAAAAACCAAAATAAAAATATTACCAAACAGGGCCTTAGCATGAATTTTGCTGCATTTTTTTAAGGCATTACATTAATGATGATACTCTATCTCAATTATCTTACCTTAACACGATCCCTGCCGATGTACGGGCCCCTTAAAAAAAGGACAGGACTTATTGTACAACAATATTTTCGGTTTTACCGCAGGTTTTATTGGATGTTATATACGATTGAAAACAGTTTTGCATTAAATTTTTTAACATAACAAATGAAGCAGTCGAAATTAATAAAACGTACCGTAAAATTAAATTGTCTGCCTACTACAAATAATTTTTCCTAATACGGAATGGTAAATTGAAATGGATACCGCAAATACGTAATCTTTACAATATACTAGACGCTAGGACTAGAGAAGACCAATTTTGTTGGTACAGAATCTCCACAGCAAAACTTAAAAGGTCAATTAATCATTAATGGCGTTTACGTATCCAGGTATCCAAATTGCCAGGAGAAAAATCTCTTCCCCTGCCTTTTCCCAGACTGACCAAATCTACCCTCCAACTCCAACAAATTGACCTTTCACCCATTACAATAAATATTTACATTAACCCCAACAAATTCCCAAAAAAAAAGTCATGATATTAGATAATTAGAAAAGTATCCAACCGGAGATTCATAAACTCCGGCTACAATTTACAACCCCACATTCCATTCTCCGGCGAGAACTCTTATATTCACAGAAATATGAAGCATTCCAACGACACCAAAGGGTTCTCAAGCGACTCATCGGCGCCATTTTTTGCCGACCACTTCGGATCCTCCGTCACCCGCCGGTTGATCTCGACCGAAGCTCCGTTGACCCGCCCCGGAGACCCCGCCGCTCTCTTCGCCGACGGGCTCCTCCCCACGCCGAATCTCGGCCCCCCAGCCCCACCTCCGCCTTCCGCACGCGTCATCGCCGGCGACCTCGACCTCCTCGCGGATCCGTCCCTCCGGTTATTCTCCGCCGCCGTCAAACCCCGCCTGACCAGCGGCCTTCCGCCCGGATCCGTAGTCTGGACCATCCTCACCGGTCCGGCAGCATTCCCGCTCCTGAACTGGCCCGGAGACTGGTCGGGTCTCCGCGACGGCGACTTCCCGGCTATCCGCTGCTCTCTCCTCGCGGCGGCGGCGCCCAACTCCCCCGACAGCGATCGGTGCTTGGGAAGTTGGGCCCTCATCGGAGAAGACCTGTAAACCCTAGCATTATTGTTATGCCCAACCTCCACATCGTCGTCTCTGGTGAGATTCGTCGTCGTCGAGGCGCTCTCGCTGAGGCTGCAAATCTCCGACACCTCGGACACCATTTCCTCGCTGTTCTTGAGCTGATCCGAGCAGAGCTTCGTCTCTCCGTCGAGCTTGAAAATGGAGAACATCACTGGTTTTGGGCTCGGCGTAGTAGGAGTAGTAATGGTAGTACTTTTGTCTCCGTCGTCTTTTTCGGTCTCATCTGGGTCTGGGTTGCTCACAACATTGGGTACGGCTTTGGGTACTTTAGGCTTGACCAGTATCCTCGGAGTCTCCGAAAGAACTTCCTTCACGGTCTCTTCCTCCACCGTCGGAGGCGGCGCTCTGCTCTCTCCGCCGTCGGATCGAGAATGGGTTATGCCCTTTCTTTGTTTAGACGACCCTGAGGTTGCGGCGGCTGTGCTCGAACAGCAACCCATTTATGTTGTGTCGTTTTGCTCTTTTTTCTTGGTCTGTGTGAACTGGATCAGAAGGGCATTGTCAGGAAATAGTTTTGTTTTTGGGGGTGACTGAGATTTTTACCGGTGAAGTACTATATCAGTTGAAGCAGAGAGAGTGAGGAGAAGAGAAGCGTGGAAGCCATCAAAATAATGAGGTTTGGTTGGGTCGTGGAGTCAGGGGGTGGGAATGGAGTAGATTATAAGAGTGGGAATTGAAAGGGAGGGGGGTGTCAATCGAACGCATTTATGGCATTTTTTTTTTTTATTTGGCAATATGGTTAAAAGTGTTGGTTTAAATTGTTGTTACTGTAAGAGTTTTATATTGTAGCAATTTTTTTATTGTTACAATAATATATGAAAGTTTTATATTATTTATGACTAAAAAAGTAGTTTAGACCACAAAAATAAAACACGGTCCAAATAGAGCCCAAATCTACCTCTTATTTTGTTTAAATTAACATATATAGTTTTATTAAGTTTGTTTATTGTAATGCTGCCATTTCGTTTATTATCTGAGTTGCGTTCGATTGGGTCATAGTTTGTTGCATTTAATAATTTTTTGATATAAGAGGAGGGAGAATGCCACAAACTCTCAACCTATAGTGAGAGTGGAGGGACTTATAACCAACTAAACTACCCTCACTTGTCTTGCATTCAATAAATTATATCATGTTACATTATGCCTTTTTTATTCGTAGTTTATTTAATTAATTTTAACCCAATCCATGAATCTGCGGATTCCAATTTATAAAATTTATTGTTTACGGATCAGATTGGATTAGATTGAGACTCTCACGGATTGGTTTTGGATTAAGAAAATATCAATCTGATATATATAGTGGATTATAGATTGACTCTTAATCCGCATATTTCAATCCATAAACACCCCTAATAAAAGGCACGCGACACAAACAATAGAAGGAAAGGAGGTGATTTTTTTTTTAGGAAACAAAGAAAAAAAGGAAAAATATTTATCTTGTCTTCTATTATGTTCGTACGCATGGATTAGCATGTCATATGATCAATAATTTTTTAGTATTGATGAAATTTCAATAAGTTGGAATGACAGTTGCAAACTAATAAGGTGTTTGGAAGAATAGCTCAAATCAATAGTTTAAATTGTAAACAATGTGAAGCTCCACATGCTATAAAGCTCTCATACATTATAGTTCTCAAACTAAAACTTTTGGTTTAAACTACCCTCCCAAACACTCTATAAATGATATTTTAAGTTCCAATTAATAAGAGCAAGGTATGCAGATGATATATAAAGCTTGTTACCTATGTATTTTTTTTTTTCAATTTGAAATTATCGACTGTATTTTTTAGCAAATTTAATTTTTGCTCAATTCTTGATAAAATTATCCTTAGTATAAAATGCAACGTTTTGCTATATAAAAGGTGCCAAAAATTTACACACTTAATGTTGCTTATGATTTGATATCATAAAAAAAGTTGGATAATTAGAAACATATAAAACGTTTTTCTATTTTTTGATAATTTATTGTAAATAATTTTTCATTGCAGTCAAACATAATATGTTTTTCTTATTATCTTTGAAAAAACGTATGTCCAAAGTCTATTTTTCTCTTATCATCACTGTTATTGAATTGCAATTTCTTTGACAAGAATGGGAAAACAACTTTTCACCATAATTTTTTTTTTAAACTATCACATCGGCATTAAAAATATAATTTTGATTAAATCTAATAGTTAAAAACTTATTTGATCGAAACGTGTCTTTACTGAAGAAAAACTTCTGTCTTTTCTTTTGTTCTTCTTTCATAATTGATCTCTTGATCTGCGCTTATCATTTCTTAGAGAAAAGGTTGAGGAGCAGCGCATGTTATGATGGGATGCACGTTACGTTTCCCCTCACAGGCGCCGGGTACACGTGAATGACATGTGCGATTGGGTGCAATTCCAATCAGTATGGAACGCCGCACCAAGCAATGCACAACACCGACCACTAATGAGAGGACAAGTGTACCACGTTAGTCTTGGAGTCCCATATTGAAGAGGATGAAAGAACTTCGGCCCCTTTTGTCGTCCAATTGGACGCACTATTGCACTGTTCAAACAAATTGAAAACCCCACAGCACCGAAAAAAATTAAATGTAATTTTGAAAACCGATCGGCCTTTACCGTGAATTAATTAATATGCATTTTTTAGTTCCTATAATATTTATTACATCTTTATGGTAAAGAAGGTCGACTTTGTCTCACCAAGGAGTCGCCATGTTTTAAAATTAACTATTTAACGATTTGATACGATTGGAAGTAGTTTTACGTCCTCTGTTGCAAATTTTTAACTAATAGATCAGCCCTTTAAAATTATAATTCGTCATCTAAAACATCACTTTATTATTGCTGCAAAATTGTCTTCCTTATTATAAATTTTTTTAAAAAAATTTAAACATGTTTTTTTTATGGATTATTTATAAAAATTTTCCTTAAATTACAGCCTTTGTAACACTTTATTTTGAACTTAAAAGCGTAATATCTGCTCCTCTTGAAGTATGAATTATTAATAAAAATTGTCCTTTTGTTAGAATTTTATCAAAAAATTAACAAATGATTATAAAGTTATGGATCTATGGTAATTCTAATCATAAAAATAACTATAAAAATTAATTCTACAACAAAAAATACTATTTATTGATAATTAAAATAAAAAAAAACCATTATACCATTGAAATCCTTTTTTTTATATATACCAAAATTTTCTTCAAAATATTATTTTTTTACACCCAAAAAAATATTTTAAAATTTTAAAAGTTATATATATTAGTGAAATGAAAAAGAATATAACATAAATATATTCAATATAAAAAAAAACACAAAATTTTCAAAGAGAAAAAAACTCTGATAGTACTAATAAAATTTCTTGCATGTTTTTTTAAAGTTTTAATTTGTATTTATACCTTTTAATACTTTTTGGGTATGAAAAAAGTTATTAAAATTTTTAAGAAAATTTCAATATATCAAGAAAAAAAGAGATCTGGATAGTAGTATGTTTTTAATTGATTTTTTTTAATCATCAGTAAAGACTATTTTTAATATAGTTTTAACTTTTTTGTAGTTTTTATAACTAAGATTGCTAAAATACTCTTAATTTTAAAATTATTTGTCAATTTGTGTTAAAATTCTAGTAGAAAGATCATTTTTGTTAATAGTTTATACTTTAGGGGAACATATATTACGTTTTAAAATTTATGATGCAACATATTATAAAGGTTATAGTTAAAGGAGAATTTTTATAATTAATCATGTTTTCACCAAAACAAATTAAAACTGACGAACTCAATCAATAATCAATTAGTCCTCTTCTGCATATATATGGAAGAAATTATTCTATATGTAAGGTGTATCATGTCATTTTATTGGCGTGATACATTCACCTAATAAATAGTTGACATTTGTATTGGTTCGTCTATATGGACCCAAAGTAATGACCTTTCTCTTTGTTAGTGTATGTCCATTTTGGAATTAATCTTTGCAGCCCTCAATTTTATGGTAATTTTAACTTTATCTTGCTATTTTTTAAAAACGCTCACTTTCCAATTTTATAACGGCCAAGCTATTTATGAAACCATTATAAAAAGGCATAAACTTGGAGATTAATAGGCTTATCACAATATTTAGACTGGTGTTATTAGCATTGGGAGATTTTTTTACTATTTTATTAGTGAAAGAGTGCACGGGTGTAATGGGATTTCTGAAAATTGCATATTAGAGGTACAAGAATCTGTTCCAGAGAAGCGTATACAGAATTTCTTATGTATTTATTTTCAATAACACTGATATTTTTCTGGTGTTTTCTCTCCAAATATTACTTATGTAAGTTTTCTTTTCCCTGTGTCTAGAGCCAGTTTACAATGTTTTGTTCCTGCAATAGGGGCTTCAGTGCTATAACACAGAGCTAGAAAAACTAACCAGAGAGTGCGAGATGTGACTAAGGTGAAGGGCAATATAAAATTTTAAAGGCAAGGCAGAATACAGTTTTAAGGGGATGAATTGTAATTTTAAAAAGATGAAATATAAATTTTATAAAATTTTATATACAAAATTATATAAAAAAAGTTTAAAAAAGACAACCGTATTATATGACGTCTTAACAGAGATGACACATGAGAACATAACATAATACTAAATATACGGTCTGGATTAGTCTTGTATTATTTCCATAGATAGAAGGATGGTATATCTTGGGATGCTAAATGGTAATGATTCGCAATAATAGGGCTTGAAGATACAAGACGGCCAATGGGCCAAGAAGTGTCTTAACTTGCAGGAACAGTGGTGTCGTTTTTGTGTCTGGCTTTTTTTGCAGGAATTAATGAGTTATGCCCCAATAAACCGTTGGGGAGTGCATGATGTGGTTGTGGCGTTACATTGCAGGATGTGGGCAGACCTCCACGTGGTCCATCATGATCATCAAGGAGAAGAAACTCAATTGACGAGAGGATCCAATATAAATATATATATATATATACACACACAAGAAATTAAAGATAATAGCTTAAACTATTAATTAAAGTTTAAAAATTATACTATATAAAATTTTTATGTTGTTTAAAATTTAAACTATTAGTCTGAACTACAAATAAAGAGAAAAAAAGGAGGGTACCATGACCCCCTTAATTTTTTTTTTTAATGTACTTGTTTGAAAAAAAAAAACAACTTGGCCCCTAGCTTTTTTTAAGAAAAAGTTTTAAAAAATAACCTAACCTCTTAGCTTTTTTGTTTTAAAAAAATAGTTGAAATTTCAACATAAAGTTTCACGTGAAAAATCCAACTATTTAAAATTTTAAAAGAAAAGGAAAAAAAGAAAATAAAATAAAGATAAGACATCACCTTTACAACTTGGAAAAGTCATAGTCAAATGAACAAAATAAAAAAGCAAACAAATCTATTTTGCAAAGAAAAGCTTATACAGAGCAAACAAGTCATGGCCAAATACAAGGAAACTAACAAAAAAAAAAAAAAATTGGCACATGGTTCCTATTTTACACAGAAACACTTATAAATTATCGTTTATTTTTTTTATGTCGTAGCAAAATGAACAAATAAAAGAGCAAATAAATCTAATTGATGATTTCAACCTTATCAATATTAAATGACTTATAAAAATATATTTTAAACCAATATGCACTTTTACATGTTAACAAATACCCCTAAACTTAGCATTTTGCTTGAGGACAAGCAAAAAAAAGAAAAAAAACATAGAATTTTTTGAATTGAGCTTTAAATTTGGGCTTGTTGTCTGCTGCATGTTCGTGTGTATTTCTTCTGTGCCGAATAACTGCTCTTCTCCTTGTAATTAATCTTTTGTGTGTTTGTTTGTTTGTTAGCATGTGTTACCAAAAACAAAAAATTGTTATGTGTTTTGTGGCATCTATTATTAAAACTCTTAGATGCATTGATTCCAGTGTCAAGATTGCTAATATTACAGAGTAACTAGTACTCTCGAAATACATCATATTTAAGGTCCGATCTTTTATTTATCAATGCATCTGTATCTTCTATGTTTTATTATTAAGATGGCTGATCATAAGGAGTACTTTGTAATCTCAAAACGTATCCACATCATGTCTGTAATATATTTTGGTCCTTAGTCATGTCAGCAGTCAAAACCCCCTGGGCGTACAATGATTCACGACTCAAAAGCCCAGTCAATGAAAGTTCAACTGATTCCATCCACACAACAGCGTCCAATTTGTGAGACAATAGTTGCATACCTCGCTTCATCCTTCTTTTTCTTTATTTTGATTATATGTTTGTTTTCAATTATGGAAAGTTAAAGTATTTGTTAAATCTATTGTTTTAATTATATGTTTTGTTTTAATTCTAAAAAATTGAAGTACTAATTTATGTTGCAAGGTGCAGTAGATCCCGAAGACAACAATATATACGTGTTAGTATGATTTTGATAAAAAAAAAATTGGCCCCTACTAATAAATACTGGCTCCGTCACTGGTTTAAACTACTCTTTCAAACACCCTAATGCACATATATATGCATGGGTATTATATATAGGCTATGTGGCAATGTAGATTATTTTGCTTTCATATTTTGTGAGAAAAAAACACTATATAGCAAACGTTTCTAAGCTACAAAAAACGCTATATAGCAAACGTTTTTGGGCTACAACTTGTAGTTCAAACTAAGTTTATCAAATGACATAATAATACATGGGTGCTGCTAGTTTCATCTGATGGACTTCTCTTCACGTAACATGATGTAAAAGTAAAACTATAAGATGCTGTAATTAAACGTAATATTGAATATGTTATATTTTTTCAATGCCAATATTACATTCAGTTAATGTCATGTTATGTTTTTCATTTGATGTTATGTTAAAAGTAAAACTATAAGATGCTGTAATTAAACGTAATATTGAATATGTTATATTTTTTCAATGCCAATATTACATTCAGTTAATGTCATGTTATGTTTTTTTACTTTTGCATCTTACGTTAGATTGACTGTCCATCTAGACGGACCCCACCCAATTTAATGGAGATTCTGACTTGTAAAGGGCGTGGATCTCGCTTTATGAAGCTAAATAAGTCAATCAGATTTTGACATATTGTAGTACTAACTTAACCAATGCCATGGGACCAAATGAAGGTAAGAAACTTAATTTGAAAAAAAAAAAATGACTTACGTTGTTATAAGAGAGTATTTATTACTAAATGTATATTAGTATTAGTTTAGCAATGATCCTACACTCATAGTGTTGAGCTTAATCTTCCTATCCATAAACTAAAAATAAATAATACACAAATATGATGGAGAGGGATTTTGAGAAATGACCTCCGGCCAAAAAAAATTTTGGTAAATAGGCCACTTTTTTTTGGACAGTTTTTGGCATCAAAAAAAGGTTTTTTGGACATCAAAACAGTTCCAGTTTTTTTTTTCATCATGTTGAGGTTCCTTATTCTGCTATAGTCATTTTTCTTATTTTGTTGAAAAAAATTAAGATAGTTTACCTGCAAAAAAAAACGTATTTTTTTTCTAAAAAAAAAGACCTTTTACCTAATTTGAAATTTTTTTTTGCCCTTTCATCAAAATCTTCCTATGATGGTTCATGCATGCACATTAACACGATTGTTCTTGTACGTCCATCTCAAAATTCTGTCCACAAGAACGCGTACGGAAATTTCGAAGGCCAAAACATATCCACAACAACAATCAAGATGTCCACGTAGAGGATATCTTGGTACTTCGTACAACAATAAAACAAGAATTTAAAAAAAAAAAAAAACGATGATGCAAAAGGAGGGATTGATATAGTGATGGTATTAGCTTCCATGGGGAAAAACAAAAAGAGAGCCACCTAATTGCAATAAGAGCTGAACATTTTCAGGGAAAAAAATTTTGTTAGTACTATTAATTCTTAAATTATGAATGTTATGTCATTTTGGTCTCTAAATTTTTAGTTTTGATAGATTACTCGTTACACTTTGATTTTTTAAATAATTTTAGTCTGTGACTCGTGATTTTTTTTTTAAAAAATCATTTTGTACTTTTAGTTGCATAGTGACTAAAATTTTTACAGAAATAACCATATGAAATGAAAAATATTGGTTTATAAAAAACCACAATGAAGAAAATATTTTCCATTTAACGAAATTATTTATATAAAGTTTCAGCCATTTTGTGATTGAGTTGCAATTATTTTTGTGTAATTTTAAAAATCCCTCGTCCACTTTAATAAAAGAGGCTAAAACGGATAAAAAATAAATTTTTTGAGAGTAAATCAAAAGTTTAGAGATGAAGGTACGATAATGTTCATAACTTGGTGCTCATGAAAAGCAAAAGAAAGGAAAAGGAAAGAGTCGTCACATGCATACTAATTGGCATATTGAACCTAACTAAAAGACAAAAAACCCGTTCTTGATTCAAAGATGAGACAATGAGATGATGTGAAACATGCACATGTGAGAATAGGGGAAAAAGAAAGAAGATGGTCATGATGTAAACAAGGACGTGGCTTCATCTGCATCAATCATTAGATATCACTTATGAGCCAGCATTTATCTCAATCACTGGTCACCTGCCTTCAATGGGGCTGACCCCGGATGGGGTAACGAGCATGCATTGGTGAAACGACTCAATCAAACATTGTGTCAGTTTCATAAAATACTACTTCTAAGGAATCGTATTCAATCTGACCGCTTCTAAAAAGTCCAAAATATATCATTTTTAAAAAATATAAAAATATAATTAATCACCAATGTTTTAAATTAAAATTAGATTAATAAATATTATCTAAAGATATTTTTTAGTCTTTTTAGCTATAATAGGTGATATGAATCAAAGAACAAAAAAAAATTGTAGAAAATAATAGTAACAGTAAAGAAGTGATAAACTATCTAATTAGTCTTGAACATTATTTAGGAACATTATAGAAAATTAAACTTTTAATCAAAACAGATTTTTACAAAAATTTTACTAAAAATTGTAGAATATAGGATTTAAATGAAATGGACTGAAGTTATAGTAGCACAAGCTACTTACATACTCATGGGTGGGGATTAAGCCCGAGTATTTGTTTAATTGGCGAATACAATAGTGTTGCCTAGCGATGAGGCCAAATCGAGTCGGCTAGCAGCGAACATGATTGAGTCAGCTAGCAACGGGTGAGGTTAAGCAGACTATCAACGAGGCGAGATCAACTTGTTTAGTTGTTATCGAGGGACAAGCGAGATCAAATTGAGTCGACTATTGATGAATGAGATCAAGCCAATTGGAAGTGAGGTGAGATTGAACTGGCTAACTGCAAGAGAGATTGAGTAGGCTAGTAGGAAGTTCGTTAGTGTTAAGGCGAGATGGAATTGGCTTGGGAAAGCAAGATCGAGCCAGCTAGCAGTGAATGTGATTGAACTGGATAGTGCCAAGTAAGATCGAGCCAACTAATGGCGAGGTGAGATCTAGCTGCTGGGGTCATCAACTAAGAACAAAAGTGATCAACATTGAGTCAACTAGTAGCAAGAAAACATGAGCCGACGAGCGATAAGAGAGATCAAGTTGGCTAATGGCAAGGCAATATGGAACCAACCAGCGGTAAGGGAGATTGGGCTAACTAGCAATAAGGACAGATCGAGCTGCTTGGTCGTCGGCTAGGAATGAACAAGATAGATCGATTAGCAACAATTTATAAAATCAATCATTTACCTTTTTGCTGAGAAAGCTTCATGAAATCCCTATATCCTTTAATTGACATCAGAGTTATAACAACCATAATCGTCTAATGTGAGACATAATCATTCAATATAATAATGTGAATTTTTTGTCAACTAGAGAACTTATCGGAGTAATGGAAAGCAAATCAGTGATGTGCTTTTTCGTTTGCTTCTTGCATTTAGACCTTCTTGATAACGAGTCAGCATACGCTCCATCCCCTGACTAATTTTTTTTACCCCGCCCCTGATGACATCGAATGACATTTCACTAGTTTTGTTAAGGGTAAAGATTTTCTCCCCCAAACCAATCTCTCCATCCGCTAAAACTTCACTTCTTGTGCCCTTAAGGTCTTCGGACTCCTCACCCACTAGATCTACGCTGTTAGTGGATTCATAGATTGGTCTCCATGTATAACAAACTTCATGAATAGTGAGATCAACTTTTTAGTGCTTTACCTTTCCCATCAAGGACTATATTTCTAGTGATGCTATAACTGTTGCCACTTTCTTGTGATGCCCTGCCATGGAGATCCATAAGGTTATGTAGAGATCGCGGCTAGATCTATTTCTCCACTTGTCCTCGAAAGATCGCATCCCCGCATCACCTTAGGACATCAGGATGACTTGTGGCAAGATTTGCCTCGATGGTGGGTAGAGTGATTACTATGCTGTAGGAAGATTTGTGACATTCTGACTGGTGGCCACCTCACGACACCAAGTATTCTGGGGGAGTACTTTAATTATTATGATAGGATACTCACATTTGCGGACTGTCTATTTTCAACTACATAGAATTTTAGCTTCCATTTGAAACTTTAGTTATTATTGATGTTTTAAGTTTAAGAACCGTAGCATGTATAAGCTTAATACTATAATAACTTTTTGCTTTTTACTGTTGCTATTGAGAGATTTCTAATTTTCACAGTTGTAACTGACGGGTTAGAAATAAAGTTCTAAACACTCTATTTAGAATCACTATAGATTACCTCTAAGGATCATGATATGCAGTTTACCATAAAACTGTGAAAAGTATAATATGGTGGCATGACATTATTTGCAAGAACATTTTTCTCATGAAATGAATGAATCTAAAGCATGTATTTGTGGCATCTCTCTCCCTATTTTTTTTTCCTAGTTAAAAAAAGGTATCAATGGTGTCCTTTAACACCAACCCAACTACTGCAATGAGAATCTACTAAGACCATAGATGGAACATAAAAAAACCTAGCCCATGTTGTCATCTACTAGCATTCAAAGAGCCCAAGTTATAGTAACTCATACTATATTTGGTAGGCTCACTAAGAGACATAATTTTAACCTTATTGTAGACAAGAAAAATTGATAACTAGTTGATTATCAAATAAAAAGAGCCCTAATAGGCCATCCATTTGCCGCTATGCCACTACAAGTGGCTAGTGGCTCACTTGTTTGTTTACAACTTTTGGATTGGGTTGAGAAAATAGTAGAAGTATTAGTGTTAATTAGTTCTAATACCCCTTCTAATACACATTAATTCAACCATACTATTTTGTCTACTATCTTTGAAACATACCTTTTTTCCATGGCAAAAAGATCATTTGCCATTTAGCTAAATATTATTGATACCATAAATAAACTCCAAAGATGATTTACCATTTAGCTAAATATTATCGACACCATAAATAAACTTCAAACACACACATAGGCACATTACAACAACTAAATCACGATAATGTTGGGATTAACGACGAACCAAAAGGAGAGAAAAAAAGAGGAGAGAGGACAGAGAAGATCAGGTTTCAACAAAGACGTTGATAGTGGATAAAGAGTGGAAAGTAGAGATCAATAATAGATCTGAGGTCAATTATATCTTTATATTATTTAAAAATTATATGTTTCAAACTTTCTTATAAAATAGTAAAACTTAAAAAGGTACTACAAAAGCAGGATTTGTCAATATGATCTAAATAAGGTATTTGGTTACCTTAGTTTCAACTCAAATAGTGTAAAACTTTCATATGCTATGGTATAAAGCAAAAATATGCTACAATATAAAGTTCTTACATGCTCCGTTACTCTAAGTTCTAACTAACTTCCTAAACACCTGAAAAGTCTTATATTCAATTTAGGGTAAATAGCACTAGAGGTCCTTAAACTTTTAAAATTGTGACAATTTGGTCTTTGAATTAATTAAATAGGCTAAAAAAGTCCCTGGAATTTTAGCATCGTGACAATATGATCCTTGAATAAATTTAATAAGCTAAAATACTGATAGTCGGGTGGTATTGTGACGGCGCAATACTGCATGTGGCTAGTCGGGGTGAGGTAACTGATGGGACAGCTACAGGGTGGTTATGTTGCGAAGGAGGTACAATGAGAGGGTAACGCGAGGTTAGTACTCAAGAGAGGAGTGCCACAAGGTAAAAGCCGCCGTAATATTTTCTATTCAAATTTTAATAGCGACTAATAGATATGACTGATTTTGCCATTAAAAATTAATTCAGATACTGTTTTCGTCTATTAAATTAGTTCAAAAACCAAATTGTCATAATATTAAAAGTTCAGGGACTATATTAGCCTTTTAAATTAATTCATGGACCAAATTATCATAATATTAAAAGTTCAAGGACCTTTATAGCTATTAACCCTTCTATTTAACTTTACCTAAACTCTCTTTTTACAGCACAAAAAGCAGGCGTCACACTTATGATTTCATGTACTTTCTCTAAGCTCGGATTGCTTGAGCTTATTAAGCATAGGCTTTACATGTTTTCTTTCACATCTATTTTGTGCAAAGTGAGTAATTTTGCCAAAGTAAGCTTAGAAGGTTGGTTCTTTTTCAGCCTCTAATCTGTAATGCGTAAACTTGAATTTTCCCCTCATGGTGCAATACAAGCTGATTAATTAAGCAATGACCACCCTAATCAGTCACTGAAAAAAACGCAAGTATATATATACGTTGAACTAAAAACAAAAGAAAAGACGTTCATACAGAAACAATAACACGGCTCCACAATCTGTGCACAGCTGGCTAATTTGGTTTAGATACCAATGTTGGGTACTAGCACTTATTAATATAAGATAGTTGATAAAACTAAAATCAAAAGCTAGAACATATTTAACAATATTCCTTGTTGTTTCTTATGGGGCTTGGAATAATTTTATTGGCTAAGGGCATATACAATACAATACAGTGTATCAAATATGTCTTAAAGGTTTGTAAAAAGTAATTTTTGCGTAAAAATATTTTCCTGCATATGAAGTGACTGTGAAAAAGTATAAATTTACTGTAAATAATTAGCATTTTTTGGTGATCATTTGTTTGAGCCACCAACCGTGCAAATTCTTAAGATATGATATACCAACCATTCATGATTTATAGTACCCATAATTAATTTTAAGGGCAAAATATATATATATATATATATATATATATATATAGAGAGAGAGAGAGAGAGAATTTGCTTCCATTTGTCTACGGAGATGAAAGCTTCATCCATTTAATTTAGACCCTTTATCATAAAGTCGAAGGCCAATTTGGTTAAAGGGTTTTAATTCTTATATTAAATGCTAGGCCGGTAACCCCTTTAACTGCGCAAAAAAGAAAATGACCCTACGATTTGCATGGCGCTGATTTGGTTTTCTAGTAGGACCCACCATTATTTGATTACTTTTTGGTCTGACATTTGTTACATATGGGGTCCACTGAATTAACCATTTGATCTTTCTCTGGCCATCCTCTCTCTCTCTTTTCTCTCCTCCTCCCTTCGTGTTCCCTCTTTGTTTCTCAGCAAAATGATGGTGCCCTCGGTTTATTAAAAAAAAAAAAAAAAGAATGAAATCTATTAAAAAAAAAGTGAGCTGTTGGACTAGTATTCCAAATGAATTTGTGGCATAAAGGTTTAGATTTTTCTAGGCTTTAAAACGTAAACTGGATTTTGCTTCTGTTGATTTTTCTTTAACGGATCGTGGCTCTTTGGGTGGGTGTTATATGATGTGGTCTGATGGAAGGTCGTCTTGACGTGGCCGAGAAAATTTAAGAAATTAGTATAGTTAGAATTAATAGTTTGAATTAAATTTTGTTAAAAATTATTATAGCATTTGAGAGTTTTATATTGTAGTTAATTTTTTTTAACAACTAAAAATTTTGTTAAGATCGAGGTTATCAAACTCACGGTATTGGGTCAAGTTTTGGGTCTCGTCTATGTCTAAAAGGGGGGGGAGATCATAGCCAGTATAAGAAATTGGTGCCATTTCTCTGTAAGCCTTGAGTTGTTCAAATTTAGCATCCCAATACAAAACAAGAAAACCCACCTCAATACCCAGATTAAATATGTGGAAGATCGGCAAGAAGATGCCAAAGAGAAAGAGACCCAACACAAAGAAGGAAGGAAAAGAAAAAAAAAAAAACACTGCTCCTCGATGGGTGTTGAAGGAATTGGAACCAAAGACGTTGCACAAGGATATGAACTTAAAGGGAATTTGTGGAGTGAAGGAGATAAATGAAGTTTTGTTTGTTTGCTTAAAACCTTGTCCGTCTGAGGGGGAAAAGAATTCTGGCCTGGGTTTTTTTCAATTAATTTCTTTTTTTTTAATGGAATTCTTTTGATTAATTTCCTATATTAGTTCTACCCTCAGCAGATGAACATTAATATGAAATTTAGAAAAAGTGCCTCCTGAGAAACGGTGAAGATGACCGTAGAGCGAGCAAAATGAAGTAAATTTTTTAGTTTTTCTAAAATCATTTTGTGGATTCTACAGTTAAAAATTCATATCACACCGTCATTTTCTCTCTCTCTCTCTTTTTTTTTTAGGGTATATCACACCAAAAAATTCAATTCTATTGAGGGCCCGGTTGTATATAGGCCAAGATACTTTGGTTGTAACTTCAAGCCTTACAAAGTTTAAGATATATTAGCCCATACCATATATGTAAAAAAACAATTTTGTCCAATATATACACACACAGAAAAGAAGAGAGAAGAAAGTGAAATATAGGAATAGAATATTACGTATTGAAGGAATTTGGATCTGCTAAGACATGAGTTTTAATTTTAAAAGGTCAATCTGTTAAGTAGGATGATCTAGTGTCTTTTATAAGCTACTGTTTGTTTATGTTTTAACAATATATGAGTAGAGATTCTTTTTCTTTTATATGTTCTCGTAAGATGAAGCCTTTTTTGGAGTCACCAATCTTGTATTGGATGAATCGAGGCGTTCGCTTGGGCTGATTGGCTCTGATACCATGATGGAATCTGAACTTGCTAAGTACTTGAGCTCCATCTTAAAAGGTCAACCTGTTAAGTGAGTAACCTAATGTCGTTATAAGTTGCTGTTTGTTTATGTTTTAACAATATATGGCTCGAGATTCTTTTCCTATTACACCTATTAGATCTAGTTCTATTGACAGCAAAAACACAAGAAAGAAATAGCGAATCGAAAAGAACACACAAATTTTACAGTGGTTCACTCTCAATTGAGAGCTACGTCTATATTTAGGTATTGTAAAAAATTCACTATAGTAAAGAATTTAGGTGTTGCAAACAATTCACTATAATAAAAAAGTTTACAAGAGAAAACTGCACACCGCTCAACTCTTCCTTAACCTTTCTAAAAAAACCAAATTTGGTGCCTCCTTTATTCATAAAAAAAAAAAAAACATAGGACATCTGAATTTTATAAGTGTGAAATCCCCAAACCACTTTTAACAAAATTTTGGTCCAGGATTGGATGAGCATGATTGCCCCCCTCCAACCTCACGACCACCTTATTGAAAATTTTGATTCTTATAAACCTCTGTGTTAAGTAATAATTCGTCAGGACATTAAATCAGGCTTCACAGCTTCACAACTTAACATATAAACCTTGTGCTTTCATGACAAATGAACTTTAAGGACGTGCAGGACAATGCTCGGTCCCCGTGGGACAAGCAAACCTGCAGCTAATTATTCATATATTTAATCATAAGTATAAAGTTGAGGGGCGTTATATCTTAAAAAAAATCCAGGTGTTAATTTTGACAGTATGAAAAAATGTAATGTAAACACAAAATCTACGATAGATTCCGTCTTTCAAGGGCATTATTGGATTGACAATATAATATAAACATGCAATAGCTTATTTGACATATTGTATTATATTATATTTTTTGTATATAATACAATAAATACAATATAATATAATACAATACCATATGTCAAATATGCTTTAAAATATATAGTTATAATAAGCATGCATGTGCCGTTTGCTGCGGTTTGAAAGTCAGTTCCCTAATTGTAATAGACAGCCTTTTTTTTAGTAGTTAGGCGGGTTGAGAAATTCATGGCTTGAATGATGGGCAACAACGGGAAGATTTGAAAATTTATCTACCTTGTTCTTTCTTCTTGGAATCTCATTTTAGACGAGAAAAGGAATTCAATAAACATATTCGTAGGATTTTTATGGTTAAAAGTAATTAATTATATTCTACAGAACATTAATCGGCCGCTACACATGAAAGCATGTTCATGGAATGGGCTTTCAAGTTACCCGTAAATCTATGTGACGCTTTGTAAGTTTAATGCGCGAAAAAAAAGGTAAAATGGGAAGGGGAAAAAACTGGTCAAAGATGATCATACTATTACTAGGAGAAAATCATGATTAGGCTTTTTTTTTGGTGAAAAAAAAATATATTGATTAAGGGTGGAAACATACAAAGAGCTCTTTTCTTTTTCTTTTTTTTTTTTCCCTTTCTTTCTTCTTCTTTTTCTCTTTTTTTCGGGATATTTTCTCCGTTGAACATGTCATTTAATCAAAATTAAATCAAAACAAAAAATAAAATGGTTTTGTTTATACAATCTTCTTTACATTCTATGCGCTCCTTTCAAATACATATTCATGTCATTTTGAAATGCTTAAATTTACTTTCTATGCACCCCTAGCATTTCAAAATTATTACAAGTTTTTTCATAAGACTATTTTATTTTTCACATTGACCATATTTTATTTTTATTCGTTATTTTAATATTATCATTTCTCTATCCTTCTATTTTTTTTTTGGATTAAAGCTTTAGGTATAAAGCCTTTTTTTAATAACATTTTCCATATATAAAGAATATATCTAATAATTTTTTTATAAAAATATATGACAATATTTAAAAAGGGCAAAATAGCAAAAGAAAATGCAAAATGGTAAAATAAAACACATGTACATAAGCCCAAAAAAAAAAACAAAATGGGAAAAAAATATAATCCAACTTCGTAAAAAACAGAAAGCAAAAATGAGCCTTTTAAAAAATGAAAATATTAGCAAAAAAATATAAACATAAAAAGGCAAAAAATAGTCACTGTTATTGGCTTATGATTTGAGGATATGGCATGTGGAATGTGGAGAGAGAAAAAAAAAAACCCTTGTCATTAGTTTTCTTTTATAACAAAATTTAATTATGTAATTAAGTCAATTATAATTAAGATCCATATTATTTTGTAATAAAAAATTTAATTGAAAGAAGGGTGTATATGGTAAAGAATGTGCGCAAAGTAGAACCGCCTAAAAAAATGCACAAAGCTATTACATTCTGAACAACGATTTAAAACAAAATTATTATTGTATGAATTGGTAAATGTGGTTAACAATATTTTAGAAAAATAATTATTTATTCTTATTATTCCTTATTATGAAGATATAAGGGAAAGTGAATTTTTTTACTTGGTAGTTTGAATATATTTATCTTCATTTCTAAATTTTTCATATTAGAAAATCTCTTGATATTAGAAGATTTAATAAAATTAGGTAAGTTACCTTTGTAATTTATATTTACAAATAAAGCCATCTCCTTGCTAGGGAATTATCTATCTTTTTTTTTGTCTTCTAGTTTTTGGATGCAGGATATTGTTGAACAATATTAAATCTTAAGGGCCCGTTTGGTTTGAGTATTTGAATAAAGTATTTGAATGAATATTTAAATTTTTGTGAGAGAAAATACTGTAGCAAAATGATTCGAACTGTGATTCAAGTATCGAAACAAACGGGCCTTAAAGGTCCGTTTGGATCTTGGATTCGAAACGTGGTAGTTAGATTTTTTTTTTTGTTTGAGATGAGAGTTTGAAATGTTTGAAACTATAATCCAAATTGATGTTTGGATGTTAATTGATTTTTTATTTGACAAGATAAAAAAATTTGAAATTGCATTTGGATATAAAAACTTTTGTAAGAAAAGAGTTTAAAACTTGAGTTCAAATATTTTAAAATTGAGGGGCATTGAAACCGAATCCACTTATTTTTTATGTTTAATGTTTGAGATTGAATTTGAGTGTTTTTTTGCCTCCAAAGTCCAAACGCTTCTCGACTCAAAAATTGGATTCCCTCGTTTAACTCTTAAAGCAAAAATACATTTTCATTTAATTTGAAAAGTAAGTTATAACTCAAATATTATAGCATATGAGAGTTTTACGCTACAACAAACTTTACTTTTTACTGTAGTATATAAGAGTTATACACTGTAGTAAGTTGCAACTTATTTCTCAAACAAATCGTTTATCTGTCTTTACTTTATTTTTTTGAGGGGTTTTTTATTTTATTTTTTATTTTAATATAAAACATTTAAACGAATAGTTAATTCAACCCATAATATGATTTGATAGTATTTGCATCTTCAAGGATAAAGAAGCGAATATAAATAAATCTATTCAATTAAACAATTTATAACGTTGGTGGGGGAAAAAGATAGCGCACAAGAATTATTCCCAATTCCGTCTAACCATCACATTCGTCGGTCGAGAACTTGTAAAAAAAATAATAATAACGCAAGAACTATTTTTAAAAAAGATAGGGAAACCCACGGTTTTCAAAATTTCAAACGTTGTATCTCTCCTCCTTTTTCCAACAAAAGGCAACAAACATCCGTCTCACTTCTCATCGAGAAGTGCCCAGAAAAGAAAAGAAAAGCCCCGGTGATTGTACCAAGTTTTCAGTTTTCTCAGGATTCTTCACTGTTCAGCTCACTAGCTATAGCTATACAATGGAAGTTTGAGGACCACCCCAGTTCATTAAAAATCCTGGATTTTCTTATGCCCTTTTTGTGTCAGGAATCTTTGTTCCAGACTCCTTCGCTCTTATTTTTTTTTTTTTGTCACCTAGTTTTCTTCAAGTCAAGTCTGTTTCAACTTTTTATCCGGTTTCCCAGTCACCTGCCCCTGTTTCCTGTTTTCTGAGCTCAGAAATCTTGAAGGGTTATTTTTTGTTCTACTCTTTCTTTTTTATTTTATTTTATTTTTATTAATTTTTTTTTTTGGGCTTGTGTGGTTGATGGTTGGTTTCTGGTTAAAATATTCCGAGAAAGTGTGAAGTTGGGGTTTGTAAACGAATTCTACTGAGGCAAAGCAAAAATGGCTCATTTGAAGTGGGAGATATTGTTTACTGGGTTGGTGTTGATTTTCACAGCCCCATTTTGCTGTGGATTGACCGACCCACAAGATGGTAAAGCTTAAAGTTCCTTTTTATTTTTATTTTTTTCATACTCACACGCAGTTTTGTTCTACTCTGTCTGGTTCTTGGGAAAAAATTGAGGGAAAGTTGGAAGGGAAATGGCAGGAAGTTGCTTTCTTTACTAAACCTTTTCCCTTTCACTTGCTTCACAGGAAGAATGAGGGAAAGTTTGAATTTTTATGTTAGTTTCTTATTTTTTTATTCATTTTTTTTCTTTTCTCTTAGTTATGGCGATGAATAATTTGTATGTTGCTCTGGGATATCCACCTCTTAGGGGGTGGCTTCTTGTTGGAGGAGACCCGTGCGGGGAAACCTGGGAAGGAGTAGAATGTGTCTTCTCAAACATAACAGCAGTGTAAGTTAAAGTCAGTTTCTGTTTTAGAAATTATTATAATTTTATATGTCAATATGGAGTTTCTCTGAGGTATAACTTGGTTTGACAGAAAACTCAGCGGTGCAAATTTGGGTGGAGAATTGGGAGACGGCTTGCAGTTTCTCAGATCAGTAATACAAATGTGAGAGGTTCATTTATATTTTCTTGTACTTCAATTTTTGTATGTTGTATATGTTTAATTGTTAAATCACTTGTGAAACATCTATAACATGTATTCTTACATTACAGAATTTCTAGGGGATGTGTTTAGTGATTTTTTTGGGTCTGAAAGTAGTTTGATTAAATGATTGAATTAGGAGGGAGAAGGTTAATAACTTTTATTTATAAGCGTTGTGCAATGCTATGGTGTAGAGATTTCAGCAACAATCATATAGGAGGGATTATACCATCTGCATTGCCCCCGACTCTCAGGAATTTGTACGTTTGAAGTTCGAACTCTGCTCGTTTTTCTCCTTAATATTTTGCGCTGTTAAAACATGTTTATGTGGAGATATGCTAAACCAAGTTTTGTGCTTTTATTTGTGTGCTAGTTCTCTTTCAGGTAATCAGCTAACTGGAAGCATCCCAGATGCCTTGTCTCTTTTAAGCCAGTTGTTGGAGTTGTAAGTTAACCACATACTGTTTGGTTTCTCTAAATCTTGTTATTATCCTGTGTTGGTTAAAAAAGTTGGGATTCTGTTCCCTCAGGTCGTTAGATAATAATCATCTCACTGGACATATACCGGATGCCTTTCAGCAGCTTACTGTCTTGACACATTTGTAAGTTCTTGTCTTTCAATTCAAATAGCTTTTGCTTTGTTCTTCTTGTTCTTTCTTTCCATAAAAAAATTATTTAAGGTTTTGAATGTGATGAATGGTGTATTGTGTTGTGTCGTAGAGATCTGTCAGGAAACAACTTAAGCGGTCAACTTCCTTCTTCAATGGGAAATATGTTGGCTCTGTCAACATTGTGAGTTAGTCTTCAGAAAATCATTCCCAGAAAGGCATGTATGCGTAGTTTGTATTGATTTGAATATTTCTTATGGAATGCAGGCACTTGCAGAACAACAGGCTTGTTGGTTTTCTAGATGTCTTACGGGATCTACCGCTGCAGGATTTGTACTCTCCTCCTGTCCTTTATGACAAACTTTTTACTTAAATGATATTTTTATCTTGAAACTTTAATCATAAAGCTACAATTATCACTTTTGAAATTGGTTAGGAAGTAATTCCAGCATTCAGCAACTCATATGATTCTTTTCATGCTTTTGAGCATAACAGGAACATAGAAAACAACCTGTTCTCCGGGCCTATTCCTCCCAAGTTGCTGACAATACCAAATTTCAGGTTAAACCAAAATTTTTCTTCTTGCAACACTTGTGCAAATATTGGAGCCTCTAGAATTTATAGGTTTTATAAACAATTTTTTTCTTCAAAAAAAAAAAAAGAAAGCTTCATTATTTTTTTTTTCTTTACATGTGTGTATATATTTAAACATTTATTTTAAAATCTGATTTTTTTTTTCTTCTTTTACTCTTGTGGCTTGTGCTTTGCAGAAAAGATGGGAATCCATTCAACACTACAATTATTCCGACACCTCAGGCACCACCCTTTCCGTCTCCAGCTCAGGCTCCATCTTCTCCAAAAGAACCACTTTGGAATCACGTGAATGGACCTTCTTCCCCAATAATCCTGAATTCTGGAGAAGCTAGGAAATCTCTGTCTGCCAAGGCAATAACTTGGATTGCTGTTACTGGGGTTTCAATCGTTCTTTTATTAATATTGTTCCTTTTGTTGTCAAGATGGTTCAAAGCAAAACGAAGGGACAAAATTTCGAAGGAACATTATTTCGATGCTTATAAGGGTTCTACTGAGAAGCCTAAACATGACAAACCTTCAAATAACCAAACAAGTACGAGTAATTCTTTCTCGTTGAATCTCTCAAAAGATATATATATATATATATATGTATGTATATATATATTTTGTTCTGACACTGTTCTACTTGAAAACTGCCCCTTTTTAACTTGTTTGGAAGTTGCAAAAGGGGCTTTTGTTAGACCACAAGAAAGAAGTGGAATGGACACCCGAAGAATGGGTTTTATGTCATCAGTTCAGCAAGAACAGGTTATTGATGTGAAAAGGAGCGCTCAGAGTTCAATGTCTATGAGGGATAGTGAGATAGACATGACAGACACGGACGATGATGTTGTTTTGCCGCCGCCACCTCCTCCTCCACCTTTCTCAATTGACAGCGACATAGAAAACCCAGTTGTACCTACCATTGTCAGTACCTCTGGACGTCCTGTGAAGAGTCATAACTTGAATTCTGTGAGAGCGTTTACTGTTGCATCACTTCAGCAGTATACAAATAGCTTCTCTCAAGAAAATTTCCTTGGAGAAGGTATGCTTGGTCGTGTTTATAGAGCTGAGCTTTCTAACGGAGAGGTATGATTATCGTGATCTATTACAAACTAGTTTCTCTGAGTTATTATCTGGCCAAGTAACTATGTAGTTTGTCAAGTTTGGCCATTTCTTGTTTGTTTGTTGAATTATAGAAATCAATTGTCAATTTTATTTTTAAGAAGTTCAATTCAAGGAGTAAGATGCCAAAATCAAAAGTTCAGGATCTGAAGTGTGAGCAGGCTCATAATTCAGTGACTAGCAATGATAATAAGTAATTACTCTTATATGTATTTGGCTTTCTTATTTCTAGTCGAGAATCTTTACTAATATAGTTTATTTGGTCATAAGAACCTTGATTTAAACACTTTTGCAGGTTTCTCTTAAGAATCTATTTATAACTTCTTTTTTTTTTTTATATCATGTGCCTTATGATTTGTTTTTCTCTTCCTGTATTAATATTGTGCTTTTCGAATACGAGATTGCCAACTTTGGTGCCTGAACATCTTCTGTTTGATTCGTTTTTAGCTTCTGGCAGTCAAGAAACTGGGCAACACTTCTGCTAGGAAGCAGAGTGAGGAGGAATTTCTTGAACTGGTATCTAATATCTCCAAACTACGACATGCCAATATTGTGGAGCTCATTGGTTACTGCAGAGAGCATGGCCAATGCTTGCTTGTGTACGAGTACTGCAGAAATGGGACTCTTCACGATGCACTGCACGTGGATGATGAAATCCATCAGAAACTTTCATGGATTAGGCGGATCCAGATTGCAGTTGGAGCTGCAAGAGCCCTAGAGTACGTACAAAAAGATGACTAAAAATTAGTTCATTGAAAATTCATAACTACTAAACGAGCTGGTGATTGCGTCAGCTATATGTGTTTGCTTGTCCAAGAAGATATGCTTTTAGAAAGTTCACGAATGACTTTTACTTCCCTAATTTTATGTGGTAAAGGTATTTGCATGAGCTCTGCCGGCCACCTGTTATACATCGGAATTTCAGGTCTATGAATCTTCTCCTTGATGACAAGCTTGAAGTACATGTCTCAGACTGTGGTTTGTCTCCGTTGTTGTCATCCGCCTCAGTGAGTCAGGTAGGTCTCTCTGTGTGTGTGTTGGTTAATGTGAAAGAGTCTTTTTCAATGCTCGATTTTAATCCCACTTGTCATCTGGTGAATAAATTTTGTAAAGTTTAGAGAGTTAGGGAAAGATATAACATGCATTTGGAAAAGAAGGGACTTCTTTTTTCTCTTTATGTGGCAGACTTACCATGCTATACTCAACTGACATGAATAAAACTGAGAAAGTTGCGTATCTCAAAAGCATGCCAAATTTTTAGCTGCAAGGTCAAATATAGTTCTAGCTGATACTAATAGATTGAACCTCTCTATTTCAATGACTAACAGACGTCTGAACGTCTCAATGCGCATGGTTACGGTGCTCCAGAATTTGAGTCGGGGAGTTATACTTACCAGAGCGATGTCTATAGTTTCGGAGTTGTGTTGTTAGAACTACTCACGGGGCGGAAAGCCTATGACAGGTATCTGTTCTTTAAGAAACCATGATGTGATTGCGTTATTTCTGCCAATTTCTTTGTTGTTACATATTGGCAACTTGACAGATCCCTTTGCTCATTTACTTGGGTTCGGCTAAAAATGCCTTTTCCTGTTTTTTACAAAAATTGTAGGACAATGCCTCGCGGAGAGCAGTTTCTGGTTAGATGGGCAATCCCTAAGCTTCATGATATTGATGCTTTATCGAGAATGGTTGATCCCTCTTTACATGGATCTTATTCTATGAAGTCTTTATCACGCTTCGCTGATATTATTTCCTCGTGCATTCAGGTATGCTTCCCACCAAAAGAAGAAATAAATAAATAGAGGCGAGTCCATTTTGTAATGGTTAAAAACATTTTCATATTTTGTTGAAAAAGGGACTATGTACTCCAGTGGTTGTTTCCCTTTTTCATTTTCAACAGAGTCGAAACCAAACACATATTTAGAAACGGGCACGACGCCTTTCCCAAAACATTCTCATTTCCATTATCAATACCTAAAATGAAACTGTTTCGAAAATGCTCCAGAACGGGCTATTGTGAAGGAAACTTTTCATACAGAAAATATATGGTCTTTTACTTGAATTATCTGTACTTTTATGCGTGATAAGTTAACCTTGTATCCACTCTTTTCTCTCAGAGAGAGCCAGAATTTAGGCCTCCAATTTCTGAAATAGTCCAGGAACTATTACAAATGATTTAGAAGATGCCCCAAGCAATCAGCCAAGGATTAAATCTAATCAGGCAACTGTGAGATTGATGTGTCAGCTCTAGATCGTGGCATTGGGAGACCTGAATATTTAATTTTGCCAGGATCTCGGTGTGAAAAATTCTCAATATCCTCTGTTAACATAATATGAATAGTTTTGTTCTTTTCAAGGAGTTGCTAATATTTTGTTTCCAAAGTCATTCATTTTTTGTGGATATCATTAGTCAAAGTAATTGTTTCTGGTGTAAAAAAAAGAGAATGTGAACATTTTTATTCTGCGTGAATTTTACTGCAGCTATAATATTCTGATGTGGCTTGTCCTTTTTTTTTTTTTTACCTTGAATATTTGAATATTGAACAATATAATGTGTGACAAAGTATTATTGTTGAATATGCTGAGCAAACAAAGATATATGATGATACAAACTTTATTATTATACATAATGTTTTCTTGCCTAGGATTCCTGAACATTCTATATCATTTATAAACGTACATCTTTGTCTTGGGATTATTCTCTACCCCACTGTACCAAGTTCTAAAATCTCTTTTGGAGATGAATCCCCAAAAGACTTGTTTTCAAAATGAGGACAGGCTGTCTGTACGCTCTAAATAGATTTTTGGAGTGTATATTCTGCAGTAGTAGGATATGAAAAAAAAAAAAAACAAATCTAATGGACATGACACTTTTTTAGATGACCAGATTACATTAGAATCATATTAGACAAGAATTAAAACAAAATTTGGTAAAAATTTGACGTGTTAAAAACTTTATGTTAAAGGTTGAACATTTTTTTTATACCCTATAAGAATTTTCTTTTTTGACTATGGTATGGATTTTATGAGCTAGGATGGGTCATCATGTTAGTGGAGATCTGGTAGATGGGTATGGCAAAAAAGAGCAAAAAGAAGGCGAGAGACAAATTATTGGTTGACATGATGTTGGTGTGGTATGTCGGATGACTCCCTGGCAGTCAAATACATATTTTTTGGGTATTTAAATTTTAAATTAAAAAAATGAATATATCAGTCCAAAACCAAGGACAAAAGTCAGGACAAGGGCAGCTTGTATCTTACACGTGAAACCCTCGGAGAATGAAGCATTACATTGCCTTTTCAAATATATAAAATTATTTCCCACAAATTCTTGGCTTATGCTTGCTGTGTTAGCAGAAGTTTGGCTTACTGTTTGTTTCGTTTGGCGCATAGAAAACGACATATTCTGGTACTAAAATGATGAATATGCACAAAAATCTCCAAACATTTTGCAAAATTAGGAGAAAGTTTTTTTTTTTTTTTTTAAATTTGGTTAAACACAATAAAAGGGTTATCTTTCATGTCAATCTGGGTATTCTTGGATTGTGCTTTTTCCGGTTGGTATTTGGATGGAAACCTCAAAACAATCGTACTGTGTTGTGTAACAGTTTTGGCTTAGTGCGGTAAGTTAGTTGAAACTTATTTCCAACTTGTTACACTGTAAAGTTTTTATATGCTACAGTAAAAAAATAAAAGTTTACTACAATATAAAGCTCTCTGTGTTTAAGTTCTAACTTTGTTTTCAAACATTCTCTTTGACATGCCTTACAAACACGAAGACTTCCACCATAGTAGGAAGAACTTTTTTGGTCATGCAAACATTTGGTAAGGTGTTACACACACATTCCTTTTTGAAATAAGCAATTTGATTTGGAAACATGACTGACCTGGCATTGATGAGAAAACAAAAGGTGCAAAACTATGATGTTTCTATAATATATTTTCATCTCTACTTCTGTTCCTTTCTCCCTTAGGAAAAGCTTAACGTAAGCATTTTACCAAATTCTTACGACTATTTTTGTTGTGTTTTTAAGTAACACTTTTGGGGGTGAAAAAAAAAAAAAACATTGCAGAAAGTCGCCACATCCTTGAATTTGAAAGTCTGCATCAACCAAGAATTAGGTTTAAACCCTGTTTAATGAACGACCCATATTCTAATCATGAACATCATTTGTACATTTCCACTTTTATTAATCAGACTATCTGATCAAAACCTGTGACCCACCAACCAATCTTTCAAATTAATGAGCAAAACATAGGCATAATCGAATGGAGAAAGAAAAACTCCTTAATTTTATTTGATGGGATGATAAAACTGATTGTTCTCCTCTATAAGATATTGGATTTAAATTTATTTTTCTGTACGAGAATATATTTTCATTTTTAAATTGTCTGAGTTGGCCACTCTTTTAAGGTCAAATTAGCAGTAGACTAGTACGGCGGTTGTTTCCTTTCATGTGACCTTTAAACCGTAAACATCATCTCCGTAATGGGTCCAAGTTGGTTGTAATCACATGAGTAAAGTTAATGTTCCAAAACAAAATTATTGAATTCAGCACATGCAACGTTTATTTTTTTTTTTACTTGATTTGACTTGAAGTTCCATTCCAACAACACGACAGTTCTTGTAAATGCAATTTCAGTATCATTTTTACCGTTGAATTTTTTATTTATTGGCTGTGGGTTTCTTGAGAAATAATTGTATTAAATCCCAAGCACAAGCTAAAAGGGAGAAAATAGGACTAAATAACAATGATGGAAGTTTTTGAGAAATAATTGTATTCAATCCCTTGCACCAAAAACAAGTGCAATAAATATAAAAAAAACGACGTCTACAAATGTTGAGAAGAAAGAAGGGAAGATTTTTAAAAATGACATTTTGAAAAAAAAAAAATTTGGCCAATGACCTTTTTTTTTAGACAGTTTTTAACATCAAAAAAGGCTTTTTAGATATCAAAATGGTTCTATTTTTTTTCATCTTGTTGAGGTTTCTTATCATACTACAATCATTTTCATTATTTTTTTGAAAAAAAACTGGGACAGTTTACCTGCACAAAAAACCGTGTTTTTTTATTCCAAAAAAAAGAGGGCTTTTACTCAATTAGAAAATTTTTTTTGCCCTTTTGTCAAAATCTTCCAAGAAGAAATCCCTAATTAATTTGCAACTGAAATGCCGTAATCAAGGCTAGTTTTACCACCTCTTATAGGGTGTTTGGAAGGGTGGTAGGAACCAGTAGTGAGAACCACTTTTACTGTAGCATGTGAGGGTTTTATACTGTAGCATATTTTTTTATTGTTATTGTAACATGTGAGAGCTTTACACTATTTATAACTGAGATTATGGTAAAAACTGAGTGATTTTTACCACTGTCAAACATCCCCTTATAGAAAGAAAACAACTATTTGTAATAGGAGCAATGTCTAGTTGTCAATTAGAAAAAGCTTCCCATATGCTATTGTTGGATAGAGGTCACTTTCAAATTTAACATATATTTTATTTTATTTTATTATTTTAATTAATTAAAATTAAAATAACCGCAACCAACGTAGTGAAAGGCAGTAATATACAAAAATAACCTTTTATGTGACAGAAACATTTTCAGCCAATAACAATATAAAACGATACATATTATATTAAAAAAAACAAAAACAACAATAATATAAAACTTACAGTTTTTTATTAAAAAAATTAAAAGAATTATTATCTTAAATATCCTTAAATACAAGCATTAAATTGGATTGTGAAATTAAATGGATGTTTGGTAGGTCGGTCTAAATCATGGTTTGAACCACAGTATAAAACTCTCACATGCTATAATAACAATAAAAAATTACTATAACGTGAAACTTTTATATGTTACAATAAAAATAATTCTAATAAATAATTTTAACCACCTTATTAAACACTAAATAAATGCAATACATAAAAATAAAAAATAATATAAACAAGAAATTGTGTTGTGAAATCAAATATGATACACAAAAGTAACAAATAATATTAGCCACCGGTACTAAGCGATGACCGACGACTGGCTTTGAAGCTCATTTCGCTGTCCGCGAGTGGGAAAAGTGAAGGGCATTTTGGTCAATTCGAAGAAGCTGACGAAAGAAAGAACTTGGCTCGTCCTTTCTTGCTTGGTCTCTGCAGAAATCTGATTTTCCTTTACCAGTTTCTTGTCTCATTTTTTTCTCGCATTTCCTTTACTTTCAAAATTCCTTCCAGTACTGGAGAAAAAATTGTCCCGGAATCTAATCCCTAACTTTCTCGGAGGATTTTGGAACTTGATCCAGAGAAAATTACAGAAAAAGAAGAGGAAAAAGCGCTGGGTTCATTCATTGAATCTTTTTTTTTTTTTTTTTCTTATTATTGAAGCAGAGTTCCTGTCGAAGCGAAAGTTTTTTTTTTTTTATTCAAATTTTGTCGCCGGAAGGATCTCGTTCTTCGATTTTCAGCTGGCTCCGTTCTCGGTTGCGAAATGGCAAAGCGTGGATATAAGCTGCGTATCCTTTTTTTGTTTGGGATTTTTATTGGGATTTTTTTTTTGAAGTGTTCTTAGCTGAAATTGAGTTACGCTGTAATGTCTTGATGCGATTCTAGGGTTTTATGTCGGTGCGCTGGAGTTATTTGAAAAGCTCTACGACGGTGTTTTTGGGCAATTCTATTTTGGTTTTTCCGTGTCTATCTATTTTCGGAAGATGCGAAATTGTATGTCTTGTTTGGTTTACTGTGAAATATTTGCTGCAAAACAAAGAAAGCTCAAACTAATTTTCTTGCTTAAGATGAAAATTAGGCTATTTTATGGAAATCTTTTCAGCTTTATAGTGCATTCATTATAAGGGCTCGAAAATCTTAATCTATATTGATATGGGCAGTTGAAATGTTAGGTATTCTAGGTGTTTTAGATTATTTACTTTCTAATTTGTTTTTGCTGGCGTTTGGATTGTTGTATTATATAATTATTATTTTTCTTGACCGGTAATGGGAAATAGAAGAATTTTTGGCTCATTCAGGCAACGTCAATTGCCTAAATATCGGGAAAAAAGGGTGCCGACTTTTTGTCACTGGCGGGGATGATCACAAAGTCAATGTTTGGGAAATTGGCAAACCTACGTCGTTAAAGGTTAGTTAAATTAATGTTTCTATGTCGTTTTAATTGATTTTCTTTTTTTTTTTTCTGAGATTATTTTTCGTTTTCAGTTAGGATGTCGTTAATCTTATATATTGGTCAACTTCTTTCTCTCCATATTTGTTGTTTTGGGTTCCCTAATTTTGAGGATCAACCATATTTCCTGTAACAAATATTGTAGCTGGTGTTTTCTATACATGGGTATAGTTTTCAACGGCCAATTTCAATGTAAAATCAATTTTGTGGTCATTTGCCATATTTTGTTCTAAAGAAGTATTTTTGAGAATTAAGTACTAATTTGTGTTATGCAATTTGGTTGGAATATATTTTACACTTTTGTTACTCTCAAATTTCCTCTTTTTTTTCTAGGTAATTAAATATAAGCCATAGACCTGAAACAGCTCTCCTTGCTTCACTTCATTTCTTAACCAATGCATCCTTTAAACTTTGTGTGGTACTTGAAATCTATAGGGTACTAGGGATTTTTTCGGGCGGTGGCTATATGTTTAAAGATTGAATGAGCCTATTTTTTTGTGTTTCATCCCAACTCTGCAGAGCCTTTGTGGTCATACAAGTCCAGTTGAGTCTGTTGCTTTTGATTCAGCAGAAGTGTTGGTCCTTGCTGGAGCTTCTAGTGGCGTAATAAAGCAGTGGGATTTACAAGAAGCAAAAAGTAAGCTGTTCAATCGCTGCATTATAAGACTTGCATGATTTGGATGATTTGGGATAGTTTTTGATACAAGGCTTGCATGGTTCGGTCACCTAAATGGGCTTGATTTAGTCCTGCAATTCTCAGTTCGAATTTTAGCTTTTGCAGGTTGAAATTTAGAGTCTAGAAGCCTCCTATCCTAGTAGGAGATACAGGAGTAATTCGTTAGTGGACTTTTTTGTTAAAACAAAATGTTGTGATAAAAACTATCATCAATTAGGATCATTTATGTCAAATCACCGAGATAATTAATAAGATGCAGAAGCTAATCTGAATCCATAGATAGAATGTGATTTCTAAGTCTATAGGTTGAGGATCTTTCAAGTCTAGTACATCAGTCCTCCTCCAAGAATGCCTTTGTAATCTATCTGGTAGATGGGTAACAGAAAAATAACTTATGTACTGACTTGGGGATCACAATCCCTTTATATAACTGCTTACCTTAATAGTTACTTTAATTACCAATTTAGCCTGTCGTGAAATCAGTAATTATATTTTAGTTTCTACACATTGGAGACCCACATTTTATGATGCATTAAAAGCCTAAAACCCGTATTAATTACTTTAATTCAGTTAACCTTTATTTGATGGCCTTTAATACACATTTATTTAATATATTAGCCTATATATTGGATTAATTTTAATAATCTCCTACTTGGACTATATATGAAACTTTATAAATGTGAATTATACCTTATGAGCTCATGAATTTTGCTATCACAACCTTATGCATCTCAACAATTTTGCCCATTAATCATATCAATACAGGACCAAAGCGACTTTCGTCACATATGTCGTAACTAGACCTATCAATGATCACATATATTAATATAACTAATAACACAAATCAAGTATGTATGTGCAACATAGAAATTTCATGCAATATGATCTTAACATGCCTATTTTCAACTAGTCTACCTTAAAACCCTAGTGAGATCAAACTATACTAAAATCAGAGTGAATAAACCAAAAAACTTTATTTCTGCAGAAAATAACATCAAAAAATTCATAAACTGAAATAACTGAAAATGTCTGCATTAGAAAAACATCTAAATTTAAACTCCCACTAAAATTGAATATCCTTATAAGACATGACACCCCTACGAGCAATGTGCTCATGAAACATTTTGGATGGCAAATAAGGAAAGAAAAAAATAGAGGTTATTGTGTTTTAGGCAGGCCACCGGTTCTGCCATCGTTGGCGGCGACCTTGTTTGGCCGCACCAGGAGGGAGAGCTGCGGCCTCTGGCTGAGTCGAAGTTGGAAAGTGGTGGCCTTTGGCCATTGCCTAAAGAAAAAAAGAAAAGAGAAAAGGTTACAAGTTTTTTGGCCGACGACTGGCCTTGCTATTGCCGGCGTCAGCCGTTTCTGGTGGCCGCGCCAACTGGAGAACAATGCTGCGGCCATGGCCGCAACATTTTCTCCCTATGGTTGAAAGACCCGGCCGCCTCATTCTCCCAATGGTCGAAAGACCCCTAGGGTTTTGAACAAGTTATGGGCTTTGGTCTAGATCTAAAGACAAATTACATGGGCCTAATTGGGCCTGTGACCAGAAAAGAACCTAGGGGTTAAACCCTTAGGTGACGAGCAATTAAAAAAAAAACTAAGGTTTTTTTTTTTACAAGTTTTGGGCTCTAGCCCAGAACTAAGGTTAATAACATACATGGGCTCAATTATACTCGTGACCAAAATGAACCCAGGTGTTTAACCCTTGGGTGACCCAAACAAAAAAAAAGGATGATAATATGGGCTTGGGCCTTTAAAAAAATAGAGGGGTGCTAATTTAGGATCAGGGTTGGGTCCACCTGACCCTGTCCAGCCCGACCCAATCAAGGTTGACCAGTAAAGTTGACTGGTCGACTTTGATTGGTTGACTTTGACTAGGTTGACTTTATAATCGATGCCTACTTTTTGTGTAAAGCCTTTAACGACAAGACGAGCCTTGTACATCTCTACATTGCTTTTCGAATCCCTTTTGTTCTTAAATATCCATTTGCAACCAATGAGTTTTGCTCCTTCAGGCAATGGGACAAGATCCCAAACGTTATTGTCCTTCATGGATTTTATATCCTCATTCATGGCGTCAATCCATTCTTGAGATCTAGATCTTTCCATGGCTTGATGGAAGTTAATTGGATCAACTTCCACCACAACAATGTCATACTCATGTTCTTGGAGAAATACAATGCCGCATTTTTCCTTTTTCTAGTGGATCTTCTTAATGGCATAGGTTCTTGAGGTGATAGAGTTTGTTCTTCTAGAACAATTTCTAGAATGGGAGGTTCTCCAACATTGTCTTAATTTAGGTCTGTTTCTTGAACAATGTCAAGAATAGAAGCCAATGTCAATAACAGCTCTTCAAAGACAAAGTTTTTAACCTTATCTCCCTGCAAACTCGGCATCCTCAAAGCACTGGGCGCTTTTGGTCTTGAAAATCGACTAAGTCGTGGGATCATAAAACTTATACCCTTGAATCTTCAAAGTATCTAATAAAATAACAACTCACCATTCTTGAGTCTAGTTTCTTTTCACTAGGACTGTTAGGCCTTGCCTCAGATGGACATCCTTAAACATGCAAGTGCTTTAGCCTAGGCTTCTTAACTCTCCAAAGTTCGTAAGGGGTTTTAGCAGGGACTTTATTTGGAACCCTGTTAAGGATATATGCTGCAGTCTTAAGTGTTTCTTCTTAGAGTGATTCTAGTAAGGTAGAACAAGAGATCATACTCCTCACCATGTCTTTAAGCGCCTTATTGCATCTTTTAGCAACACCATTCATGGTGGGCGAACCCAACATAGTGTACTATGGGATATCGCATTCTAGGAATTTAGCAAACGGTCTTGGACGTTCACATGAACCGTCATATCTACTATAGTGTTTACCACCATGGTCAGATCTGACGCTTTTAATCCTTTTGTTGAGTTTGTTTTCAACTTCAGCCTTATAATTTTGGAATACGTCCAGCGATTGTGATTTTTTATGAATGAGATATATGCAGTCATATCTAGAAGAATCGTATATGAACGTTATAAAATATTGTTAAACATTCAAAGAAACCATAAGAAATGGCCTGTATATATCTGTATGTGTAAGTTCAAAGACGTTCGAAGTCCTATTGGCTTCAAATCTCCTTTGATTGCTTTGTTTCTTCTATATACGGTTAACACAAACATTAAAATCTATAAAATCTAAGGGGTCTAGAATTTCGTCTAACACAAGTTTTTCTATTCTCTTTCCAGAGATATGGTCTAATCTTTTGTGCCATAATGCAGCTGAATTCTTGCTTGTTAATTTTCTCTTTATACCTCTTAATTGTAGGGATTCATTAAATGAAGCAATTGTATCAATTAAATAAAGATTATCGTAACCTAACAAAGAATCAGAACCAACTAATTTTGAATTATGAAACAAACTAAATTTTCCATTTCTAAATAAGCAAGGATAACTGATTTGTGAAAACAGAAATAGAAATCAAATTTCGTCTAAAAGACAGTACAATAAATGTTTCATCAAGATCCAAATAAAATTCATTCTTTAATAATAATCTAAATTTTTTATTGCTTCAACTTCAACCTTCTTGCTATCACCTACATAGATGTATTTTTCACTATCATTTGGCTTTTGGCATCTAAGACAACTCTGCTAAGACACACTGATGTGAGTGGTTGCACCGAACTCTATCTACTAAATGTGTTAAATTAACCTCAAAACAAACCAAATTAAGAAGCATACTTTTCTTAGCACGCCAAGCGTGGTAGTTGGTGCAATGCTTCTTATGCCTTGCAGCTCCACAGAAGAAACAACCTGTACCTTCCGGATCATCCGGTCTCTTTTATTGTTTCTTTTGAGGTGCTATAATTGTAGCTTTCCCATCCTTCTTTCTGTTCTTCCCTTTATCCTTGGAAGTATTAGCCAAGTAAGCATTTTCTGTCTTTTCATGCTTCAACTTTTCCTCTTCTTGCACGCATTGTGAGATGAGCTCATTAAGAGACCAAGTCTCATTTTGGCAGTTATAGTTCACCTTGAACAGATTAAATTGTGTGGGAAGAGATGTAAGAACAAAATGCATTAGGAAGTCCTTATAGAGTTCAAGCTTAAGTGCTCTTAGTTTTGATACAAGACGAGACATCTCCATGATGTACTCCCTAATGTTCCCTTTACCTTTGTATCTCATTGAGATAAGGCTTGCTAAAAGTGTACTTGTTTCAACCTTTTCATTTTTGGTAAATTTCTTCTCAGTGTCCTCGAGGAACTCTTTGGCTATCTTTATTGTTTCCAATATAGTGGCCCTGAATGCTTTTGGAATGGCTTTCTTCATGATCATCATACATATGCGATTTGACTTCTCCCACCTTTCCATGTCCATCTTTTTATCAGAGGAACTCTTATCTGTAAGAGGTGTAGGAGAAAGAACCCTTCACATAAGGTCGAGATCCATGACTCTAAGAACTATAAGGAGGTTCTCTTGCGATGATTTGAAGTTGCTACCATTCAGCATAGGAATGAAATTAATGATAGTAATGCTTGAGGCAGAATTAGTAGCTGAATTAGAGAATAATATAAGAAACAGAAAAAGGGTCACATAAGAATCCAAAATAACAATAATAAATCCAAATAAAGGTAGCTCAATCTCAAGATACTAGACACTCTATCAATATTTAATCTTTGGACAAAAATATTAACTTGTAAGTGATATCTTGGTTTAGTAATCAAACACTGACAATAAGAACATGTCAAATAATAAATCTTTCTTTGGGTTGATTTATTGTTCTCATGTAAAACTGAATAATCATCGCGTGTTTATTACCACAGGTGTGTATGCAATTCTATCAAATTTTGGCCTTCCTTTGGGTCGGTCAATCTTCACATAGTTTACATGGACATAACCGCTTGTATTCCAAAACAAATTAATTTTCACAAGAGAGGCCATTTTAGCGATATGTTGCTTCCATTAATTTATCTTAAAATATATATAAAATACAAATTTTTGAATTTAAAATTGCATAAAAAATGACCAAAATTAAAATAAAAAATAAAGAAATAAAGAAATAAATTTTGGTCAAAAAGCCAACCAGTCAACTTGACTGGTTAACCTTGACAAGGTCGGGGCTAAACCGGGTTGAGTGGACCCAACCCAGGCCCTAAACTAGCCCTTCTCTTTATTTTATTTTTTTTAAAGGACCAAGCCCATATCTTTTTTTTTTTTTTTTGGCGTCACCTAGGGGTTTAACCCCTGGGTTCTTTCTGGTCACAGGCCGAATGAAGCCTGTATATGTTATAAACTTTAGTTCTGGGCTAGAGCCCAAAACTTGTAAAGAAAACCTTAGTTTTGTTTTTTAATTGCTAGTCACCCAAAGGTTTAACCCTGGGTTCTTTTCTGGTCATGGGCCCAATTGGGCCCGTGTAATATGCCTTCAAGTCTGGGCCAAAGCCCAGAACCTATTCAAAAACACCTAGGGGTCTTTCGACCCCAGGGAGAATGAGGCGAGCTGACGGCCACTTCCTGCAAATGCCGTGGCATGGCCACAACGTTGTTCTCTGGCCGGCACGGACAACCGACACTGACGTTGACAAGGCCAGCCGCCGGCGAAAAAACCTATAACCTTTTTTTTATTCTTATTGTCTTTAGGCGGCGTTTTTTTTTTCTTTCTTGCTCTGCTGTGGCACTGTCTTTCCGGCACGGCCGCGGTGTATAGTATGCCGCCGGCCACCTTCTCTTTTTATTTTCAGTTAAAAAATAAAAAAATAAAAATAAATAACCCAAAAAATTCTTGAATAAATTAATCCAAAAAGCCTCCAAATTTTTTCCTAAATTCAACAATTTTAAGGAAAACATAGATTGTTAAATTTGAGAATTTTCCTACGAGAATCACATCTAGAAAATTATTAAATCACAATGATTTAACATGAAGAGGCTTTAGATATCACTTGTTAGAACAAAATATTGTGATGAAAAGGATCAACAACAAGATCATTCATGTCAAATCACCGAGATAATTAATAAGATGTGGAAGCTAATCTGATTCTATGGATAGAATGTGATTCTGGAGTTTGTAGGTTGAGGATCTTCCAACTCTAGTACATAAGTCCTCCTTCAAAGAATACCTCTGTAATCTCTCTCTAGATGGGTGACAGTACGTACTGACTTGGAGGGTACAACCCTTTTATATAACTGATAAACCTAACAGTTATCTTTAATTACTAATTTAGCCTATCATAAAATCGGTAATTATATTTTGTTCTCTATACATAGGAGGCCCATAGGCATTTAAAGCCCAAAACCCAAATTAATTTCTTTAATTGGGCTAACCTTATCTGATAGTCTTTATTACAAATCTATTTAATATATTAGCCCATATGTTGGATTAATTCCAACATTTTTAATATATTTGTTATTGTTATTGAAGTGTAGTGGTTCGCACGCTTTCTGGACACAGATCCAACTGTATTGGCGTTGAATTTCATCCATTTGGTGAGTTCTTTGCATCTGGTTCCATGGATACTAATTTGAAGATATGGGACATTAGAAAGAAAGGATGCATTCACACATACAAGGGTCATACACAAGGCATCAGCACTATTAAATTCACCCCTGATGGTCGCTGGGTAGTTTCTGGTGGGTTTGATAATGTCGTAAAGGTAATAATTGATCACGAGCTCTATCAATTGCTGTAAGAGTTTTTGCCCATGCTTATATTGTATAAAATCTTGCTGCTTCATCTTAGGTGTGGGATTTAACGGCGGGAAAGCTCCTGCACGATTTTAAGTTCCATGAAGGACATATTCGGTCCATAGATTTCCATCCTCTTGAATTTCTCCTGGCCACAGGTGAGCAAATGATGACTTCTTCTGTTTATTTTTATTTTTACTTTTATTTTTCTACAAGGGGAGATGTCTTAGACATAGAATGGGCTTTCCACCACTGTGAGTTAATCGGACATAGTAAAGTTTGAGTTAACCAGCCTGTTAATGCAACTGATTTAATTGTTCTCATCATTTTGTTTTGAGAAAAATAGTTTAAAAATTGCATGTAAAAGGGAAAATTATTTCTTCTAGGGAAAAGAAAATGGCTTGATATGATCTGCTTTTATTGCTTTTGGTAATATCATTAACGACAACTAATGTAATAATGGAAAGAAGCTAATAACCTTTATTTGTAAACACACACTGAAAGCAATTATAATTTGCTGTCACAACTAACAATTGGTGATTTGGAACCTGGTGGTGCCCTTGTGGAGACTGTGATGTTGATTCATGGCAAGCCTGTTATTGATTTGTTAGTTGATGGTCGTGTTGGTGTATTAACTGTCCTTGTTATATTACCTTTATCTTCTGCTAACATCAGAGTCTTGCTTGAATGTTTTAGATAACTAATAGGTTGCAACATCCCATTTGTTTCCCAGGTTCGGCGGACAGAACTGTGAAATTCTGGGATTTGGAAACTTTTGAACTGATTGGATCTACCAGGCCTGAGGTATGTTAGTTTTTTTGTTCTTCAACTGAAGTAGTTTGAGTCTGGACGTTTACTTTGTTCCTATCATAAAAAGAGTTGAGAGGTTAAGGATTATTTACCTGAGTACTCAACGAAATGCTTTTATGTGCAATTTTGTCATATCATTTCCTATCTCTATGCAATGAATAATTGTTGTGTGTGTTCTATTCTCCTGTAACGACATATGTAAATACAAAGATATATGTATATATATATACTTTGTGTGTATTTATTTATTGATATGCTGTAATGGATATATCCTTCTTTCCAGGCTACAGGAGTACGTGCGATCACTTTTCATCCTGATGGGAGGACCCTGTTTTCTGGACTAGAAGATAGTTTGCAGGTTTGGATCTGTTTTTTTTTCTTATAACCTCGAGGGATATGCAGATGGAAAAAAGGTTCAGCGTTTTCACTTTGTAGGTTTATTCATGGGAACCTGTAATTTGTCACGATGCTGTTGATATGGGATGGTCAACCCTTGGTGACTTGTGCATTCAAGAAGGGAAACTGTTAGGATGCTCATACTATCGAAATTCTGTTGGAGTTTGGGTCGCAGATATCTCAGTATCTATCCTAACTTGTTTCCTGCATTTGCTCTTTGCCTTTTACTTAACCTTATTTTCAAACGTAAAAGGTTGTTTTTAACGTTAAACTTTTTGAGTTGTTATAGCTTATTATATGCTCTACGTGCTTCAGCTCATTGAACCATATGGAGATACATCACAAAATAATTGCACTGAGCAGCAATTTAATAATCTGAAACTCCAAGGAAGCTCTGAGAGACTAGAGACCATTGTAAGGACTTCAAGTTTGCGAAGTAGGTCTCCCGATTATGAGACAAAGGAAATAAAGAACATATATGTGGACTGTAAGTTATTATTATTATTATTATTATTTTTGTTCCATTTCTTGTTTCATGCACCAGAAGTAAAATATGATATTGTTATTATTATTATTATTATTATTTTTGTTCAATTTCTTGTTTCATGCACCAGAAGTAAAATACGATATTGTTTTAAGTAATAACTGTATTTTGCTTCACTGAGATATTGTTTTAAGTAATAACTGTATTTTGCTTCACTGAAATCCGCTCCTTTTTTTTATTGCATCCTTGCCGAAACTCATATATTTATATCAGAATTTTCGTTGATGTGGTGACGCTATAAGTAGAAAAGCTTCTGGAGTTGAAATTTATGATTTTCATACTTCAAGAAGTACATTGTTGTTTCCTTGACATCCAAATATAAATTTGTCTTCTGTAGCAGATTTAAGACATAAGTCTATGTTCACTCAATCCTTTGGGTTTTTATTGCTTGAATTTGGTAACGTTAAGTTGATAATCGATGACTCTCGTTGGCTTGCTCAAACCATATAAAAACCGCAGTCCATATTTTCTCCTGCTAATTATTAACCCATCCTGGAACTGAAGATATGGCTTCAACAGCTTGAGGATTGGGATCTTAAACTGAGATTTGAATGGCTATCATACATTTGTAAGGCGTTTACTATAGTTCAACATAGAGGATGAGGATGAGGTTTTTAAATGGAGAAAACTTAATGTTCGAGTTTAACATTTTCTAAACCCACGGTGGAAAAGTTAGTAAGCAATGGATATATAAGCTTCTTCTGCATATTCATTCTTGTTTCTTATTTATGCTTTTGTCTTGTGCTTTTCTCATTTGCTATGCTATTTTTCTCGAGTAGCTGCTGGAGGAAAGCCTGTTACTCCTCAAAAAACCGAGTCTTTAACTTCTCCAAAAATGGCACACCATTTGGAGACAAAGGAAATCAGTGATCAAGTGACAAAGAAGCAGAGTCGTTCAGCAGAAGTTCCTCCAAAATCTAATGAGAATGTTGTTAATAAATCTTTGGTTGTGCCAAGCATTGTACCTTGTGACAGTCCTGAGGGGAAAGATTCAACCAAGTCCTCAAGCGAATCTATTACCTTTTCACGGACAAAACGCGGTATGTTGCTCAGACCAGCTCATATAAGAAGGCCATCAAATAGCAAAAATGACGTGGAAAGGCCGACATCTGCTGTTGATGTGGGAAGGCCACAAATGGGTGCTGAATCTAGAACTTCTGGCAATATGATGAGTACCTTAGATTGTGCAACTGATTCAAACTGCCAAGCAAAAACTGTGTCAGAAGACAGAAAGGGAGAATGTTGTGAGGAAAAGGATTCTAGTATCAAGTGCATAACAGAAAGGTTTGACAAAGTCTTATCTCCGCAGGCACCCACTAGTCAGGAAACAAGTAAGTTCTTAGAAATATAATCCCACCTTTCAAATGATATTTTGGTCTATTTCTATCTGCCCTATTTAGTATTATTCAAGTGTTCATACTTGCTTCTGTGATGTTTCAGGCAGTGACGCCCTTGATTGCAGCAAAGACACCAACTCTGTTAAATTTGTCAATGGAGGTGTGACAGTTCTTACTAACTTTATAGTTTTCCAGAATATAAGAACTTATGCTGGATGGAAGTTGATTGTGTAAAATTCCCATTTGGCAGTTGCAGTCGTACAAGGAAGGACTCGAACCCTGGTTGAGAGATTTGAAAGAAAAGAAAGATCTTATACAAATGAGGATCAAACTACTACTACTGCTACTACAACTACTAGTATTTTCAGTCGTGTGATTCCTGAAAGAAGAGAAAGATTTAATAGCAATGAAGATCAAGGTACTACTGCTGCTGCTACTACTACTAGTATATCCAGTCCTGCGATTCCTGAAAGAAGAGAAAGATTTAATAGCAGTGAAGATCAAAGTACCAATATAAACATATTCGGTCATGTAACTCCTGAAAGAAGAGCTCGTACTGTCGCTACTCGAGTGATTCCTGAAATAGATAGATCATCTCCCACCCAGGTAAACATTTATTTCCTTCAGATATTTTGATCTCTAACCATCACTTGGGAGAACATGACTTTTTCCTAGCACCGCTTGGGTTAGGAAAGTTATTTATTGTTAATTCACCTGTACAAATCTTAACATTTCTTGTTAAACAAAACTTTTTGAGTCTTTTTTTTTTTGGGTTACTAACAGAGAGAAGAACCTCAAGTTGCTGAAAGGGATTTGAATCCTGCAAATGACTGGGATCCTACTGAAGAACTTATGCAGACTCATGATGTGTTCTTGAGTACACTCCGTTCTCGCTTGACAAAATTACAGGTAATTAAAAAAAATTACAACCAATGACATGCATACTGTTTTTTGGTAATAGCAACTGTCTAACGTGAGACAAGGGGATCCATCCAAGCTAGGAATAGAAGTGACTAATTGTTGCGGCATAGGTTCAGAATTGTATTAAAAAAAAAAAAACTATAGAACATTACTGTATGTTCAATTGAAACATTTAAGGTAACATGTGATGAGAATAAACTTTTGCATCTGGTGAAAAAAAAAAAGGATAAGATATGGTTTCGCTGCTTTGTTTTCGTATTTGAGTGTAAATGTCTATTTTATGAAGATTCTTTGTCAAACAATCTTCTTCTAGAAGGCAGTCATATATTCTTCCGTCTAATTACAGGTGGTGCAGCATTTTTGGGAACGAAATGATGTTAAAGGTGCTATTAATGCCATGAGGAAGCTTCCAGATCATTCTGTGGGTATCATTGGGAAAGTTCTTGCCTGTCACTTATCCAAGTTTGGTAGTGATAGTGATTTCTATGCATGTTTTGTCTGTCTAACATTATTTGAACCTGGTGCAGGTGCAAGCAGATGTAGTTGGTGTTCTCATAGAGAAAATGGACATTCTAACCCTAGGTCTATTTTCATGCTTGCTTCCTGTGCTTCTTGGCTTACTTGATAGCAGGACAGAAAGGTATTTATTCAATGAAGAGATGGTCAGCAGTTTATGAGGGTTTTTCAAAAAATAAATAAATAAATAAATAAAAGGAAAAAAAGAGAGAAAAACAGTTATCTGTGTTCGCATTTCTGTTGATCGTCTTCACGCTGCATCATGTCCTTCCGATCTCAGTTTTGGTAATCAAGCATTGTTGTAGGTCTTAATCATATTGTAGCTTAAGGGCAAAGGAAACATATAGCATTTTATTAAATCAACAAGTAAAGCCTAACAAGTAAGTTATTCTTCAAAATTCACAGGCACACGATATTGTCTTTGGAGATGTTATTGAAGCTTGTAGCAGTCTTCGGTCCAGTGATACGCTCAACTGTTTCAGCACGGCGAGGTGTTGGAGTCGATCTTCATGCAGAGCAAAGGTACTGCCTACTGCCTTGCCAATTTGGTTTTCACTTTCTCTGTCATTATGGGTAAAGAAGAATCAACAAGTACGTGGCCTTTAATTTGAAATTTTTGGGTACAGGCGAGAATGCTGTAACCAGTGCTCTATTCAGCTGCAACAGATCCAGAAGCTCCTTCCATCACTTGTGAGGTTAGGGTGTCATCTTGAGCTCTTGTGCTTAAAAACATCTCATTTTACATTTCCAAGGAAATAATTTTGTAGCTGTCAAATGGCCTATTAAGAATTGTCTTGTGCTATTCAGGAAGGGTGGTTTGGTTGCAAAAAGTGCTCTTGAATTGAGTCTAGTTCTTCAAGAATCGTAGCAACTGAATTGCCAGAAGCAAAAAAATAAAAAATAAAAAAAAATGGTGGCTTGGCTGACATACAATGTCAAAGATTGTATGGACTACATTTTCTGATCGAGTTGATAGTTCCTCATATTTCACAATTTTGGTCTTAAACCCGCAAATCCTACGTCGTCTTCGGCTTCTATGAATATCTGAGAGATATGGCATTGAAGTTACACTGCGGGGGCAAAGGTTAAACACCACTACTTTTGGCGTTAAGCTCTTGAAGAAGAAAAATGCCATCATGCAGTTGGTACTTGGTACAGATCTCCTAATTTTGATTCTTTGATTCTGGAGATTGTTGATTAATTGTATGTAAGGTAATAGTTTTTAAGTACATCTGTATACTGTATTGTTTCCTTTAATGGTATATATGTTAAATTTTTCTCTCACATTTCAGCTGGTTTTTGCTTGCATTGCCTTTTGGATTGTCCAAATTTTCTGTATAATCAATTATAAAAACTCAAGGATTCGAGATTGAAGTTGTTGTAAAACTCAACTTCCCAATATGTGGAATATACAGCCAAATGAGTAGAGAAAAAAAGAATAAATTTCATTATTATAACCTGAACTATTCACTTTTTGAATAATGCACGTGAATTTTTAATCTAAGCAAAATATATCTTGAACTTTAAAATTATTAATAATTGAGGTTTAATAATTACTTTTAATCTCCGTTCAAAACTCTATTCTACATGTTGAGCTTTAATTTTTTTTTCTAAAAATAAGCTTTGCACTTTAAAAAAATTACAAGTAGACTTCGTGGTCAAAATTGTTTGTCTTTTAATGTTTCTTAGCTATTGGATCTCAATTGTTAAGAATTTTAAATTTTAATGTGTATTTTGTCAAGATTAAAAGTTTAGATTGTATTATACAAAAAATAAATAATTTATGGTATAATAGTACAATTTACTCAAACTGAAACAATAATTTTAAATAAGGCATTTTTGACATTGCTTTGAGCTTTTATAATCGGCTACAACAATTTAAGATGTTTGATAAACCATACTTTCGAGAATTTGTTTTTAAAAACTGTTATCCAGTAAGAAAAATTAAGAAATAAACTAGGGGTTATAATTTACTAAACTAATCTTAATAAAAATTCCTAATTACTAAACTATTAGACTTTTGATGCCTATAAAAAGTCAGATGCAATTTTTTTAACGTGTTGGCTTGCAAATTTTTTTTCTTTCTTTCATCAGATTTTTGTTTTCTTTAAAGGCCATCTTTTATAAGCCACAATCCTTTTTTTACGTATTTATTTTTTTGCTTTATTAATTTCTGTAATTTTTTTAATATTTTCTCGATAAACAATTTTTTGTAAATACTTTAACGTATAAATATTAAGTATATTAACCTTAAAATTAAAATTAATTAAAAACTAAAACTATAGATATGTTTAGTAAAATATGTTTATTTTTGTCATTATACATCTTTTATAGTAATTTTATACATAGTTTACTAAACATTTGCAAATCTGTTTCTAATTTTCATAACAACTATGAAAAATATTTACCAAATGCCTATATGGCATATGCTTTTAGTTCATAACGTAGCACAATAAAAGCATAGCATAACAAAAACAATAGCACAACAGAACAATTTTCAAACTGGACTGTAGTCTCAAATCTTTGAGGTGCCTTTTTCTTACTCTTCCTTTTTTGCTACGACCGTTATGAATTTAATTTGTTCGTGTCAAAATTACACTCAAATAACTTTTTCAATTATAATCCTATTATTTCTCTTTCAATTATAATCCTATTATTTCTTTGTTTTGTTTGCGGCATTTGAGCGATGTAATGGTCCATTCAACATTCATGGTTGATGCTTTGCACTTCACGCTTCACAGGACTAAATAGGAAAAGCAGCCACACTTATCTAGAGAAGGAAGTCATCTCTTCGTTTTAACTGGTTCTATCATTAGATAGCTACCAAAACAAAAAAAAAAAAACAAAAACAAAAACAAAACAAGACAAGAAAGGTCTTTTTACACAAAGAAAGGTTTCTTACACAACTGTCTGAATAGAACACTTTTAATTTAAGAGTAATTTGCACTCATAGTCTCTAAACTCTTTGATAGTGACATTTTAGTGCCTCTTTCTTTAGTTATGACGAAAAAATCTTCAAATTCTTAAACTTTTAGCAATTTTTAGACTTCTGCCAAAAATTAACCAAACCCTAATGAAAAAATGCACGTGCGTGTCAGTTGGGCTTTTTTGTTACCAAATTACCCAAAATGTCCCCATTCCCATACGCTTGAGCTTTTCTCGCTATTTCCCTTTTTCTTGTTTTAATCCCATTTCTAGAATTAGGGATTTCCCTAATTTCCGTTCTCTCCCAACTCGAATATTGAACAACTTGAAACAAAAAATCGACAGATTCATTATGCACTGATCTAAGGCTAGCGAAGAACAAGGTGAAGAGGCGGAGTTCTTCCCGATGTGGTGAAAATACGAGAAAAAGGGGTTGGGCCACCTTCTTATGGTAAGTTGTCAACCTCTCAATGGATTTGAATGGGTTTTCGGTTAAAATGAAAATTGGAAGAGGATGAGTTTTCATTTTTTATGCTAGTTTTTTTGTTGTTTTGTTTTGTTTTTTTGTTTTTGTTTTTTTTTTTTCGGCGTTTGTGAGGTTAACCATGTTGTAATGTTCGGAAATATGCTTGCTTTTGTACTGTGAAGAATGCTATTCATTGTTTTTTGTTTGCTGTTTCGATAAGAGTTTTTTTAGACTCTACTTTATTTTAGCAATTCATGTTATTGGTTATGGTGCCGGCGTTTTTCCCCCCTTTTTGTTCCTTTTTGGGTGGAAAAATGATGTTTTGCTCTACTCTGACATACAAATATACGTAGACCTTCAAAGAAATAAAGAGAAAAAAAATTCAAGCAAGAAATACAGTACTTCCATTTCCACCTTATACGCCAGCACCCAAAATGGATCACTAAAATATAAGCAATCTGTCAACACATATTGGTCAATTGCGAAATATATATGTATATGTTTCATTTAGGACTATTGTATTATGTGTATATATGTTTTGTTATTTTCTTTTTTCTTTTTTTTGGGTCTGTCTATTTGTAGAAAAATTTTATTTGGTTGGCAGGCCCTGATGCTGTAGATGTTTATATGTTGAAAGTTCATCATGGCGGTGGGTTATTTGAAGATGAAGATATTACGAGCTATGTGGGTGGTGAGATTAGTCTGATTGATGATGTGGTTGGTAGTGTTTGGCCTATACCGGTATGGAAGATATTGCTGTGTTGAAATGGATCTTTATTATAAGGTTCTAGGAAACAATGAGTTTGTTCTTATTGAAAGAAATCAGGAAATTGTTGAAATGTTGGATCAATATGGTCATTCTAAAATAATTAATTTATATATCTTTGTTAGACCCGTGCCCTTGAAAATACATTTGGAGCCTCGTGTTGATGAATTTGTGTTTGGCCTCGACGATGAAGTACATTTGACACCGATCCTACTTCAATCTACCATGAAGGTGAAGAGAATCCTATCCTTGAGCCTTATTATAACCCAACTATTGAAGAGGTAGTTGTTGAGACTAATGATGATACAATTTTAGAGGACTTTTGAGTTTGAAGATTCGGATTAAGAGGAGCTTTATCTGCCTAAAAATGATGTTGACCCTACAAAAAATTGGGAAGGATTTCATGATATTCATCTGGAGAATGATATAAATGATTTGTTAGAGAGTGAGGATTATGATACAGATGTTCTTGCCACTGCCTCAAAGGAAGATGAAGAGGATGATTTAATTAAGAAACCGAGAAGGCAAAGAACTTCGGAACACAATCCCAATGTAGACATTCATGACCCTAAGTTCCATGTTGGATTGGTTTGTCCTACAGGTTGTTTTTTCAAAGAAGCTATCAAGGAGCACGCCAAAAAGGAGCATAGAGATATTAAGTTAGTAAAGCATATGATAAGATGAAAATTAGAACCAAGTGTAAAAGTGGGTGTCCTTAGATTGTGTATGGAATGGTTCAAGATGATGGTGTGTCTTACATGGTGAGAACATACAATGGAACTCATACATGTGGTTTGAGCTTCAAGACGACACATATAACTGCAAAATGGCTAGGTAAGAGGTATTTAAGTCAGTTTTGGGCAAATCCTAATTGGAACAAGGTGGTGTTCAAACAAGTTGTGGTAGATGACATACTAACATAACATGGATTTCAGATTTACAGAAAGGTCTAATTGGAGCTGTTCAAACACTTTTTGGTTATGTGCCGCATTAATTTTGTGTCCGAGACCTTTACAAGAACTTAAAAACTAACCACAAGGGACTCTTCCTCTAACAAATTCTATGGTCCGCTGCACGAGCTACTACGATACCTTGGTAAATTTCTAAATTTATAAACATTTAAGTTTTTGTTGTTCCTTTATAACAATAATAGTATTAAACATGAATGTAATTAACGAACAAAAAAAAACAATAAAGGAAGCAACTCATGGTTGGACCCATGCATAGCCTTATTCTATGCAATGAGTGATTTTTTGGAAACATATGTACTTTAATTAACATCAATATAATTCTATTGGTTTAACAGTTTTGAATAGACAATGTATAAGATGAAGGAGAATGCTGTTGAAGATTGGGAATATTTATCTAAGATAGATTCACATACATGGAGTCGTGCATATTTCAGTGAATAGCTATCATATGATGTGCTAGTAAATAATTGGTGTGAATCCTTCAAGACTGCAATAGTAGATGCCCGTGGCATACCTATCATCATGTTGCTTGAAGTTGTGAAAAGGTATATCATAAAGAGAATTGGGTCCAAGAATTCAATTATTGGTAATTGGAAGCATTCCTTTTGTGATTACATAGAGGTGCAATTATTGCAACATCAATAGCAAATGGAAATGTTTAATATTTAAATTTTGTAGTGTTAGCAGCCATTTTTTCATGCTTTTATGTTATGAATGCTTGTTGAGCAGATTTTCTCCCATATCAAGAAAATTATTTTCTGCTTTCCATTTTGCATATAAACGACAGATTCTAAATCGCATATTCTTTTTTTTTTTTTTTTGGTACAACTATAAACTAAAGATTCTAAAATGGACAACAGAATCTTTACAAGGAGAAAAAACGCCAATTCTAAATTGCCAATACGAAGGACGTTCAACATCTAAGACCGTCACTTTTAGGCAAATGGTCCATATTTAACAAACTTTTAAAATTTTATAAGAAATTAAAAAATTTTAATACCATATCAAACTTCTTTGAGCTTAACTGAGGGCCTTGTAAATTTAGAGCAAAGGTCAAAATATAACACAATTACCATATCTGCAATTTATCTTCATACAAATGGGTAAAACTTGTAGCTCATCTTATATCCTACTTACAATTACCATCTTCAAAACTCAGCCAATAATAATTCCAAGAGAAAAAAAAAAAAAAAAAAAAAACCGACAACAAGAAAACATTAGAAATTACAATAATTTATCACTTATATTACATCAAGTCGTCAACAATAACTTGTACATATGCAATAGACTACAAAAAAGGCCAGAGAAAGCTCACATATTTGCTTGTTCGTACAGCAAAACTCTAACCCAAAACAAACAACCAAATCAGCCCCGTCTAGTGCAAAAACATGTTTGCTCGTTCCCATAACAGAACTCCAACCCAACATGAACAAAAAAAAAAAAATCAGCCCCTTCTAGTGCAAAATTCCAACCCAATATATCTCTACAAAGGTAAAGGGATTGTATTCAACTAATTTCTAATGCAAAATAACCAAACAAACACCACAACAATAGTAAACATAAACCGCTTGCAGAGTCTGCCCCTTTGTCTTGAACTAACTACCAATTGCATTGCCCTCGACTAATCTTCTAGAAATTTTTTTACTCCGTCGGTGTTGTTCTTCAATCACTTCTACTTGAGCCTCCAAATCATTAATTCGTCTAAGCAATCCAAGAATGATATTTTTTGATATTGCACACATGGGTGGATCTTTCCATTCAAAAAATTCACATGCCCCCCCACGCCGAGGAGAACAATATAATCAATCAATCAAGAGAAAAAAAAAAAAAAAAAAAAAAAAAAAAAAAGGGTCGAAAAACAATATAAAAAACGAAAATAAAAACAAAAAAAAAAAAAGTCCACAATTTGCTAAGCTTTGAAATTTGTTGAATTAAATTCCAGCATGGAGAGAGTCAAGCTATTGACACCATTAAGACAAGAATTCAGAGTCAAGCTATTTTCTTTGGAATTCAGGTTTACTTATACAACTTCTTATATATACATATACATATATATATATATAGACATCTTTAGTGTAAAATATTGCTACCAAACATTCATATATTCTTTAATGTAGCATAAAAACAAAAGAAAATATAAAAAAGAAACTGCGGGAACTCACACCATAAAATCGACGTCTATAGACTGGCAATCAGGATTATAGTCAGTCCAGGAAGTGAAGATCTTTGTTGGCATCTTACAAGTGCATAATGGGCCGTCAGCTGTCCGTATTTTGCACCCCAATCTCAAGAAAAATTTCCCCAATTAAGAACCCTAGCTCTTGTAAAGAAGAAGACCAGAGAAATATATGACCATAGGGCCCCAAGTTCATACCCTTCCACAAAAATACGGTAATGGCCTTAAAAAAAAACCCACATGACACCCACCTGACACGCACATGTGTTTTTTTCGTGAGGGTTTGGTTTTTTTTTTTTTTTTAATTTTTATTATTATACCAAAGTCCAACAATTACCAAGGTGTAAGAGTTTAGGATTATTTACTCAAAAACTTAAAAAAAAAAAAGAGAGACTAAAATGTCATCTATAAAAAAGTTTAGAAACTGTATATTACTCTTACCGGGTGTTTGGAAGGGTGGTAGGAACTACGGTTCCCACCACTTTTTCAGTTATAAACAGTGTAAAGCTCTCACATGCTATAGTAACAATTCAAAAATCGTTACAGTATAAAGCTCTCACATGCTACAATAAAAGTGGTTCTAACCAACATTCCCACCATCCTTCTAAACATCTTATTAATCTAACATGTCTATTAATTATTTTATTTACAAAAGATAGCACCATGCAAAATGTCTTTTTAAATAGAGACCAAAGAGTCTGTGTAGTTACTTTAGGGTCTGTTTAGTAAATAGATTCAGATTAGTGATTTAATTTGAGTTAATATAATTGCAGTTAGGATTTGAATTAGTGATTTAAATTGTTATTCGAATTGATGTTTGGATGTGCATTTAAGTTTTAATCTGAGTGTGGAATAAAATTGAAATTTATGTTTGGAAAGGTAGTAAAGATAGTTTTTGATTTATTAATAAATCTAATAAAATCTTAATATTAATGATCTTAAAAATATGCAATATAGATATTGATTTATTCATCTCTTTATTAGGAATACAGTGAAAAAAGAATCATCTTAATTGGATATCAAATAAAGAAGTTATGATTTTTTTTCAAATATAAGAGGAAGAATTTTAGTTTTTACTGTAACAAAGATATTCGAGTATCAAAAGTTTAAGGGAATGAGGACTCTTAAAACTTAGATTTTTGATACTCAAATGTTTCAAATTTTAAGGGAAACAAACACGTATCTAAAGAATTCTTAATACTCGAATCTAAATTTGAGTCTATTGAATTTAAAGAATACATGAAACAAACATACCCTTCAGCAAAAAGGTTTAAACATGCACCCCTACACGTTGGATGCACGCATTGTGATTTGTAGCTTCCCAGCGAGACATGTGGCATGTAAGTTCCACGTGGCAGTTACACATTTGCTGACTTTGCCCACTTCTGAAATTCTGTCCTTTTTTTTTTTTTGCTAGCCTAAAATTTTCTTTATTCTTCTTCTTATGTGCCACGTCTTCAGGGTTGTGATGGGTTAAGCCATGCACGTGTCATGCAACTGATGGAGCAACGGCTTGAACTTTTTTTTTTTTTGGCTTTTTTCTCTTTTTTCCCGGTAAGAATTGCAGACTTGTTTTGAATTTTGAAAGATTGCAACCGTGGAACAACAAGACAAGTATTGTATGCTTCCTTTGGAACGTACCTTACAAAATTAAGTATAGAATAAAACTTTTATATGTTATGATAATCTATTATAAAATAAAGCTTTTAGTGTTTAAGTTTTAGCTATAAGTTTTAACTAATTTTTAAAATAAGTCCATAATTCATCCAAATAACGGATATTTAAATCACAAACAATAAATGAGATTTAAAATATAGTTTTGCAGTAATCCAGAAGCTTCTAATGAACAACACTTGTTATAAATGAGGTTTCGATTTTAACTCCATTTTTTTTTCTTTTGTTCGTCGAGAAGACAGATATAGAAAAGAAGCATTGGACACCTTGAGAGAATATTTATTGGTTGTTTGGCAACAGTTTTCACCACAAATTCAGTTATAAATAGTGTAAAACTCTCATATGCTACAGTAATAATAAAAAATTTGCTATAGTGTAAAACTCTCACATAGTATAGTAAAAATAGTTTTAACCAACGGTTCTCACCACATTTCCAAACACCAATCAAAACCAACCGTTAGAACATAAACATAAAAAGAAAAGAAAAAAGCTTGTTTGGTTTTGTTTTGAAAAGTTTTAAAAATGTTTTTGTATATTTTTAAAATAAAAATTTCAAAAACACTTTAAACACAATGTTTAAACACAAACTTAGTTGTAAATAGTGTAAAACTCTCACATGTTATAGTAACAATACAAAAAATTACTACAGTGTAAAACTCTCACATACTATAGTAAAAATAGTTCTAACCAACGGTTCGCACCACCATTTCAAACACCAATCAAAACCAACCGTTAGAAGAGAAACATAAAAAAAAAAAAGAGAAAAAAGCTTGTTTGGTTTTGTTTTGAAAAGTTTTAAAAATATATTTGTATATTTTTCAAAATAAAAATTTTAAAAATACTTTAAACATAATGTTTAAAAAAAATTATTTTTATCTATTTTAAAAATGTGACCCAAAATAATCCTATAAGCTTTAAAAATACATGTGGTTCTGCATTATTTACTTCCCATCATTTCTTCGTTATCGATTTATCCCTCTTTCTTCCCTCATCTTCATCACTCTCTTCAAAAAACCACCATATCTATCTCTCTCTCCCCCCATCTTCCTCCGTCTGACCTCGACCAGCTGTCAGCCTTCGCACCCCCCCACAACCGTCCGCCTTTGCAGATCTGACGTCGGCCAGTCTTCATGAGACACAGTCGTCGGCCTTCGCCAACTCTGGTCTAACCTCGGCCAACCCTCGTGGGACACAGCCATCGACCTTCGTGCCCCCCCACAACTGTTGACCTTTGCCACATCTGGTTTGACCTGTTAGAAACCAAAAAATCAAACCAGAATTCTGCCAAGATCATTCATGTTAAATCATTGAGAGAAATAATTCCAAATTACAAAAGCGTACCTTGATTCATGATCTTGGATTGTTGTGGGTTATTGCCTTCCAATCCAATATGTACTCCTTGTGATTTTCTTAAAGATGGGATTTCAGAGAAAACAAGAAAAATAAACATACGTCTAAATTGGGGACCATAACCAGAATAAATAACTTTAGTTATTTTAATGTATTTCCAGTTTTACCCATCATAAAATCTGAAAATTATAAATTGGTATCTACACATATATTATTAATAATAATGACCCATACTTTATATTAATACCCAAAACCCTTTCAACTTTATCTTAATTATATCATTTTAATTTAGGCTTTACCTTAAGATAGCATTAAACAACACATTTAAATACATATGTAGGCCCACATGAAAAATTAATTTCCAACAATCTCCCACTTGGGCCACATATGTTTCTTTGCAAAAAATGTGTTTACCTTAGTGAGCTCAACTTTTGCTATCACAAATAAGGGTATTCTTGAACAATCTCGTCCATTGATCATACCAACATAGGACCAAAGCGGTCTTTGTCACAAATATAACGTGACTAGACCCATCTATGATCACACATATCGATATAACCAAATGACATAAATCAAGTATGGATGTGTAGCATGGAAATTACATGCAAAGTGATCTAAACATGTCTATTTCCAACTGGTCCTACCTTATACCTTAATGAGATCAAGCCGTACAAAAATCAGAGTGTAAATAAATTGTATTCTTTATTTCTGCAGAAAATATATACAAACACACAATGTCTATGTATAAAGAAAATTAGCATTCAAATACAAACTCCCACTAAAACTGCATATCATCAAATAACTGAACACCCATGTGAGCAATGTGTTTAAGAAAGACCTTGGGTGGAAGCCCTTTTGTAAGCGGATCCGCTATTATGGAGTTTGTACCAATATGCTCTATAGACACCTGACCACTCTGAACTCTTTCTTTAACAACAAGAAACTTAATCTCTATATGCTTTGACTTTGAAGAGCTCCTGTTGTTGTTGGAATATAAGACTGTAGATTTATTGTCACAAAACAACTTAAGTAGTCTTTCTATACTTTTCACAATCTGCAGCCTAGTGACAAAGTTTCGCAGCCATATTCCATGATTGGATGCCTCATAACATGCTATAAATTCTGCCTCCATAGGGGAAGAAGCTATGAGTGACTACTTAGCACTCCTCCAAGAAATAGCTCCTCCAGCAAGCAAAAAAATATAGCCCGAAGTGGATCGACGACTATCTTGACATCCAGCAAAATCTGAATCCGAATAACCAATGATCTCGAGTTGGTCTGACCTTCTATATGTAAGCATGTGATCTTTTGTTCTCTGTAAATATTGCATAACCCGTTTGGCTGCTTTCCAATGATCCATTCTAGGGTTACTCAAATATCTGCCTAACAATCCAACAATGTATGCCATATCTAGACGAGTACAAACTTGAGCATAAATTAGACTCCCAACAGCTGATGCATATGGGATCTTTTTCATTTCCTTAACCTCAAGGTTGTTCTTAAGACACTGACTTAAACTGAATTTATCTCCTTTAGCCACAGGGGTATCTCCTAGTTTACAATCCTGCATGCCAAATCTTTTAAGCACTTTTTCGATATAGTTCTTTTGTGATAACCCAAGTATACCCCGAGAGCGATCTCTGTGTATTTTAATTCCTAACACAAAAGAGGCGTCACCAAGATCTTTCATTTCAAATTTCTTTGATAGAAATCTCTTGGTTTCGTGCAATAAGCCTATATCATTGGTGGCAAGCAGTATATCGTCAACATACAATACCAGGAGAATACACTTACTCCCACTGAACTTATGGTATATATAGTCATCTACAATGTTCATCTCGAAACCGAATGAGACTATAACTTGATGAAATTTGTAATACCATTGACGAGAAGCTTGCTTAAGCCCATAGATGGATTTCTTTAATTTGCAAACCATCTTCTTTGGATCTCCCGACTCAAAGTTTTCTGGCTGCATCATATAAATCATTTCATCAATGTCACCATTTAGAAATGTCGTCTTAATATCCATCTGATGTAGCTCAAGATCAAAATGCGCTACAAGTGCCATAATTGTCCTAAAAGAGTCTTTCGTTGAAATCAGAGAGAAAGACTCTTTATAATCAATGCCTTCCTTTTGAGTAAAGCCCTTAGCAACAAGACGAGCTTTATATCGCTCTACATCACCCTTCGAATCCCTCTTGGTTTTAAATATCCATTTACAACCAATGGGCTTCGCACCTTCAAGCAATGGAATGAGATCCCAAACGTCATTGTCCTTCATAGACTTTATCTCATCCTTCATGGTATCCATCCACTTTTGAGAGTTAGAACTATGCATGGCTTGACGGACATTGATCGGATCATCATCCATCAATCCAACACTTTTCTCATGTTCTTGGAGAAATACTATGTAATCATCCAAAATAGCACTTCTCCTCTCTCTAGTGGATCTCCTTAATGACACAAGTTCTTGAGGTTCTGGTTCTTGAGGTTGTTGAGTTTGTACCTGAAGGGGTTGAATGACTATGTCTGGTTTTTCTTGATATGCAATTTGATCAACGTTAGGGATAGAAGCCTGAACATTATCAAAAGCAATTGTAGGAATAGGAACCAATCCCTCTTGTACAAAAGGAACAGGATCAAATTCATCCTCAAAGACAAAGTCTCTAACCTTATCTCTCCCCCCAAACTCAACATCCTCAAAGAATGTTGCAATTCCCGTCTCAAAAATAGCCTTAGTAGTGGGATCATAAAATTTGTAACCCCTTGACTATTCAGAGTATCCAATGAAATAGTAGCTCACTGTCTTGGAGTCCAATTTTTTTTCATTGGGCCTATAAGGCCTTGCTTCTGCTGGACAACCCCAAGTATGTAAATGCTTCAGACTAGGCCTTTTGCCAGTCCAAAGCTCATAAGGTGTTTTAGCTGCTGCTTTTGTTGGTACTCTGTTAAGAATGTAAGCTGCAGTCTTGAGTGCTTCACCCCAGAGGGATTCAGGTAAGGTGGAAGACAAATCATACTCCTCACCATGTCCTTAAGTGTCCGGTTTCGTCTCTCAGCTACACCATTCATGCTAGGTGAACCTAGCATGGTATATTGAGGGACTATCCCGCATCCTCTAGGAATTTAGCAAAAGGTCCTGGACGTTGTTCACCTGATCCATCATATCTGCTACAGTACTCACCACCACGGTCAGATCTAACGCCCTTAATTCTTTTACTGAGTTGAAGCTCAACCTCAGCCTTATATGACTTGAACACGTCCAAAGTCTATGACTTCTCATGTATGAGATATAGGTAGCCATACCGGGAGTAATCCTTTATGAACGATACAAAATATTGTTGACCATTCCATGAAGCCATAGGAAATGGTCTACAAATATCCGTATGTATGAATTCTAAGACATCCGTAGCTCTATTGGCACCTAATCCCCTTTTGTTTGTCTGTTTCCCTTTAATACAATCAACACAGATTTCAAAATTTGTAAAATCAAGGGAATTAAGAATTCCATCTGACACAAGCCTTTCTATCCTCTTTCTTGAAATATGTCTCAATCGCTTATGCCATAATACAACATAATTCTCATCGGTTAATTTACGTTTTATGCCACGAGAATTAACATGCAAGGTTTTGTTATAAGAAGCAATTGTATCAAGCAAATATAGGTTATCTTGAAATGAAAAAGAACCGGTACCAACAACATTTGAATTTAAAGAAAGACTAAAATGACTGTTTCCAAATGAACAATAGTATCCAAATTTGTCCAAAGCAAAAATAGAAATTAAATTCCGCCTAAACGACGGTACAACAAAAGTGTCTTTCAAATCCAAATAATAACCAGAACTTAATAATAACCTAAATTGCCCTATTGCTTCAACTTATACCGATTTGCCATCTCCTACATAGATGAATCTTTCAGTATCAATTGGCTTTCGGTAGCTCAGGCAACCCTTTCTTTGCACGCCAAGCATGATACTTGGTGCAGACCTTCTTCATGTGTCCAGGTTTACCACAAAAGAAACAAGCAACATTTTCATCATTTTTATCCTTATCTTGTTTCTTTTGTGCTGGACTTTTAGCAGCTTTATTATTTTTCTTTCTTTTCTTCTTGTCCTTAGAGGTGCTAGCCAAGTGAGCACTTTCAGTCTTCTCTTGCTTCAGTCTTTCTTCCTCTTGCACACAATAAGAAATTAACTCATTAAGAGTCCATTTCTCTTTCTGGCAGTTGTAACTGATCTTGAATTGGCTGAATTGTGCAGGAAGAGAAATCAAGACAAGATGCACTAGAAGATCCTCAGAAATTTCTAGATCTAGTGTCTTTAATCTTGAAGCTAGATGAGACATTTCCATAATGTACTCCCTTATGTTTCCTTTTGCTTTGTATCTCATTGAAATCAGGCTCGTCAAAAGCGTGCTTGTTTTAGCCTTGTCATTCTTTGCAAAGCATTTCTCAATGGCCTCAAGGAAACCCTTGGCTGTGGTGACCTCATCAGGCACAGTGCCCCTGAAGACTTCTGGAATGCCTCTCTTAATGATCATCAGACTCATTCTGTTAGAACGATCCCATCTTTCAAGTTCATTTTTATCCTCAGCGGAACTAGAATCCGTAATAGTGGGACGTTCAACCCTTATGGCTAAGTCCAGCTCTAGGCAACCGAGAACGATCAACACATTCTCTTTCCAGTCCTTGAAGTTAGTCCCATTCAGCATAGGAATGAAATTAACATTTGCAGATATCGAGGAAGATGATGCTATAGCTGAATAAAGAACAAAATCGCATAATCACATAAGAGTTCACATAAAACAACTAATAAAATTCAAACAATGATTAATCCCATCACAAGAAACCTGTAACAACATTAATATTTAGTCTTTGGACAGAAATATTAACTTGTAAGTGGTATTCTTGGTGTAGTGATCAAATATTAACAATAAATCATATCAAATAATGAGCTAATATTTGGATCTACTTATTATTTATATGCCACAAATAACCATATAATTGTTACATATTTATCACTACAGGTATGAATTTAATTCAGCCAAATATTAAGCTTCCTTTGGGCCGATTAATATTCGCATGAATTAAATTCACACAACCATCTTAATATCACAAATTAATTAACATCCACAAAAAAGGCTACTTTGACAGCTTATTGGTTCAATTAATTAATTTGATAATATTAATCATCTTAAAACACAATTTGAATTTTAAAGTTGCATCCAAAATTGACCCCAAAAAATAATTAAAAAAAAAGTAAACTGTATCAAGACGGTCAAAGTCAACATTGACCGTTGACCGTAGAGGGTCAAAGGAGACCGGGTTGGGTTGTGGACCTGGTCAGGTTAACCCAACCCGGGTCCACATTCCCCCCCCCCCCCCCCCCCTCTCTCGGTTTTCTCCTTTTTTTTTTTTTTTTAAAACTCGGGTCACCTAGGGGTTGAGGCCCTGGGTGTCCAACTGGTCACGGGCCTCTTTGGCCCATGCAACTAGTTGAAGTTCTGGGCCGAAGCCCAGAACCTTCCTCATGCCCAGGGGTTGCGACCCCTGGGTATCGATGCCATTGCGAACCGCCAAAGGTGCTTCGCCGGGCAGCCGAGGCTCTCCTCGTCGGCGGGACGTCATAGCCGCACCCATAGGGCACAGGCGCTGGCGGCAGAACAGCAAGCCGCCGGTGAGACCCAAAAAAAAAAACAGCCATCGTTTTTTTTTTTTTTTTATAAACTAAGAACGCCGGCCGAACAGCAGCTTTAGGCCGCCGTTTCCACTCCTCCATCGCGGCCAGAGACCGCGTCTTTCCTTCTCCAGTGAGGCCTGATGGTCTCGGCCCTGATTTCCTTGCCGGCGGCAGTGAGATTGCCGTCGGTAATCGCACGGGTTACTTGGTTGTTTTTAACGGAATACACGATTCAAAAAAAAGAATGAACCCAGAAAGAAAACAATCTCACGTGCATTGAATCCATGATCCAGTCAAAAGTCAAATACACATGTATTTTAATGGTTATAGAATTGTATATTCTGTATTATTCAACAAATACCAAGCATGCATCAATGAATCAATAATTATAAATGGCAAGCATGCTCGACATGTGTGCAGACAATTACATTCAAATAAAAAATCAAACAACCATAATCTTATTCAACCGAAAATTTTAACCAAAAAATTTGAGAAAATATTTCTCAATGATTGAACATGAAACCGCTCTGATGTCACTTGTTAGAAACCAAAAATCAAACCAGAATTCTGCCAAGATCATTCATGTTAAATCATTGAGAGAAATAACTCTAAATTGCGGAAGCGTATCTTGATTCATGATCTTAGATTGTTGTGGGTTATTGCCTTCCAATCCAATACGTACTTCTTGTGATTTTCTTGAAGATGGGATTTTAGAGAAAAAAAAAAAAAAAAAAAAAAAAAAAAAAAAAAAAAAAAAACGTACGTATGGATAGAGGACCATAACCAGAATAAATAGCTTTAGTTATTTTAAGGTATTTTCAGTTTTGCCCGTCATAAAATCTAAAATTACAAATTGGTATCTACACATATATTATTAATAATAACGACCCATACTTTATATTAATACCCAAAAGCCTTTCAACTTTATCTTAATTATATCACTTTAATTTAAGTTTTACCTTAAGATAGCATTAAACAACACATTTAAATACATATGTAGGCCCACATGAAAAATTAATTTCCAACATGACCTTGGGCTGCCACCGTGAGACCCACTCACCCCTCTGCGAACCCACCAAGATCTATGAGCGGCAGTGTAGCAGCCCACACGAGAATGCTTAGACCCACATGGCTCTCTCCGCCAGAATTTAGGTCTCTCTGCTAGATTTTTTTTTTTTTTTCTTGTGAAACCATTTGTGTTGTATCAGTATATTGCTGGAAGTTTAGTTTTTGGGAAAATGTGAAATTTTTGTAATTGATTTGGCTTCAACAACTGTCGGACCGTCAAAATTATTAAGCATCCTCACTGCACACGGACCACCCTAGTTCTTCGACCTTCTTAGTTTGATCTGTGCATTATTTATTTTTTTATTTTTAAAATCACAGATTATTAAACTTTATAGAAAAAAAAACTTGTGAAAATATGTGCGTAATTGAGATTAGTCTGTGATTTGTTAAAAGTTTTTTATTAAACTTGTGAAGTTTATCCCCAGTTCTTCAAAATTTTTTATTTGTAAAATGATTAATCCGTATATTTTCCAAAGAATTTGTGTTTTAGTCTGGTTGTATAAAAATGAATTTAATTTGTGACCATTTTTTTTTCTTATTTTTTAAATATAATAGGTTTTTAATATTTTATTGTATTTAAGTTATGCTAACGTGAGGGAGAGAGAGTCTAAATAAAACCTCTCTAAGATCTAATAATAGCCGTCGGATCATTTTTACCGGTAGAGAATCTTAATGTTTCCACGGTAGGCTTTCTCCAAAGAAAAATATATATATATAAAAAAAAGGCAGAGAGAACAAAATATTGTAATTTCTCACTACGTATACGGCTTTCTCTAAGCCCACAATTAGATAATCCCATGTTTTTGGCGGAATTAATAATTCCAAGATTTTTTTTAGAATTTAGAAGCCTTTACTTCAAAAAAAATCAAGATTTTTTTTTTTCAATCAACGGATTATTTATCAGGACAAATTTGGTCACCAAATACAAGATTAAGGTAGATAGTCCTAATCTTAATACAAATTCGGTGTATTAAACACAACATAAGAGTTTTGCTTAACAAACTAGTCTTAACAGAAAAAAAATATATATATTATATATATATATATATCATTGACCGGGGAAAAAAAAAAACATGTTTAAGGTGATGAACATATAACCATAACTACTTCACATGGAAGGGGCTGTGTACAAGGTTTATTGTGGGAGACCAATTTTTTTTTTTTTAATCTAAGCTTAATGTGTATGTGTGAGCATGCGTGTGTAATGTGTGTGTATATTGGACCTCCTATATCTAATAAGATCAAGACGTAACTTGTTGATTTTTTTGACCCATATAAAAAAAAAGGGCTGAATGTAACGATAAATAAATAAATTCTATGGACAATTACAGGTTGCTTCTTACAAGCTTTCTTGGTTAGCTTTCCTTTCCTTAATAAATAAATAATATATTATATAGTTTCTAAGACGTTTAAAAAAAATTGCACCGTTGTTTTCTTTTCACTCGTTGCACGATCCTCTGTTTCTAGACACCGTCGGGTTTCTTTTCCTTTTCATATTGTAACTTTAATTATTATTATTTTATTCCCTTTTTTTCCAAATAAATTTATTTGTTAGATGAGAATGATTTACGATGATAAAAATAATTTATTATTGCATCATTCATGAAATATAAGGTCAATTATTTATTAAAAACAATATATATATATGATGCATTTGATAACTAAATAATAAGAGGAAAAAAATTGGCTTAATTATGGGGATACGCTTGTAATTAGGATTCTCTTAACTTAGGAATTAGAATATTATATTAACACGAAAAGGATGACAAATCAAGCGAGCCCATCAATGGTAGAGAATCAAAGAGCTACTCTAAATTTGGAATATTAAACCCAATTCCTTCATTTCATACCCCCAGGCTTTTTTTTTTTTTTTAAATGCACGTATTTAGGAATAGTCTTCACTTAGACACTCAAACCACTCATTCACAAATGTATGTAATATTATTCATACATCCGTGTAACATTCAATTTATTTGCATAAAACACTTGATAAATATAGTCTAACATATATATAATTAGATGCTTCATTTAAACTATTAAATGCTACACAAATGTAGGAACAATATTACATCTACAATAAAAAAAAAAATTACATGTGCATGATTTATTAGGGTTCCTAAGTTAATTATAAAACTATGTCTCTTAGTTTTAATTATTTCTCTATTTATCTTTTTGTATTTAAAAACTACAAAGGTATTATTTGAATTTGAAAAACTTGTTTCAATTTTATCCCTCGCGAATTTTTTTCGCAAAAAATAAAAATAAGACAAAGATACTCTTAATTATATTAAATTTATTACTAAAATATATTTTTCTTTTTGAGAAATTTTTTAAAAAAAAATATCTTGATATTTTAAAAGCCATGAAACTTAATTAAGGTTTTTTTAATAATATGTTTTATTTTAAGATTTTATATGTTTTTAAATCCATAAATATTTTTCATAACTGTTTAATGGTAATTATGTTTTGTTTATATATTTCTTAATTTGTAGTGATAAATTTGAAATTAATTGTATAATTTTAGAAAACAAGTTAGTAGTTTTTAAAAACAGATTAATAATTAAAAAATAATTAAAATTAAGAGATAGTTGCGTAATTAACTCATTTTTTTCAATTCCTTTATTTGTGGCCTTTTTTTTCTCCATTTACAGACCCATATTTAAGTCTCAAAAGTTTTGTGTCTGTTTCGGTGTTGACCTGAAAATAGAGAATCCGTCAACCTCGTGTCCCACGCCTTCTATAATTAGAATTCCATCCATTGTAACAACCAGAAACTCCAAATTAAAAAAAAAAACCAACAATAAAAAACCACCAAACTCGCCAAATACCACCTTAATTTATCGTCTCATCAGAAAAACCACTTTCAGTTCTCATTCCAAAACCACCTTTAATTCTAATCCCACAAACATAAACAAAAAACCGGTTTTAATTTGTTAAAAAAAAAGGTTTTCCTTTTTACCGGTCGATTTCTCATCGGCAGTTGGTCGGAGGAGGATAAGGAGGAGGGGTCCGTTCGATCAGGAGCGTACACTTGTAGGGTGGTGGTGGTGCGGGGAATGGAAACGGAGGTGGCGGGAGTCACGTGGGGCACGTGGGAAGAACTCCTCCTCAGCGGCGCTGTGCTCCGGCACGGCGTCCAAAACTGGGACACCGTCGCGGGTGAGCTTCGAGCTCGAGCACTTTGTCCGTACACTTTTACCGCTGAGGTAAAAAGAATCCATGCAGTAAAATTACGTTCCACTTTCTACGATTTTTTTTTACTGTTTTGCTTGCTGCAAATTTTTTTTTTTTTAATTTGAATTTTGCTTTTTTGATGAAGAAGAATTAATTTTCTTTGTATGTGATATATGATTCATAATTGCCTTATATTTATTTTTTCTTTTCCATTGTGGCTTTTGCATTTTTTTAAGTTTTCAACCTTTTTTTTTTGGTAAAGTTTTTAACTTTTTACTCATAACTTTAATAAATTAATAAATAAATGAAGCTTTCATACATACTGTGGCCTTTTATTTTTACGAGGAATTTGTCGTTTATTGCCCGGAAATCCTTATCTAATCGGTCTTTTTTTTTTTTTTTTTTTTTTTTTGAGATGTGAGAAAAAACAAAAAATAAATAAAATAAAGCATTTATCTTATTGGCTATTGCAAGAATATGAATGTGAATAAATAATCGCGTCTTTGGAATAAAGTTGGTAAATTTTCATTTTTGTGGTCAGAGAATATATACTTGATTTTAATTAATTTGCAAATTAATTTAGTAGTTGCATTCCAATTTCCCATAGTACACGGCAAAGACATTGACCATTTTTTTGGGTGAAGGTAGAAGTTGACCAATTTTGTTACGACTCTCTGTACATTGTTGACTCATAATATGATATTTGGACATTGAACACCCCTATTCAATCTTCTTGAGTTTCAAGGTTAAAATCAATGTCTTTCTAAAAATATACTATAAATTAAGTTGGGTCTCGTAATTTTATGAGCGCCAAGGTTTTAATATATGAGGATAAAAATTTTTCTTTTTTGGCATTTCAAATGATGTCAACCAGTTTAGCACATTATTCAATGTACTCAAACAAAAAAAATCCATTCAAAAGCATTTTAAATTTTTTACTGACGTGATATGAGATGATTTTTTTAGATAAAAATAGAATTCAATAAAAAATGTAAGGGCAAATCACCTTAATTTGATTAGACATTCCTTAAAATATCAAAATTGAAAAAAAAAATTGCATCTCTTGTTTTTTAAACTTCAAATCGTTTGATGCGTAAATTTTTAACTATAAAGGCGGTTTTAAATCATATAGATGGTTCAAATTAATGTTTGATAGAGTAATAATTTAGGCAATTATAAACCATAGAGAATTTTAAATTAGTCAAAACGCTCAAAATCTAAACTTTACCCTCTTTTCCCCTAAATTTAGGCAGTTTTCTACGGTAAAATCATTTTCATTCTCGTTTTCTTTCATAAACAACCATTATACTTATTTTAAACTTTTATATTTTCAATGCCAGTTTAAAACCATTGTTTAAACTACGCGATTTAAAACTCATAGTTCAAACCATAAAGTTCTAAACTATATTATTATAAACTCGTACGATAAACAAACCCTAATAATCGGCCGTATTTAGTTATGGTTAAGTGACAATTCTAGACAAAAAATAAATATAAAGAAGTGACAATTTTTGGTTCCATAACTAAAAGGGAATAACGATTTTAGATTGTAACATGTGAGAGCTTTACATTGTAGCAACGAAAAGTTTTGGTTTGAACTAAAGAAGCCAAACACACTAATTTTTATATTTGTTTTAGTTTTAATTGGATAATTGACTTCCAATACGGAGATCAAACTGATTAGTGTCGTCTTTCTCTCTCTCTATTTTGTTTTGATCTAATTACAAAAAACACATTTTTTTTGTTACTAAATTGTGCTTTTGTTTCAGGTATGTAAGGCCAAATATGAGGACTTGCAGGAGCGTTTCTGGATGCAAGTAAGAATGGACTTGCATTTCAAAATCTGAGTGATTTCATGTGTATTTTCAAGACAAATTTATTGTTTGGTTTTTAACCTTTTTAGTTGCATAATAATTATAATTACAATTAAAATGGTACGTTCTGCATGTCATTATACGTTCACGAGTGAAGGGAGTTATATGATTATTTTTATTTTGTTAGAGTTACCCATTTCATACGTTACATTTTGATATTATTTTTGTATTTTTAGGGCGTGGTTTGAGGAGATAAGAAAGAAGCGAATGGCAGAGTTGAGGCATGCTTTAGAGCTTTCTGAAGGCTCAATAGGGTTTGTCTTTTTTATTTTTTTATTTTTTAAATACTTATTTAATCTTTTATAACCTCAAAAACAATAACAAAAAGAGTTTGAACATATATCTATTTTCTCTTTTTGCCAAACATTTTTTTCCTCTCCAAAGGACATCACCTATTAGGCACTTTATGAAAGGCAGACTTGGCCACTAAACCAACATTTTGCATCTCCTTGGCTGATCAAATGATAGCTAAATAAGTGAAAACCTTGAAATCTAATTATAGCCTTAAACTAGAAGCATGGTTTGTTAATTATCTTATTTAAAGCACATGTTGTACTAGTTTAGTTGAAACAGAATTCTGATGTAAAAAACAATATAGACTGACTAGTAAGATGTAAAATATCATGCTTTTAAGTCTCTAAACTTTGCATGTTCTAGAGCTTCTCAAATGGAATGCTCAAATGACGTGCCAATGTCAAATTTTGACGTTTGAGCCGTAAAAATCACTATCCAATGTGATGTTATTGTTCATATTTTTTTCGTGCTAGATATAGTATTGACATTCATTTGCAGAGGAGATGGTCTTACATTGACGTAGAGAATTGTTTGACATTTTGTTTAATTATAGGCTTCTGTTGCCTCGTGTTTTTAGTGTTGATCTCTCTTATGTTAAAACTTGTGCTCGCGTTGCCACAGATCTCTGGAGTCGAAACTGGAAACTCTCAAGGCGAAGAAAGGAGGAGAATCCC